>JAVLUX010000009.1:45762500-45962500 GCA_032164185.1 Moxostoma hubbsi | reverse complement strand
TTGGAAAATAAATATTCTCATTCGAGAACTGAGCCAAAGCGATTGAGAAAAACTGTAATCAAATCTGTGTTATAACAGCAATATTTCAAGTTTCAGAAAATGTTATTTTTAGGGCTGTAGATTTAACACGTTCATTCAGTGTGATTAATTTGACAAAAAAAAACGCATTAAAAAAATTAACGAAATTAATCGCATGCTCACAGAAATAAGGAAGATTGCAAGCTTGTAGTACCACCTGTTTACTCAAGAGGGCAGTAAGTGAAATTTCAGCTGTATGAGCAACACACAGATTATACAGTGAAGAAAACAACAATCCAGCAGCACAACACAAACATGCGTTACGTTCTTGCATTCAAAACACTTGAAGGAGCGCAAATGTGATCTAAGGGATCTCAAGGTGTGTTTAAATATTGAGTATTAAACTATATTTATCTTGACCCTCCTGTGACCTAAACATTTTATGTTTATGACGCAATGCATCCGAGACGACACAAGCATGTCTGATGCAGGTCGTTTGGTCTTTACCTCACAAATATTTAATTACCAACAAGGTTAAGGAGGCGTCCTTTAAACTGTTACAACATTTTTACCCAGTCAATCTTTATTTAAGAAACATGCTCCCTGAAATAGATCCACTTTGCTGCTCCTGTAATGCTGTAGATGAATCTGCCCCTCACCTTTTTTGGGAATGTGTCCACGCTGTAGTATTTTGGAGAACATTTTGTTTGTTGTACGTACCTCTATTTTAACTAGTTTTTCTTTATTTGTTAATATTTTCTGATTAATCTGTTTATTTTTCTTGCCAATTTTTTTATACATAAGTGTAAATTTATGTCTATAAAGCCCCTATTTGCACTTTTTTGTAAAAACATGAAATATTATTTAAATACTCTTTGTACCTCCAACAACTCCAAAGCATTGAAAAGCATTGCACTATGTAATGAATATAATGTCTTGGCATATTGTAAAATATATCTGTAGTATTGTGTACTATGACCCCTGGCTTGTTTCTAAAAAAAAAAATTTTTAAATGTTAGATGCAGGTGTACATTGACGGGTCCTTAAACAAGCCCTCATAATAAATCTCCAACTGATTGACAAATTCACTTGTGTAATGGATTGCTGTGAACTGTGTGTCAATGATTGACTTATGATCAATAATATGGTAGTAAACAATACATTGTATTATAAAGCCGCTTTTTGTCTTATCAATGATGAACTCTTCTGCTACAAGAATGTAATGCATTTTAATTGTCTGAATATTTTATATTTTATATATATATGGCAGCGGGGGCGTGGTCAAGCACCCGTCCGGGGAGAGGAAGTGGTAAGGGCGCTTACACCTGAGATAAATTATGTCTAACACGTGTCTCTGATTTCAGTGAGTACGGGGAGAGTGGCATAAAAGAGCATCAGCACCTCCAGTTGCCAGAGAGAGTTTGACAGAGACTACAGTTGAGTAGTTAAAATACTTTGTAGTTAAAACACTGAATGCAAAAGCTGTACTGTGGAGGTGCTTACATTAAAAGAAAGCTTAACTTTGGCTTGTGAACCCAGTTCCCTGTGTGCTCTTTTATACTGGTGACCGTGAAACGTGTCACAATATATATATATATATATATATATATATATATATATATATATATACTGTATATATACTGTATGTATATATATATAATTTTTTAATATATAAACATAAAAATGTAGAATTATTTAATCATTATATATTGAATTATTGTTATATGAGGGACTTTCTCAACAAATATTTGTATATGTGATTAATCGCGATTAATTAATCGGGACATCATGTAATTAATTCAGATTGACAGCCATAATATATATATATAATTTTATTTATTTTTAATTGATTGACAACAAACAAACTAAAATTGTTGTGTTGTGCTTAAATAGTGTCACACAAGTGTTTTACAGTAATCCTCTGTTACAGTTATTCTCAGTCGCTTTGGTACATTTCTCGAATCATCCTTGACATTTCTCAAAACAATTCGTACAAATAGCAAAACACCATTGATTACCTGCAAAAGCCAGTCTCTTGCTCAAAATCCTTAGTTCATCTCTCAAAAGTAAATATCTGTGTCAATAAACATGTCAGTGCCATCAGAATGACAAGTCCTTGTGTCATTGTGTACGGATAAGACAGTCAAACTGCTGTGATGTCATCACACGCTGCATCCATGGTAGCCAGAAGGGTCATCTGTGTATGTGGCTGGCGATCATATACTTTCCATCTCCATGCTGAGGAAAATTCCTCAATGGGGTTAAGGAATGTGGAGTAGGGTGAGAGGAACTCCATCAGCATCCTGTTGTGGGCCGCAAACCATTGCCTGATGATGCTGGAGTGATGGAATCTGACATTGTCCCAAACTATCACGTACATTGGCAGGTCATCTCCAATCTGACCCCTCTGTATTGTATGGCCCTATAATGGGAATATGCGTTAGCACACCATTCTCTGAGATAGCAGCACCCATATTTATGTTCCCGCCCTGTTGGCCTGACACATCAACTGTAGCTCTGTGGCCAATGATATTTCGACCACGCCTTCTGCGTTTCGTTAGGTTGAAGCCAGCCTCATCCATGTAGATGAAGCTGTGCGGTGGTTCACTTGCTTCCAGTTCCATTATACGCTATATCCAGAACACACAAAATGAGTTTTATGAATTACATGCATTTTCATTTTGGGCAAGATACAGTTACATCAAATGTATACAGCACATATTGCATCTTCTTTTCTACAGCCATAGCAAATGTGTAAAGGTCACAGTTACTGTACTGTATATCACTATACGATTTTGTACTGTTTACTGTGAGGTACAGTTGCTGCATGCTCATACATGTTTACCTGTACATACTGGTAGCGCAGCTCCTTCACTCTTTCACCATTTCTTTCAAATGGACCTGTGTACAGCTGCTTCATATTAATTTGGTGTCTCTTCAGCACCCTGTCAGTGGTGAAGTGCACCCTTCGACCAGCCTCGGCCATTGTAAGCCCATGATTGAGAACGTGGTCTACAAGTGTGGCTCTTATCTCATCAGGAACACGCATATGTCCTCGGCCTCTTCTGCCTCTTCCTCTGTTTTGCCTCCCAACTCCTCCGCCACGCAGCCTCACTCCTCTTCCTCTTCTTCTTCTCTCTGGCTGTCGACTGCGTCCAATTCCTTGTCCTTCCATTATCAGACGTTGTAACATTGTGTTGTGCTGCGGCTATATATATATACTTGCCAGTTGATGGTTCATGAGATGCACCTTCGTTAGAGAAAGTCAAGATTCACCCGGGAGCAATTTACCAATTCAGGACAGATTTAGAAAAGAAGTCTAATGGAAACGTATAGAAATATGTTTGACATATTATGACAACTTGTTCAACCATTTTGCATGTAAAGTCTTATGCTATGAACTAATGCCTAAATGTTGTGGGGGGTGGGACTATTCAACAGAGACCCATTATAATACATTTTGATCAACATGACATAAGAAATTGATAATGTAGGAAACAGCAGAGAATTGTACATAATCATTTGCATGGATGTACCAAAGCATTTGCAACTTGTTCAAAGAAATGAGAAACTGCTTTTTTGATGTGCACAAGTGAGGATTGAACAGGTAGTTTTGAGAATTTCAATTCTGACCTGAGAAATGAACCAAAACGACTGAGAAAAACTAATTAATCTGAATGTTCAACATATCTAAGCTAAACTAATATTTATCAAATAGGCAGATTCATCAAGAATCAAAAGATATCAGAGAACAGCGTGTGACATTTGACAAGTTTGATCATTTCATAACACATTTATTGATTAGAATCAATGATTAATGTGCTTAAAGGCTTCAAGAGGAATAGAGCAAACTGTCCGTGAGAAAGACATCAACATCAGCAGGTTTTATGTGACACGTCTGTAAAAAGATGTCAACTGCGGCTCACAATGCTTTTGTGGTTAACAGTTTTTTTTTCTCTTGTGACACACAAGAGTATTTCAAACACTTAGAGGATCATTAATGTGAAGATTCAGAATGGGATCTGTAATGTATATGTGAAATGCACATGAATGCCAAATTAAATCATGTCCAGAATATGGCTTGATTCGCGTTTTTAATTCATTCACTACTGTGAATTGTGGTCACATTATTGATCATATTTAGTAGTTTAATATAACATTCAAGTATGCAAGTTCATGCTTATATATTTAATGTGTATTATATGAAGATATATCCTATTAAGCAATTATTGTTTTGTGCTAGTCTTGTCAATAATAAGAGTTGTGTTTGTTTTGGTATTGAGTGCTAAAGTGAGGCAGCACAACACGAGACTATGAGGAGAACTGAAGGGGAAACCTCAATATATATTGATATTAAGATCAATATTGATATTAAGATTTTATTGCTGCATAAGAAAAGCAGCCAATATGTTTCTACTTTTATTTTGTGCATTGCAGCAAATGTAACCAATTTTTTTGTATCTTTTTTTTTTTTTTTTTTTTGCAGTGGAACAATATATTTGGAAAATAAAAACTACACCCTCAGGCAGTGAAAAGCAGTCAAAGTATTGCAAACATGTGTCTTTGTTAAAAACATTTAAATAAGTCCTTGTTGAGCTCTAAAAAAGTTCTAAAATGTTTCCTTTTCCCCCACAGGGATAATAAAACTCAGTCTGTGTGACTTTAAACTTAATCTGCAGTTTTACTCAAATAAAAACCAAATTGGAGAGAGGAACAGCGCCAAGACCATTGACAAAGTAAGTCCTTTAATTTATAAGAATATACAATAAAGTTACACAAATGTTTGTTTTTACAAAAAAATAATGATATATACATTATTAGTCATTTAGTCAAGACTTTCTTTGTCTCCATCTTCTGGAGCTGTTTGACAAGTACATGGACTATATATATATATATATATATATATATATACAGTATATATATATATATATATAAATGAGTTAGTTTCTGGAACTTGTCATAAAATATCTTACACTTTATCCAATTTGTGTAGTTTTCACAGCATTTTTACTGTATAATGAACAAATGCTTACTGTAGAAGCTGTATACCAATATTAATAATATATAATATTTGTGTGTAATATGAGCAGTTGGTGATGTGAAGTGAATCCGTCAGTCATTGTTTACATACAACAGCTCTTCGTGATTGCTTGCATTACTACTACACTACTAAAGCTAGGAAATGGCTTTAAATGAACAACTTCAGCATAACGGCTCATCACAGCTGAGAGACAAAACAGACTGATTAATTACACAATGGGTGCTGTTTAAAATGGTGGAGGACATTGCGGTTTCTATAGTGATCAACACTTGCGAAATAGGGAGAAATACCCCCCTTGGATGCAATGTTTCCACTGAGATAGCTGATCTTCAGAAAGCAGACAGCATCTCTGCTTGGGTGTGGCAACAGGTGATCGCACACGCTCAATCTCTCTCTCTCTCTCTCTCTCTCTCTCTCTCTCTCCCTCTCTCACTCACACACACACACACACATCCTTGTTAGCCAATAACTTGTTAGAAACAATACAAGCCGTGATTTCTGAAGTGGCATTTTTAAATTACTAACGGAGGCTTGGACACATCATTTGGTTTGAACCAGCAACGGCAGATTCTGATCTGCCACGTAAGAAAGTCGTTCCATGCACAAATGCGTTCTATGTTTCAGCACTATACTCAAAATAGTGTGGAGAAAAGCAGGTTTCCATCATTATATAATTATACTCCCATCATTTGTGTAACTGTTAACGTTATGAGGATATAAACATGTCGGGTCCTCCTCTGTGTGATAATTAAGCAATATCACACGATCGATCGTGCTATATGATGCTAAATCAGCACTGTTGTGATTACTTTCGGCCCTGAGCCTGCGGCGGAATCACAGCAGTGCTGATGTAGGGCCATATCGCACTCTTGCTCGTGTGATATTGCTTAATTATCACACAGGCAGAGGAGGACCCGACAAGTTTATATAACGATATAATGATGGCCACCTGCTTTTCTCCACACTATTTTGTTTCAAGAGCTTTCTGACAAGATTCCACACTTTCGTCAGCCTTTGACTTCATTAAGGTAACTTTGCTCATTATTTTGCAATGCTACGTTAATTTATCACAGTTTCTTCATGTAAAATCACCTGTGTGTTTAGAGTGCACTGGGAGAGAGGGAGAGAGAGTCACCCTCCTTAGCTAGTAAGCTGGTATGCATAATATTACCAAAAGAACATTTTTGGACATTATATTTTTAGAGATTTTGTTATCTGGTGACAATTAGTCATTAACGTCATCAGTTCAGTGTAGGAGTAACATCATTGGATAAAAGTTAAATTGGAATCTCGTGTGTGTTGGTGTGCTAGCTCCGTTTGGAGAAGCTTGTCACTCGTTTGCTAGCTACCATGAGGCATGGAGTGGTGGTGGCGTACTGGGCTAAAGCACATAAATGGTAATCAGAAGGTTGCTGGTCCGGGGAATTGTCCCTGTAATAAGTGCACTGTAAGTCGCTTTGGATAAAAGCATCTGCCAAATGTATAAATGTAAATGTATGGGTAACCAAGTACTGAATCAGGCCGAGGTGAAACAAAATGGGTTTTAAGACTTTTAAACAGCACAACATTTGATAGGATAGGAACTTGGTTGACGTATTACACTCTTATGGAGCAGCAAATACCACAGTATCACTGTTTTTCTCTTTAGTGAGGGTAATGTATGATGCCTTTTATATTTACAGATTTTTTAGTTAGGATACATCCAGAGCAGAGTAAGTGCGCTTCCAAGGTCCAGGTGAGCAGAAGGACTGGCAAGATGGTCCAACGAAAGAATGAGTCCCTCAGTCCACATGTGGCATCGTTCATCAGGGACTTCATTGAGTATGACTGGCAGAACACCTGATACCAGGTGAGACTGTTAATTCATTTTTTAACTTGAATACTTTCCATACAGACATTACTCCAGAGATCAAGATTATTTATTGACCTTATTCACTGTTACACAGAACACAGAGCGGTGGGACATAATAACACCCTTGTGTGTGTGTGTGTGTGTGTGTACCGTTGTACCGTGCTACTGCCCTTTTCTGTAGTGTTGTCAGTAGTAGAATCATATTGTGGTATTATGGAAAGGAATGAGTCACCAAAATGGTCATAAGCCATCAGTCTTAAATTTCTACTTTAGTAACTACTTCCTTCCTCTGCAGGGTAGAAGACTCCAGTTCAGGAAGAAGATTACAGTTCAGGAACAATAAAGTCAGTCACAAACATTTTATTGTTTACAATTCTACAGTTTTTGGGTTCATATTTAGTTTGTGTTTTTGAACATTTCCACTTTTAACTGAACATTTTAATTGCTTCCAGTTCTTAGATTTTACTGTTATGGCTGGCATCGGCATTCTTTTGGGATTCTGCCTATTCCCATTCAACTCCAATAGGTAACCTCAAAGAATCAAAAGGATCATTTAGCTGCAAAATTAACAAAGTTACTAAAATAAAGTGTATATTTCTACATATATATGAGCCATTAAATGATTGAAATGAAATAATTTGAATATTGTGACAGATTAAATGCTTTCTAAATCTACATGATGAGTGACACTCATATTTAGTTCAGTGCTAATATCTGCTTCTTGACTGTGAAGTTTTTATAACAATAATTACTCATTAAATACTGATGCTTTTAACCAGGTGGCGCAAGACGTCTTAGAGTGATTTCTCTGCTGTGCATGAATAATGTTACATGAGAGAGAGAGAGAAAAAGGAGGGAAGTCAAGTGGTTATTTCAGCTTAAAAGCACAAATACAGGAAGAGAAACCAACAAAATGGTCACATGCAGAAAGTCGTCTGTTTTCTACACCCTAATTTGCGTTTGCCAGATTTTTGGTGAGATTTATATATATTGTGTTATTATTAATTCTGATACTGTTTAGTTTAATATTGCAGGAGCACATTCATGTGTAAATGTTGTTTTAATGTGTTTATTGTGTAATGCAACAACAACAAAATGGTGATTTATAGTGTTGGTCCTCGTCATAATAATGGTTTGTGTATTGTTTGTTCAGGATGTGCAGGATGGGGCTATGGTGGCACAGCGAACCATTCATTATCTCTTAAGACTGAAGGATCTGTCACTGTCCCGTGTCATTATGACAGGAAATACAGTCAGAAGAGGAAATTCTGGTACTCAGATATTGATTATTTGAGAACATTCACAAACACAACAATGAGAAATCTGTCAGTAATCGATTATCCTGATCAGAGTCTCTTTACTGTGACTATGAACCTGAACGTGACACAATCTGGACTTCATCATTGTGCTGTAGAGATTGATGGACAAGCAGCACATTTTTTCCTTTCTTATAATCTCAATATCCAACCTGGTATGATTTAGTTTTATTATTTTCTGAACTCTTTCAAATCAATTTAGAATATAATTGTAATTTTAAATTGAATGTAACTTTTACTTTGAGTAATGTCATGTAGATGTTAAATGTCTCATTCATTTTGAGTTACACCCGTCTCTGTGCTCAGTTCCTGATCTCTCTGTGGTGAGCAGAAGTGTAACTGGACAGGAAGGTGGTAATATCAGTGTCCAGTGTTTCTACAGTTCTGGATATAAGAATAAATCCAAACAGTGGTGCAGATATAAAGACAAGAGATGTTACACAGTGGGGAGGACTGACACATCCCAGAATCCATCAGTTCAGATCAGTGATGATGGGAGTAATTCCTTCAGTGTGGTGATGACTGGACTGACAGAGAGTGATTCTGACTGGTACTGGTGCTCTGTAGGAGATCGACAGGTGCTTGTTCAACTCACTGTGACAGCAGGTAAAACTCAGTCAATAATCAATTATATCACAATTTCATTACTACATAATAACACACAGCTAAATTTGTTGTGCCCTTTCCCATTTCAGCCACTTCAACCACAGACACCCGCTCTGAGGTTGCCGTGCAGGTTCCTGTTCAACTCACTGTGACTGCAGGTAAAACTCAGTCAATAATCAATTATATCACAATTTCATTACATCATAATAACACACAGCTAAATTTGTTGTGCCCTTTCCCATTTCAGCCACTTCAACCACAGACAACCGCTCTGAGGATGCCGTGTAAGTATGCAAACCTTTCGGTTAAACTGGGGCGCATGTAGTTCTTAGGTCCTGCAGATCATCATGCTGAAACATTTATACATTTATTTTGTACTTCCTCTATTTTTATTTAACACTAACATCTCCTCAAACCCACACATTTTTCTTCTTCTTCTCTCTTTCATTTTTATTTGTATTTTTACAGCAGTACAACAAGAAATGTTGAGAATAATAATAAAACAACAGGCACTCCAGAGCGGTAAAGCTTTCCAAACATGTGTATTCATTAGAATAAGATACATAAGGTTTAAACATATTTTAAATAATAATAATAACAGTAATAATAATAATGAATGAATGAATGAATGAATGATTAAATACATTAATATAATATGAGTGAAGTTAGGAAGAATCTGTAAATATCTTTCTGGTGTCATTCAGTGGAAATCAGAACAATTGTTGCTCCTAAAATAAAAGCTGTAAAATGTTTCTTTCTGTCTCACAGGAATAATAAAATGCTGCCTGTGTGGCTTCCAACTTCAGCAGCAGTTTTGCTTTTAATGGCTCTGATCTGCGTTGTTATCTGGAGATGGAGAAAAAGATTGAGTCAGTTTGACCCGCATTACATTTTTATTTGTTGTTTAAAAATCAATTTTAATGCCATGTCATTTTAACATTTATTTCAACAATACTCTGAATTGTGTTAATGGCGTGTAATATAAAGCTGCTTCTGCTTTTCAAGATAAAGAGGAAAGTAAAAACCAAATGACAGAGAGGAACGGCGCCATGACAACTGAAACAGTAAGTCCGTTTATTTATGATGATCTAATATAGTTACAATAATGCCAATTTATTTATAATTAAGTCAAAAGGGTGATAGTCATGCACAGGCTGATAAAACCAGTAAATTAGCAGCTCTTGATTCACACTAAAAATGTATATAAATATTCTAGGTTTAACTAAAGTTTAGCTCAATCGACAGCATTTGTGGCATAATGTTGATTAGGCCCACCACAAAAAAATCAGTTCTACTTGTCCCGTCTTTTCTTACCAAATAGTGAAAGGGGTCATCCCAAATATATTTCAATAAGGGAATTTATCATTTTCCAATTTTGTCTTCCAAGATGTTGGTTACTTAGTTTTATTTATGTGTGTGTGTGTGTGTGTGTGTGTGTGTGTGTGTGTGTGTGTGTGTGTGTGTGTGTGTGTGTGTGTGTGTGTGTGTGTGTGTGTAAAAAAAGGTTTCATTTAACCCGAAAGATTCAGAGGTATACAGCACTATAAATGATGACTATCCAGATGTAAGTAAGCAGGCATTCCTAACACCAATGTGAAATATGGCATATTAAAACAGAAGGATTTGATTAGTAATCAGATATGTTTATTACAGACTCCTTCACCTGATCCCAACACAGAGATGACTTACAGTACTATTACAGATGTACCAGAATGTAAAGAAGTAAGTTATATAGAATAGTTGATTTTTTTACATAATAATAATAATAATAATAATAATAATAATAATAATAATAATACTGATATATTTGTATTCTATGATAAATACTCCCAGCAGTCTCCAGCAGTTGGGACAGTCTACAGCGCTATCGCACCACATTGATCAACAGCGAGAAGTAAAACAGGAAGTGACTGTTTTGCCAAAGAGAAAAAAATCAAATAATAGAAGATTGTTATCAAAACTTTCATTTCAGTTCCAGGCTCGTTTTGTATAGCGTTAAATGTTGGCCAAAACAGCGCAAGCGCATAAACACAGCGCGCAAGTGAAATACAACAGTGTGAGCACCACGTAAAATGTAAACCTGCAGAACTTGCCAATCACAAACTCGAGCACAAAAAACATGATTGTGCACACAAAGTAACAACTTGCGAGCAGAAATAACAAAACCGCGAGTCATGATAGGTCTCACACGCGCACACAGATCTAAACACACACGCAAGTTGGGGACGGGGCCCAAGCCTTTCTGTTAACAAATGCTATTGGCTGCTGAGGCTGATGAGTAGTGGATGACCCTTGCAATGCCACACTAACAAGCTGGAAACTCTCAAATCTATCTATCTACACTAACCATTTTGTGAAACACTAATGTTCCCTTCAACATTAACGTTAGATGGACCTGCGTTCAGGGTACCTCTAAACAGGTTCACTAAACACCTTGCTGTGTTCTGTATTTCCACCTATTTTCAGTTATTATCAAAGACAGAAAACACACACATATATATATATATATATATATATAAACGCACAAAACATCTTAGAATAAACCATAACCTCTTTACTGTCTGCCATCATCCGATTCCCAATCTTCCCAGTTCCCTCCTTTGGAAAAATAAAACCCATTATATTAGGAAATCACAGTTAGTGAAAGAGTATGATACGGGTGGTATCAACCCCTTGGACTTTGAATCAATGTTTGGGGCATTTAAGAGTGAATGGTTGAAATCATACTTATCACAACCTTACTCGATGTGGTTTCACATACCTTGATCTCTATTTAATAAAATAGGTGGGCTTGAATTTCTGTGAAAATGTAATTTTGAGGTAACTACGATTCCTATTAAATGATCAAACTTCCACAAACAACTTCTCCAATACTGGAAAATCATATGTACACACAACTTTTCTCCCCATGGATCCACCCTATGGAATAACAGGGTCATTACAATTAATAGGAAATCATTGTTTAAAAGTGATTGGTATGAGACGGGTATTGTGTTTGTGAATGATATATTAGATGATAATGGTAACTTCTTGGAACATATTGCCTTTTTGCTCAAGTATAATCTTAACCGCACTTATAGAGAATATAAAATGTGTAAATCAATACCGTTACCATTATTACAGTTAATCCAAAACACATTGATGTATGTGAGAACAAGACTTTCACCAACCTTACCAAATCTAGTAATTAATGAATGTAATTTACATGACAGTAAATGTAATAACAAATGTATTCATGATTTTTTAAAATCTTAAATGTTTTTGGATTATAATAGAGGATTGTGTGTACAAGGTCCAAATATGAATGTCTTGTCCATCGATAACCCACATTTCAAATTCATCAAATGGCCCATTTCCCCAAAAGTCAAAGAGACTCACTTTAAAATAATTTATCAAATATATTCGGTTGATGACTTTCTTAGAAAGAGTTTAAATGTGACACTTGTGACACTTGTTTTTTTTATGTCTTATGGGTAAAAGCTTTTTTGTCATTTAAAATTGAAATATGGCATATTAAAACAGAAGGATTTGATTAGTAATCAGATATGTTTATTACAGACTCCTTCACCTGATCCCAACACAGAGATGACTTACAGTACTATTACAGATGCACCAGAATGTAAAGAAGTAAGTTATATAGAATAGTTGATTTTTTACATAATAATAACAATAATAATAATAATAATACTGATATATTTGTATACTATGATAAATACTTCCAGCAGTCTCCAGCAGTTGGGACAGTCTACAGCGCTATCGCACCACATTGATCAACAGCGAGAAGTAAAACAGGAAGTGACTCTGTTTTACCAAAGAGAAAAAATCAAATAATAGAAGATTGTTATCAAAACTTTCATTTCAGTTCCAGGCTCGTTTTATATAGCGTTAAATGTTGGCCAAAACAGCGCAAGCGCATAAACACAGCGCGCAAGTGAAATACAACAGTGTGAGCACCACGTAAAATGTAAACCTGCAGAACTTGCCAATCACAAACTCGAGCACAAAAAATATGATTGTGCACACAAAGTAACAACTTGCGAGCAGAAATAACAAAACCGCGAGTCATGATAGGTCTCACATGCGCACACAGATCTAAACACACTCAAGTTGGGGACGGGGCCCAAGCCTTTCTGTTAACAAATGCTGTTGGCTGCTGACCAAATCCTGTATTGATTGGCTGCAGCTCTTCGACTCTCTCGTGATTGGCTGTTGTTGGACGAGGACAGTCAGAAAGCGGGACGATTGGGAAGCGGATGATGGCAGACTAATGAATAATGAATTCATGTAGAGGCTGATGAGTAGTGGATGACCCTTGCAATGCCACACTAACAAGCTGGAAACTCTCACATCTATCTATCTACACTAACCATTTTGTGAAACACTAATGTTCCCTTCAACATTAACGTTAGATGGACCTGCGTTCAGGGTACCTCTAAACAGGTTCACTAAACGCCTTGCTGTGTTCTGTATTTCCACCTATTTTCAGTTATTATCAAAGACAGAAAACACACACACACACATATATATATATATATATATATAAACGCACAAAACATCTTAGAATAAACCATAACCTCTTTACTGTCTGCCATCATCCGATTCCCAGTCTTCCCAGTTCCCTCCTTTGGAAAAATAAAACCCATTATATTAGGAAATCACAGTTAGTGAAAGAGTATGATATCAACCCCTTGGACTTTGAATCAATGTTTGGGGCATTTAAGAGTAAATGGTTGAAATCAGGGACATCGTTAGGCCTATTTTAGGGGGGCTGAAGCTACCCCAAAATGTTCCTAAGCGCCGCACCGTCTCGATGCAATGGTGTGAACTGTGGCAGCTTTCAGAGCGTTACAGACCGGAGCACTGCAAGTAACTGGAGGATTCATCTTGTCTCGTCGTTACTCTAGTTTGGTCTGAAGTTGAACTGGCTATGCACCCTCCCGCCCACACACACCAATACACACGCTAACGGTGAAAGGAAGATTGGTAAGTGTCGTGATACAGAGTGAAAAGTTGTTTTTAATTACCTGCTTACCTTTAGCTACGTTTTCTTGAGGTAAAGGAAAGGGGATTGTTTGGTTTGCTATGGAAAACTGTAGTCTAGCTAGAGTGAACAAGCAAATACAAGAAATGGTTAACTTAGCAAGCTAATCACAACTCTTTATTCTTTGCCAATAATATAACCTGTCTCTATAATAGGCATATAAAACAATATCAATCCCCATAGAATGTTGTTGTCACTGAAAACTAAATGTCATAGGGTCCCTGTTAATGCTATTACCGTTGTATCCTTCAATTCATTAATGAATGTAATTTACATGACAGTAAATGTAATAACAAATGTATTAATGATTTTTTGAAATCTTAAAAGTTTTTGGATTATAATAGAGGATTGTGTGTTCAAGGTCCAAATATGAATGCCTTGTCCATCGATAACCCACATTTCAAATTCATCAAATGGCCCATTTCCCCAAAAGTCAAAGAGACTCACTTTAAAATAATTTATCAAATATATCCGGTTGCTGACTTTCTTAGAAAGAGGTTCAAATGTGACACTTGTTTTTTTTATGTCTTATGGGTAAAAGCTTTTTTGTCATTTAAGATTGATGAAATCACAATGTTTGACTTATCACACATTCTCTTTTATATGGATAATGTAGATTCATCCCTATCTGATTTGGTTAATATGAGTGTTCTCATGGGTAAAAATCATATTCATTGTAGTAAGTGGAGATATTCAAAGCCTTCTTTTTCATGGTTTATGAACAATTATAAATTGTATTTTCCTCTAAAAATTGCAAGATGTGTAGCGATATATCCAGACAACTGTTTTGATAAATATCCACTTGTATGCTACGTCTAAAGGATGCTTTTATTTAATTTTTTTCTTTAATATTTTAATTTTTTCTCTAACCTTTTTCTCTCAAGACTATTTTTTCTTTAACTAATACCCCCTTGTTGTTTGCTTTTTGTTGTTCAGTATTGTGTAGGGGATGCTTTTCTTTCATTTACAACTGACAATAATTGTATTGTTCCTAGTGATATATATTTCTTATTTCTCCCCTAAGAAAGTTGTACACAACGTATGTTTTTTCTTGTCAAAAAAAAAAAAAAAGTTCCCGTTTTCTGACTGTCCTCGTCCAACAACAGCCAATCACGAGAGACTCGAAGAGCTGCAGCCAATCAATACAGGATTTGGTCAGCAGCCAATAGCATTTGTTAACAGAAAGGATTGGGCCCCGCCCCTGAGTGTCAAAACTGACTTGTGCGTAAAGATTTCATCTGCGCGTGTGCAGAAAATAATTCGCGCGTGTGTTTAGATCTGCGTGCCTGTGAGACATATCATGACTCGCGGTTTTGTTATTTCTGCTCGCAAGTTGTTAATTTGTGTGCACAATCATATTTTTTTGGTGCTCGAGTTTGGGATGTGTAAATGCTGCAGGAGTACATTTTACGTGCGAACTGTATCATGGTGCTCACACTGTTGTATTTCACTTGCGTGCTGTTTTGTCCAACATTTAACGCCATTGTTTTAGTTCTACTGGAGTCAAAGCTTCAACTTTCAGCTAACAGCTCAGCAGCTTCTTGAAAACTATTCCAACATCTATAATCACAATTATTAATCCTTTATTAACAACGTTATAACACAAATACAAATACTGAATGCACTCGTGTAGTTAATGTAACATGTTTGTTTTATTTTCATTTTCCTCTTGGGGTTTGAATTTCACACTTAAAGGGCTAACCCTGAACACCTGAAGTTTTATTTGTATTTTAACTAATCAACTGGATGTATACATCCCAGCAAACACAGAACGTTACCCTAACGTTCCCGTATGGTTCCCATTTGGTTATTTTTTGGGAACCAAACAGGAACGTTCCCTGTAGGTTATTTTTAGGTTCTATTTTTATAACCTAAAGTTAACCTAACCTTAAGGGAACGTTCTATTTACGTTAAGAAAACGTTCCTGGATCACCAATAGTGAACGTTCTTGCAACGTTCTGGGAACCAAAAACTAACGTTCCCAGAACCTAAAATTGTTAGCTGGGATCATGGAATGAGTGTAGTCCAAATTAATTGTCTAACCCAACAAAAAAAATTGATTTGTATTTATGTATTTATTTTATTATTGTTTCTTTTTCTTGAAAAGAAAGTCAGATTCTTAAGTTTTATTTGTTTTACTGACAACAGACAGCCCCGAGCTTTCCTGCTTGATTGTTTTTATAGCAGCAATGTAGCCTACGTGATTTGTGCGAATTTCTGCAGGTGTTTGTTTTATCACTATGGATGTGACTTTTGAAAATGATGCATGGTTCATCATTTAAAACATAAAAAATGAAATGCTTGAAAAGTGTGCTTGTGCCAACTTTCACTGAAATAAATTCTACTTGGTTTGGTCATTTGTTATCTAGTGTCTTTTTCGCGCTGTTTTATTATCAACATAGCGAAAATGCTTTAAAAAATTTTTTGCGAAATTTGCCGTCTTCTGCCTGTTTCCCTTCAAATGGCCTTTTATTGATAAAAATGGTGTGCGTGATGACGTCATGCTTAAAAAACACTTTGTCGCATACGTTTTGGTTTATCGCAAAACAAATCTGCCCTTAAGCCGTTTCTATACAGAAATGTGTGTTTATCGCTAATTGTGTACCTTTCCCTTTTATTCTGTGTCAAAAGTAAGCTAAACAATAATTGTACTGAATCGTGCTATGTTAGGCCTTGTCCACAATAATACATTTTCATTTGAAAACGCATATTTTTATCTTCGTTTTGCCCTTCCGTCCACACTGAGACCGCGTTTTTCTCCATGAAATCTGAGCTTTTTGAAAACGCATTTCAAAGTGGATAAATTTGAAAACGCCTTTTTCGCGTTGTATGTGGACTGCGACAACGGATATATCTGAAAAGGATGATGTATTTGTTGTCATGTGACTCAGTCATGTGATCTATCCAACCCAAGATGGCGGCCGTGTTATAACGGCGCTGTTGTACTGGATACTCACTTTGATAGCGTTGTTAAAAAATAAATGTTACTTTGTACAACCATCACGTTGCGTTCCTTCAAAGGCGAAGGGAAGTTTACTCTTGGACTTTTTCGTTTCAGACCTTACATGCAACTGGGATTTACACATACGTTTCAGGTGAGGTGGTGGTGGTGGTTAGAGCACAGGGCTGCTAATCAGAAGGTCGCTGGTTTGAATCCCACAGCCACCACCATTGTTCCCTTGAGCAAGGCACCTAACTCCAGGTTGCTCCGGGGGGATTGTCCCTGTAATAAGGACTTTGGATAAAAGCGTCTGCCAAATGCATAAATGTAAATGTTTCAGTGTCGACGAGCAACTCGTGTAAAGTTGTATTTGTGCATTATACATAGGGAATATGCAAGCTCGATATATCAGCCTATATGACTTCTTGAAACCTTGCTTGGCCTACAGGTTACTAATCTAAAAGAGGTACTATAACCCACCTTTTTTGTTTTCACCAATGTGGACGGAGAAGTTTGTCATTTTTCAGGCCACAATACTTTTTATTTACACACTGAATATTTGCTTATGGTAGCTCATTATTACTCTAGGCATTACTTCTGCAACTGACGTTCATTCTCAACATCCGTCATTTTCAACTGCTTAGCATTGTGCTTAACACGTGGTCAATTGCATTTTGGCAGGAACTGACCACTTGTTAAGCACAATGCTAAGCAGTTAAAGAATTGTGCTTATGATGGAGTGCTAACAGCATTCATTAATGTGATGAAGTTTTCTTGATGCACCACATCATACAAAAAAATGATGAAATGGCCGGATCTTTGGCTCGGCTCCTCAGTGTGAAACCTGAATATGTGTTTGCTGCATTACTCCTTTTCTACCCATATATCCGAAGGAGTGGCATGCAAATCCCACAAGCCAATTCCCATTGGTCTTTTCACAAAAGATAAGAGATGTCTGGGCTCCCAAGGGTGACCCCTAGTGTCAACTCATCGACACAACTTTGAGTGAGTGACAGGTGGGGAACATTTAGTCTGAGAAAAGAAGTCATTGCAGAACATTCACACTGATAACAGCATATTTAAGTCATTATGAAAGTGTTGGTTCGATCATTATCAGTATCAACTAAATTCAAAATATTGGTGTGAAGGACTGCTGTGGATCTCTTGCCAGATTAAAGCACATACACACAAAACAATGAAATGGCAAATAACTGATTAAAAGCAGTTAAAAAGGGTAAAGGGGATTTTTGTGGTGCAATAATTTATCTTTCTGTATTCATTCATAATATATGATATGAGCTTTTGTTCTGCAGAACCAACAAACTCTCAGAACTATATGTACCTCATTAATTAATTAACGTATTACTTATTTGCTCATTGTTTTCTTTGTTGTGGGAAAAAATGGGAGTTTTTTTGAATGTCCGAGTCACGGATAAATAAATTAGAAAAGTATCATAAAGATTATCATCTATTAATCTATTAATATCCATTGTTTGTGCACTGTATTCAGTATCTTCCAATGCCATGTGATGGCTTTGTTTGAGGTAATGGTGGGGATTTTGAATAACATCAATGACTAAGTCTTTTGAATCAGTTCACCAACAAGATTTGTTGAGATTTGTTCATTGATTCGTTCATTGACCGTTTCTGCACCAATAGATGAAGCCAAATCTGAGACTATATGACAGAGACGGGCCACTTTTATTAAAATGATTGAGAGAAATTGGAACAGTCAACAGATGTAGAAAGGAAGTCCCCCTTACAGGTAAAAGAGCCAATCACCTTTTAGATACAAACATCGCCTGTCAATCATCTCGAGAATGCAGATGCGCGTATAAACCAGGAAAAAAAAAATTGTTTTTAGTGTGATTTGAGGTAAAAAAAATCACATTTTATCATTGCAGTGTTGTCAGATTTTACTGCTGATTCGAAATATGTTCTTTGATCATGACTTTGACCAACCATTTTGGAGATGTCGGTCTTGATTGAAGTAAATGGGAGCTGCTCTTGTTTGCCGCTTGTTTACATAGAAAAATAGCTGCCCGAGAGCGTCCTAAAGATGGCCGCCAGTGGACTGATTTGCTAGAAAGACTTTGGCCAAATGACCATCTTTTACATTTTGAATGAGTAAATTGCATTGAACCAAAAGCACAGTCATTCATAACCAGAAGAAGTCTAATTATCCTTTATTAAAATTTACGAGTCAACAAATCTATTAAGAGACTTCAGCACTGCAGAGGGTTGAAGCATCATAATACAAATGAAAACAAGGCATATTGTGAACAGCTGAGAACAAAAAAGAAAAGAATACTAGACTATAAATTAATTATGAGTTTCAATAACATCCTTATGTCACTGTAATGTGTGATCATCACTCACTTTTATTCATAATTCAACCAACCTCTTTACCTGTTGAATGAGATCGCCAAACTGAACAAACTCATAAATCGGTGGTTATGTTTTGAGTATACCTAACTTGCATTTCACCTCTTTCTCTCCTTGTTGAACGCAATTACTCATATGCCGAACTGAACAAATGACATGTCTCCTCTCGTTCAGTCAGTCAGCAGATCCTCGTTCACGAACAAGATGACTGATTCATTTATTTAGTTTGCAAATGAGTATACCAGTACATTCACTTTGTTCATGAACGAGACGTCTCATCTTGTTCATATTCAAATGACCGACTCAATGGTTTCAGTGAAGGGGCGTATTCGTTCATCAGGTTCATCAGGTGAAACCAATGATATGCTCCTTCACGCCCGCACTATAGTGCTATTGGCTCAAGCTATAGTCAGTCTTTACAGGGATGAAAAACCACCAAACCAGTCTTGGCTCATTGGCTTCGAAAGGTCAAGACGTCAATGAATGAGCAATATGAGTCAGTGTATAGAGGTGAACGAGAACAATTAATTTAATTAAAATATTCATTCAAAAAGACTGATTCGTTCATGAATGAAACATCACTGGTGTGAGGAACAGATCCAACCTGTTTGAAATCTGTCCGAGCCGTCAGGTGTGCACACTGTCCACTGACCATTTTCATTATTGTGATTTATTTTTTGCATCTAAACTTGACATTAATGTATATAATGTTACATACTACTTCTCTTTGTGCAATATGACATTGTTTGACAAAATGTTCTGAAATATTGTGCAGGTTTGACTGTGTCATGTCCATTCAACTGGACTCAATTCAGCTCATTCTCATATTTGTCTCTCAGTAGTGCGCTCTTGTATTTTGTCATTCAGATGGCACATGGAGAATTTCTGTCTATCACAGGACTAGAGGAGTCATAGACTGTTCCCCACATTATTTTAATAGATCAGGTGATAAGGAAAAGTGTTGACAAAAAGCGGTATATGCTTGGTCAGCCTATCTATTTGAGGCATTTTAGTGGCACTCATTTTAATCCAATGACAAAATCTAATTCCTGGAACTTCCCACTAGATGGCTCAATTTTGAATGATATTGTTTTCCTTTCATGGTTGTTTGTTCTTGTTCATTTTTCAATTGATTATCAATTGTCATTTACATTTGTGTTTAACTTGTTATTGTTTTCTGCTTTTTTATATTTTCTTAATCTATGCTCACTACACCTAATTTTTGAGTTATGTTTAGGGTTAAGCTTTAGAGTAAAACTTTGTTGTTAAAGAGCGTTTTTGTTGCCTGATCCCTGTGCCTTACCTCTCTGCATTAAGCATGTGCACATGCTGTACACATACTCTGCGCATACATTAAGCACGAGGAATTGTAATCAAGCTTCAGATTATGATTGTGCCAAGGCGACTACAGATGTTAAGATTTATAGTGAAAAAAAAAGATACAATTTTTGTCTGTTTATCACCCAAAACCAATCTAATCACTTCAGAAGACATGGATTAAACCACATGAGTCATATGTATTAGCTTTATTCTGCCTTTATGTGCTTTTTGGATCCTAAGGTTTGGACCCCCTTGATGTCATAATGTCATTCTAAATATAGAAAGTCATTTGAGTTTGAGACTACACAAGGGTGAGTAAATGATGGGAGTATTATCATTTCCTTTAAAGGAATAGTTCACCCCTAAATGATAATACTCCCATCATTTACTCCCCCTCATTCCACCATTCCACCCCAGATGTTATAACTTTCTTTCTTCATCAGAACACAAATAAAGATTTTAGAAGAATATCTCAGCTCTTTTGGTCCAAACAATGCAAGTGAATGTGTACCAATTTTTGAAGCTTCAAAAATGACATAAATCAGCATAAAAATAATCCATATGACTCCAGTGGTTAAATCAATATCTTCAAAAGCAAAAAATTAAGATTTTTTTTACTATTAATCTCCACTTTTACTTTCACATTCTTCTTTCAATTTTAGTGATTCACATTCTTCATGCATATGCCCCCTACTGGGCAATGAGAATTTCTTGCAAAAAAGGACTTAAATATTGATCTGTTTCTCACCCACACCTCTTATATCAATTCTGAAGGTATGGATTTAACCACTGGAGTCATATGGATTGCTTTTAATCTGCCTTTATGTGCTTTTTACATTTACATTTATGCATTTGGCAGACGCTTTTATCCAAAACAAACTTACAGAGCCCTTATTACAGGGACAATCCCCCCAGAGCAACCTGGAGTTAAGTGCCTTGCTCAAGGACACAATGGTGGTGGCCATGGGGTTCAAACCAGTGACCTTCTGATTAGCAGCCCTGTGCTCTAGCCACTAGGCCACCACCACCTTTTTGAAGTGTAAAAATTTCGGCACCCCTTCACTTGCGTTGTGAGGAACTACAGAGCTGAGATATTCTTACAAAGAATGAAAGTCATACACATCTGGGATTGTACGAGGGTGAGTAAATGAAGATAGAATTGTCATTTTTGGGTGAACTGTCCCTTTAAGTGAATTATACTGAAAGATCTTTTTTCACAATCGCTCACTTGTGCTTTTATTGCCCTCTGTTGAAGGAGTTAGGTTTTACAAACTGTGGAACATGTGAATGAATGAACGTGGCAAAAGCTTAAAAAATATATTTCTCAGTACAACTCTCAATTTTAAGTTTTAATAGCAAATGACAAACTGAAACAAAAGATGACTTTCTTTCTTAACAGTAAATTTGTAAAGATGCAGGTTTTTTATCTGAAAGATGAAGGTGTTCGAGTAAATTGCTTGAAATGTTATTACTACTACACATGATCAATTAAAACATTATTTTGTTTTTGTAACTTAATGTTGTTCACTTTCTTTTCTTTCACTAGTGAAAGACTATCAACCATCATCTGCAGCACACCCAGAATAGTGTCTTTGTTGCATTAAGTACACCTCAGATTGTTATGGTGTTTTGTATTTGTGATTTTGAGACTAAAATAATACATTTATTTTATTAATTAATTTATATATTTATTTTTGCTAAAGAACGTTTAGCTAAATAATGCAATTAAAGTTCATCCCTTCATCATATATAGTTTTTATTGCATTAATTATGGGATGTTAAAGATCATGAAAGAGTCTTGAAAATATATAGTGCAGATTTTGCTGGGCGATTTCAACACTTTAAATGTGTTAACTCACGACTCCTGTTGGGAAAACACTGTCGCGCAACAATGTATTTTTCCTTCCTCTGTTGTAATGTGATGTAATGCTGTGAAAGAGACAATCTACCAAAAACACACAATACAACAGCTATACAAAAGCATGAATATCTACAAATATTTGTATCCTGTTTATGAAAAATCAAGAGCAATTGAGGTAATTAGTCAGGTGCATTTATTTTGTGTAACACGTTGTGAACATGTATTACTAGTTTTGTTTCTTTTTTATTGGTCACACTTTATATTAGGTGTCTTTACTATGCACTAACATTATAATGCATACAATACAATGCATTTACTGTGTAACTAAATGTTGTTCTGCAACATTTGAGGTTGAGGTATGGGTAGGTTTAGGAGTAGATGTAGGGTTAGATTTAGGGCTAGAGGTAAGATTAACAGTTTAACTTTAAATCTAACTATAATGCAACATGTACATAATAAGTTCATTCTATCAAATGCAAAAGTACCTAGTAGTAGTTCTTCCTTTTTATTACCTTTATGTTTATAATGACGGTTACCTGAAACTGCAAATTAAAGAGCTGACCTTGAACCTGCTTCATTGTCTCCTGACTCCTCCATTGCCCTGCTCTAAGAACCTTTCTACAGGCTGCTAAAATCATTCTTGACTCCATTCACCCAGCACACTTCCTTTTTGAAACTGTTGCCCTCTGACAGAACAGCCATTTTTCCTTAATACATCCACCTTATGAACAGTTAAAACTACCCCCAAATACATTCCTTTCATCAATACAACCATGTGCATTATTCAATCCATCCATTCCTACTTATATTCATATTTCATTTATATTCTTTAACATATCCTACCTCTTCAAAACATTACATCACCTGCACATAACTGTATATCTGTATATATAATATTCAGACAACATTATTGCTCTATTGTATATTTCTCTTTTTTTATCTGTTATAAATTATTTATATCCCTCTATATGCATATATGTTTAAATGTATGTGTCACGATTCACTGCTGTCTACCCTGTGATTTGCCTCTGTCATCTGTTCCCCATGGACTACACTTCCCATCATCCCTTGCTCTGATCACCTCCAGCTGTTTCCCATACCAGGAATTGAACCCAGGACGCCTGGGTGAAAACCAGGAATCCTGACCGCTAGACCATGTGGGTAGTGTAGTCCATGGGGAACAGATGACAGAGGCAAATCACAGGGTAGACAGCAGTGACTCGTGACAATATGTATGTATGTATATACATTGCATTCTCTTTGCACTGGAAACTTCTGCTACCATGACAAATTCCTTGTGTGAGTAAATATACTTGGCAATGAAGCTCATTCTGATTCTGAAGAAACCTATAAAGTGGGACTTTTTACTTCTTCTATTAGGCTATTGTGTCAAATACCATTGTGTGTGAGGTGATGGTGGCGTAGTGGCTAAAGCACAGGGCTGCTAATCAGAGGGTCACTGGTTTGAACCCCACAGTCACCACTATTGTGTCCTTGAGCAAGGCACTAAACTCCAGGTTGCTCTGGGGGGATTGTCCCTGCAATAAGGGCTCTGTAAGTCGCTTTGGATAAAAGCGTCTGCCAAATGCATAAATATATACTCCAATGTTTGTTTGTTGGTCCAAAACTTGGATTAGATGAAAACTAAATATCAGTTTGTGAGTGTGTGTTCCTGCTAAGCTGTTTTAATCATGTCAAATGTAATAAGTACAAAAAACAGGAAGTGATTATTTCTGTTTGAATGTACTCAGTGGCAGGGAATGAATAGTTCATTTCTGGTTCTCTCTTAATCACTTTCTGACCCTCACATGGCGCATCCTTTGATTCTCTTTGGCTTTTTATTTTGCACAACAGGTAAGACACAAAATCCGCTTTCTATCCGGTTGAGTCTTTATGTTTCTATAAATGTCCTTGTTTGTGTTTGTTCATGTGTGGCTGTTAATGTTTCTTTATATGGTTTTATTGAGTTTCCCTCTCACACCTAATGATGTGTTTTGTGATTTAAGAGATTCATCTTTGTTGTATAGATTATATTTCCCTTGTTTCACAGTGCTGTTCAGTTCAGACATACAGTTATTTGGCTGCATGGGTGCAAGCAGTTGGTATTAGGGGAGGTGCATACTTTTTCTATTGAACATTTTATTGGATAAATTTTGTGAGGTACAGGATTACTCATCAATATTTTTGTTCCGTTTTTCTGTAAGAAAAGACTATAAAAATCTAAATGCATATAAATCTGCAAAAAGTTACTTTTGTAGCATTTAGATAGCCTCAAAGCTATTGGACATGTACTTATAACACACAAAGTTCATGGGTTCTGGTAAGGGGGTGTTAACCACAGAGGAGCTTGAAGCATACATTTCAATACCTAAAATGAATAATGGAAATATATATATATATATATATATATATATATATATATATATATAGTAAGCAGACTATTAAAAAAATTAAAAAAGTTTTAGAGTCAATTTTGTGTTCTTCTTTATATGTTTGTTGTTGTCTACAGGCACTATGAGCATGAAGACACTGAACCATGTAGTTGTGAGATCTGGAGGGAATGTTACTATCCCGTGTCTGTATGATGATCGGTATAAAGTAAACCCAAAATACTGGTGTGAAGGAATTCTGTGGACAGCGTGCCAGATTAAAGCATATACCAACAAAACTGGGAAATGGCAAACAACTGATTACCCAGCAAAGAACATTTTTACAGTGCATCTGTACAATCTGACAACATTTGATTCTGGATATCACTGGTGTGCTGTGGAGATTGGTAGCCATGCCAAGCCAGACGACAAAAACAAATTGTATTTAACAGTTAAAATAGGTAATGTGGGTTTTTGTGGAGCATGTTGTTTTTTCAACACATGATATGCATTTTTATGCTTCAAAGATACCTATTTAGGTACTGGAACAAAACATGTAAGCACTGTTCTCTCTTTCTGTGGGTTCAGTTCCTGATCTCTCTGTAATGAGCAGCAGTGTAACTGGACAGGAAGGTGGTAATATCAGTGTCCAGTGTCTCTACAGTTCTGGATATAAGAATACATTCAAACAGTGGTGCAGACTCAAAGATGAGAGATGTTACACAGTGGGGAGGACTGACACACCCCAGAATTCATCAGTTCATATCAGTGATGATGGGAGTAATTCCTTCACTGTGGTGATGACTGGACTGACGGAGAGTGATTCTGGCTGGTACTGGTGCTCTGTACGAGATCTGCAGGTTCCTGTTCAGGTCTTTGTTGAAAGGGAAAATAAATCTAAATGTACATGTAAGCAGTTGAGGCAATGCATTTGGGTGTACTCGAAGGTGAAAAGTGTCATTTATGTTACACTAAGACACCAAAATTAACAGCAAAATTGTTGCTAGTGTCGCAGAAATGGCACACATCACCTTTTAAGCATACCTGTCAACACTCCCGTTTTTCCCGGGACTCTCCCGTATTTCACACCCATCTCCCAAGCCCCTTCCCTTTGTTATTTCTCCGGGAAACTCCTGTAATTTGTATGGCCCAAACCTCGTTATATGAATAATCTCATCTATATATTATTCCAAGTCCAGTTGCCAGATCATGTATGAAACGCATTCAACTCACACAATGGACACATCGTACAAATTTCATCCCATTTGTGAACTCGACCTGGCAACCTACAACCCAGTTGCGCAGTTGATATCTGCGCAGGTAGACGCGGGAAATTGAATCAAGCATCACTGGTAGATGGGAGAAGACTCAGCTGGTGCTCCGGCGAAAAAAACAAAATATACATGTAAATTTAAGAATTGAATTTCAAATCTCGGACCATATCAACAATATCCACGCCTTTTGAAAAGTGTGTCGTACTGATTTTAATATCGGACACGGTGGGAAAAATGACGTTACTCAACACATTAAATCACAATGGCACAATTTGATTGTATTTAGACTCTGCCATCCAATGACTCTGCCATTTTTTTTGGTACCCAAAAGTTGATAGGTATGCTTTTAAGGTTATACTACATTTGAGAACCAAATTTTTCACTTTGCTTTTTATCATGTGTAACGTTGATGACAGTCTGTTATCTGCTGCTTTTTGTCTTCAAACTCAGATGAAAATGATGGAGGCTCAGATAATGCCTGTTCTGCTTCGTAAGTAAATCTTGAAAAAACTGTATTAATGTAACCAAAAACATTACTAATCAAGTCTCTATATAATCAGAAATATATATAAAAAACAAAACTCACCCTAAATGTTGTAAAACCGTGTGTCGTGTCTGCCCCCTTAATTAGCCGGCTTGGTTGTGGAAGTGTTTGGTTTCACTTTATTTTACAGTCCGACTATTACAGTGTACTTACCCAAGAAATAACAAAGTAATATTAGATAACCAAAAGTAGGCTACTTAATATGGGTTAAGATTAGGATAAGGTTCAATGTTAGTACCTTGTAATTACTGTAGTATATATAGCACGTCCTGTAGGACAGGACTGTAAAAAAAAGTGTTACAAATAGTTTTTCCCATTCATTTTTTTCCCATGGGGATTTCATAAAATCCTTCATTGAAGAGTTTTAAGCCATGAAACAAACCAACCAACCAAAGATGAATCACAGTATTACAGAAATAGTTTTTTTAAGCAAAAACGTATATAAAAAAATTGTAGCTACCAAAAGACAAAGGTATAAAACAGTGTTACTGTTATTTTTATGAGGGGAAGGATTACAATCAAATGAAGCATTGCGATTGACGTAATCAAATGAAAAACAATGTTAAAAATATAAAGCTATTAATATAAAGTTGTTGATTATACATATAGAAACAATACATAGAGCTGTCAAAGTTATCACGTTAATGTATGCGATTAATTCAAAAAGTTGAATGTGTTAATTTTTCTTTATCCTGATTAACACATTTATCATTAATAAAGCAAAATTAATAATCCTGCAAAAATAAAAAATAAAGAATAATTATAATAATCCTGGTTGGAGTAGGATGGAATCTGCGATGTATCCACCCGGACTCATTACACTGACGCACATGCTGCGAACACTCGCACGTACAACCGTGTCAGTGATCAAATGATGGAGAAAGGAAATCTTAACGCAGTATAAATAAAACAAGCCCAGATGGGATTTGTGATATAAATCAAGTACTTTGCAGATTCAGTAAAGTGCATTAAAGCATGTCAAGTCGTGTCGTTTGCAGAATGAGACATAGTTTACAAGCACTTTATATTTGGAGTTCAAATCCGCACTTGACGCTGCCGTTGATAGCCTGACGTTAATCGTGAATGTGGCGTCATAATTGCTGTAACAAAGCGGATAGTCAAAGTCTGACAGTGATTCATATTGTGGCGAGTTTAAGAGATTTAATGCACAATGTAATGAATATGCAACTTGTGTGGGGACTACACACGTGTTAATGTACACAATTAGTCAAACTCCCAATTAAACTTTGGGAAACATTTATTGTTAATTGAATTGGTGCTATTTTAGTGTATTTCTATCTTTATACTACATGAGGTTTTGTTTGGAAAGTGTTAATAGGACATTGTGTTCTTTGCTAAGAAGGAAATAAGTGCATTTTGACAGGGAAAGAAGTATACAGTATATAGAGGGAAATTTCAGCACTTTTCAAATCTGCGATTAATCAAGATAAACTATGATAAATTATGTGAATAATCGTTATTAAAAAATGTAATTGACTGACACAAATTTTTATGTTTATCGCAAATTTTTCAAATGTGTATAAATACACTATGTTGTTTGAGACACGTAAACGTCTCGATTGCATCATTCACAGATTGAAGTGGGCGGCCATTGCTGAGCTGTTTTCGCACACTTTGTTTGCTGCGACTTTCCGATTGGTGGTTTTCACTGCAGTGACAGCATCATTTTTTAACTAGAAATGTATCTATTAAATACTGTTTTTTTTTTAATGTATTATGAAGTATAAATAATGTGGACCGATGGCTTCAGCAGAAGCACCTTCGATTAAAAACCTTGCAGCTCACAGTAGGTCTTAAGGTAGGAAATCAGTTCAAAATCTTTAAAAAACAGTTCCTCTATGGAGAAAATGAATGTGATTTTGACTTCCACAACCCGACTGTTGCACTCTAAAAGCATAGCGCTAGCAACATCAAAGACACTTACTGATAAATATATACATTAATGCTCTGTAAATTGCTTTGGAAAGTGTTTGCCAAATATGTAAGTAAATGTCATTAGAAGAAGAAAGCTTTTGCCACATATTGACATTTTTTAAAGACCTTGATCAGTATTAACATGTTGTAGGATTTCTTTAATAATTTACATATCCCATTTATATAAAAATCTACAAGTGAAAACCACGAAATGTCAAGACACGATGAAGAGGACAGCAAATGTTTTCCTGACACTTCGTCTGAGCTCAGGGATCGGATTTTACCACTATGGATTGCTGGGGCGTTACTTCTGCTACTGATGGTGGTTTTGTTAACCTGGATCAAATGCAAACACAGTCAGTTCTCACATTTATATTTTCAATTCAAACAAGTACTACATTGCTGATTCCCCCCCCCACCCAAAAAAATCACATTTTGACAGGATTTATTGCATTCTCACATATTATTCACCATGAATGTCACTTGTTTTTCCCCAAGCTATTTGTGTACTTTGAATAAGTATGTTTTGCTTTGTTGTATTATAATAGAAGTCTTCTTTTTTTAAGATGGAGCTTTGCTCACACAAGCACCCGATGCCACTTCAATGGTGTGTTTAAACAGCGGCACTTTAAAATGAAATATCTGCATGTCAGACATATGTAATTACCATAGTAAGCTTTTAAACTTACGCTATGTGAATAAACATTTACATTTCCATGTTTTCTCTAATATTGCACAGACAGAGGGTCATCTCTGCTATTACACAGTGGTCTTCATGAAAGGAAAGGATGTCGAACTAGACCAAGACCAGATCTCCATTGTAAGCATTAGTACATTGTTGGTAACTACCATCAATGCATCTTTCAGGCATGAACAACCACCTGGAACCAGTGTGGAATTTTAATATAATGATATATAAAACATATTATCTCAAAAGATTAAACTGACAAGAGATAATCAAGAAATCATGTTTTGCAACCCCGATTATTTTTTTTAATGTCCGATTCTTAAAATACTACCCTCCCCCCAATCCTATGTTGTTACAGCCTTGCTGTAGAAAATACATTTTAAAAAAAATTTAATTTTGTATATACTTCCAACAGGTTATCTAATAAGCTAAAAATACATAAGTGGGTGCTATGCTTTTAATTACTCATTTATTGACATACAGCTGTCTTCTGTCTTTTTATTTCATTCTCAGCGACGTCCCGCTGACCAAGATTATGATGTGATCTACAGTACAGTGAAATTTCATTAATAGTAGGTGATCTTTGTCAAACTGACTGTTATGATTATGATTATGAATTTATTACAATTTGAACGCAATTACTCATATGCCGAACTGAACAAATGACATGTCTCCTCTCGTTCAGTCAGTCAGCAGATCCTCGTTCACGAACAAGAGGACTGATTCATTTATTTAGTTTGCAAATGAGTATACCAGTACATTCACTTAGTTCATGAACGAGACGTCTCACCTTGTTCATATTCAAATGACCGACTCAACGGTTTCAGTGAAGGGGCATATTCGTTCATCAGGTTCATCAGGTGAAACCAATGATATGCTCCTTCACGCCCGCACTATAGTGCTATTGGCTCAAGCTATAGTCAGTCTTTACAGGGATGAAAAACCAGCAAACCAGTCTTGTGCTTTAAACTAGAACTCATTGGCTTCGAAAGGGCAAGACGTCAATGAATGAGCAATATGAGTCACTGTATAGAAGTGAACGAGAACAATTAATTTAATTAAAATATTCATTCAAAAAGACTGATTCGTTCATGAATGAAACATCACTGGTGTGAGGAACAGATCCAACCTGTTTGAAATCTGTCCGACGAGCCGTCAGGTGTGCACACTGTCCACTGACAATTTTCATTATTGTGATTTATTTTTTGCATCTAAACTTGACATTAATGTATATAATGTTACATACTACTTCTCTTTGTCCAGTATGACATTGTTTTACAAAATGTTCTGAAATATTGTGCAGGTTTGACTGTGTCATGTCCATTCAACTGGACTCAATTCAGCTCATTCTCATATTTGTCTCTCAGTAGTGTGCTCTTGTATTTTGTCATTCAGATGGCACATGGAGAATTTCTGTCTATCACAGGATTAGAGGAGTCATAGACTGTTCCCCACATTATTTTAATAGATCAGGTGATAAGGAAAAGTGTTGACAAAAAGCGGTATATGCTTGGTCAGCCTATCTATTTGAGGCATTTTAGTGGCACTCATTTTAATCCAATGACAAAATCTAATTCCTGGAACTTCCCACTAGATGGCTCAATTTTGAATGATATTGTTTTCCTTTCATGGTTGTTTGTTCTTGTTCATTTTTCAATTGATTATCAATTGTCATTTATATCTGTGTTTAACTTGTTATTGTTTTCTCCTTTTTTATATTTTCTTAATCTATGCTCATTACACTTAAGTTTTGAGTTATGTTTAGGGTTAAGCTTTAGAGTAAAACTTTTTTAAAAAAGCATTTTTGTTGCCTGATCCCTGTGCCTTACCTCTCTGCATTAAGTCTATATAAATATTATTTATTTATTTTTATTTCTGGGCATGTGCACATGCTGTACACTTACTCTGTGCATGCATTAAACATGAGGAATTGTAATCAAGCTTCAGATTATGATTGTGACTTCAGATGTCAAGATTTATAGTGAGAAAAAAAAAAAGAGTTAAATTTAGGTCTGTTTATCACCCAAAACCGATCTAATCACTTCAGAAGACATGGATTAAACCACATGAGTCATATGTATTAGCTTTATTCTGCCTTTATGTGCTTTTTGGATCCTAAGGTTTGGACCCCCTTGATGTCATAAAGTCATTCTAAATATAGAAAGACATATGAGTTTGAGACTACACAAGGGTGAGTAAATAATGGGAGTATTATCATTTCCTTTAACGGTATAGTTCACCCAAAATTGAAAATTCTCTCAAAATTTACTCCCCCTCATTCCACCATTCCACCCCAGATGTGTATAACTTTCTTTCTTCATCAGAACACAAATACAGTTTTTAGAAGAATATCTCAGCTCTTTTGGTCCAAACAATGCAAGTGAATGTGTACCAATTTTTGAAGCTTCAAAAATGACTTAAATCAGCATAAAAATAATCCATATGACTCCAGTGGTTAAATCAATATCTTCAAAAGCGATATGATAGGTGTGGGTGAGAAACAGAGCAAAATTAATATTTTTTTTTTTTTTTACTATTAATCTCCACTTTCACTTTCACATTCTTCATGCATATGCCCCCTACTGGGCAATGAGAAGAATTTCTTGCAAAAAAGGACTTAAATATTGATCTGTTTCTCACCCACACCTATCATATCAATTCTGAAGGTATGGATTTAACCACTGGAGTCGTATGGATTACTTTTATGCTGCCTTTATGTGCTTTTTGAAGTGTAAAAATGTTGGCACCCCTTCACTTGCATTGTGAGGAACTACAGAGCTGAAATATTCTTACAAATAAAGAAAGTCATACACATCTGGGATTGTACGAGGGTGAGTAAATGAAGATAGAATTGTCATTTTTGGGTGAACTGTCCCTTTAAGTGAATTATACTGAAAGATCTTTTTTCACAATCGCTCACTTGTGCTTTTATTGCCCTCTGCTGAAGGAGTTAGGTTTTACAAACTGTGGAACATGTGAATGAATGAACGTGGCAAAAGTTTAAAAAATACATTTCTCAGTTCAACTCTCAATTTTAAGTTTTAATAGCAAATGACAAACTGAAACAAAAGATGACTTTCTTTCTTAACAGTAAATTTGTAAAGATGCAGGTTTTTTATCTGAAAGATGAAGGTGTTCGAGTAAATTGCTTGAAATGTTATTACTACTACACATGATCAATTAAAACATTATTTTGTTTTTGTAACTTAATGTTGTTCACTTTCTTTTCTTTCACTAGTGAAAGACTATCAACCATCATCTGCAGCACACCCAGAATAGTGTCTTTGTTGCATTAAGTACACCTCAGATTGTTATGGTGTTTTGTATTTGTGATTTTGAGACTAAAATAATACATATATTTTATTAATTATATATTTATTTTTGCTAAAGAACGTTTAGCTAAATAATGCAATTAAAGTTCATCCCTTCATCATATATAGTTTTTATTGCATTAATTATGGGATGTTAAAGATCATGAAAGAGTCTTGAAAATATGTAGTGCTGATTTTGCTGGGCGATTTCAACACTTTAAATGTGTTAACTCACGACTCCTGTTGGGAAAACACTGTCGCGCAACAATGTATTTTTCCTTCCTCTGTTGTAATGTGATGTAATGCTGTGAAAGAGACAATCTACCAAAAACACACAATACAACAGCTATACAAAAGCATGAATATCTACAAATATTTGTATCCTGTTTATGAAAAATCAAGAGCAATTGAGGTAATTAGTCAGGTGCATTTATTTTGTGTAACACGTTGTGAACATGTATTACTAGTTTTGTTTCTTTTTTATTGGTCACACTTTATATTAGGTGTCTTTACTATGCACTAACATTATAATGCATACAATACAATGCATTTACTGTGTAACTAAATGTTGTTCTGCAACATTTGAGGTTGAGGTATGGGTAGGTTTAGGAGTAGATGTAGGGTTAGATTTAGGGCTAGAGGTAAGATTAACAGTTTAACTTTAAATCTAACTATAATGCAACATGTACATAATAAGTTCATTCTATCAAATGCAAAAGTACCTATTAGTAGTTCTTCCTTTTTATTACCTTTATGTTTATAATGACGGTTACCTGAAACTGCAAATTAAAGAGCTGACCTTGAACCTGCTTCATTGTCTCATGACTCCTCCATTGCCCTGCTCTAAGAACCTTTCTACAGGCTGCTAAAATCATTCTTGACTCCATTCACTTCCTTTTTGAAACTGTTGCCCTCTGACAGAACAGCCATTTTTCCTTAACACATCCACCTCATGAACAGTTAAAACTACCCCCAAATACATTCCTTTCATCAATACAACCATGTGCATTATTCAATCCATCCATCCCTACTTATATTCATATTTCATTTATATTCTTTAACATATCCTACCTCTTCAAAACATTACATCACCTGCACATAACTGTATATCTGTATATATAATATTCAGACAACATTATTGCTCTATTGTATATTTCTCTTTTTTTATCTGTTATATATTATTTATATCCCTCTATATGCATACATGTTTAAATGTATGTGTCACGATTCACTGTTGTCTACCCTGTGATTTGCCTCTGTCATCTGTTCCCCATGGACTACACTTCCCATCATCCCTTGCTCTGATCACCTCCAGCTGTTTCCCATACCAGGAATTGAACCCAGGACGCCTGGGTGAAAACCAGGAATCCTGACCGCTAGACCATGTGGGTAGTGTAGTCCATGGGGAACAGATGACAGAGGCAAATCACAGGGTAGACAGCAGTGAATCGTGACAATATGTTTATATGTATGTATGTATATACATTGCATTCTCTTTGCACTGGAAACTTCTGCTACCATGACAAATTCCTTGTGTGAGTAAATATACTTGGCAATGAAGCTCATTCTGATTCTGAAGAAACCTATAAAGTGGGACTTTTTACTTCTTCTATTAGGCCATTGTGTCAAATACCATTGTGTGTGAGGTGATGGTGGCGTAGTGGCTAAAGCACAGGGCTGCTAATCAGAGGGTCACTGGTTTGAACCCCACAGTCACCACTATTGTGTCCTTGAGCAAGGCACTAAACTCCAGGTTGCTCCGGGGGGATTGTCCCTGTAATAAGGGCTCTGTAAGTTGCTTTGGATAAAAGCGTCTGCCAAATGCATAAATATATACTCCAATGTTTGTTTGTTGGTCCAAAACTTGGATTAGATGAAAACTAAATATCAGTTTGTGAGTGTGTGTTCCTGCTAAGCTGTTTTAATCATGTCAAATGTAATAAGTACAAAAAACAGGAACTGATTATTTCTGTTTGAATGTACTCAGTGGCAGGGAATGAATAGTTCATTTCTGGTTCTCTCTTAATCACTTTCTGACCCTCACATGGCGCATCCTTTGATTCTCTTTGGCTTTTTATTTTGCACAACAGGTAAGACACAAAATCCGCTTTCTATCCGGTTGAGTCTTTATGTTTCTATAAATGTCCTTGTTTGTGTTTGTTCATGTGTGGCTGTTAATGTTTCTTTATATGGTTTTATTGAGTTTCCCTCTCACACCTAATGATGTGTTTTGTGATTTAAGAGATTCATCTTTGTTGTATAGATTATATTTCCCTTGTTTCACAGTGCTGTTCAGTTCAGACATACAGTTATTTGGCTGCATGGGTGCAAGCAGTTGGTATTAGGGGAGGTGCATACTTTTTCTATTGAACATTTTATTGGATAAATTTTGTGAGGTACAGGATTACTCATCAATATTTTTGTTCCGTTTTTCTGTAAGAAAAGACTATAAAAATCTAAATGCATATAAATCTGTAAAAAGTTACTTTTGTAGCATTTAGATAGCCTCAAAGCTATTGGACATGTACTTAAAACACACAAAGTTCATGGGTTCTGGTAAGGGGGTGTTAACCACAGAGGAGCTTGAAGCATACATTTCAATACCTAAAATTAATAATGGAAATATATATATATATATATATATATATATATATATATATATATATATATATATATATATATATATATATATATAGTAAGCAGACTATTAAAAAAATTAAAAAAGTTTTAGAGTCAATTTTGTGTTCTTCTTTATATGTTTGTTGTTGTCTACAGGCACTATGAGCATGAAGACACTGAACCATGTAGTTGTGAGATCTGGAGGGAATGTTACTATCCCGTGTCTGTATGATGATCGGTATAAAGTAAACCCAAAATACTGGTGTGAAGGAATTCTGTGGACAGCGTGCCAGATTAAAGCATATACCAACAAAACTGGGAAATGGCAAACAACTGATTACCCAGCAAAGAACATTTTTACAGTGCATCTGTACAATCTGACAACATTTGATTCTGGATATCACTGGTGTGCTGTGGAGATTGGTAGCCATGCCAAGCCAGACGACAAAAACAAATTGTATTTAACAGTTAAAATAGGTAATGTGGGTTTTTGTGGAGCATGTTGTTTTTTCAACACATGATATGCATTTTTATGCTTCAAAGATACCTATTTAGGTACTGGAACAAAACATGTAAGCACTGTTCTCTCTTTCTGTGGGTTCAGTTCCTGATCTCTCTGTAATGAGCAGCAGTGTAACTGGACAGGAAGGTGGTAATATCAGTGTCCAGTGTCTCTACAGTTCTGGATATAAGAATACATTCAAACAGTGGTGCAGACTCAAAGATGAGAGATGTTACACAGTGGGGAGGACTGACACATCCCAGAATTCATCAGTTCATATCAGTGATGATGGGAGTAATTCCTTCACTGTGGTGATGACTGGACTGACGGAGAGTGATTCTGGCTGGTACTGGTGCTCTGTACGAGATCTGCAGGTTCCTGTTCAGGTCTTTGTTGAAAGGGAAAATAAATCTAAATGTACATGTAAGCAGTTGAGGCAATGCATTTGGGTGTACTCGAAGGTGAAAAGTGTCATTTATGTTACACTAAGACACCAAAATTAACAGCAAAATTGTTGCTAGTGTCGCAGAAATGGCACACATCACCTTTTAAGCATACCTGTCAACACTCCCGTTTTTCCCGGGACTCTCCCGTATTTCACACCCATCTCCCAAGCCCCTTCCCTTTGTTATTTCTCCGGGAAACTCCTGTAATTTGTATGGCCCAAACCTCGTTATATGAATAATCTCATCTATATATTATTCCAAGTCCAGTTGCCAGATCATGTATGAAACGCATTCAACTCACACAATGGACACATCATACAAATTTCATCCCATTTGTGAACTCGACCTGGCAACCTACAACCCAGTTGCGCAGTTGATATCTGCGCAGGTAGACGCGGGAAATTGAATCAAGCATCACTGGTAGATGGGAGAAGACTCAGCTGGTGCTCCGGCGAAAAAAACAAAATATACATGTAAATTTAAGAATTGAATTTCAAATCTCGGACCATATCAACAATATCCACGCCTTTTGAAAAGTGTGTCGTACTGATTTTAATATCGGACACGGTGGGAAAAATGACGTTACTCAACACATTAAATCACAATGGCACAATTTGATTGTATTTAGACTCTGCCATCCAATGACTCTGCCATTTTTTTTGGTACCCAAAAGTTGATAGGTATGCTTTTAAGGTTATACTACATTTGAGAACCAAATTTTTCACTTTGCTTTTTATCATGTGTAACTTGATGACAGTCTGTTATCTGCTGCTTTTTGTCTTCAAACTCAGATGAAAATGATGGAGGCTCAGATAATGCCTGTTCTGCTTCGTAAGTAAATCTTGAAAAAACTGTATTAATGTAACCAAAAACATTACTAATCAAGTCTCTATATAATCAGAAATATATATAAAAAAACAAAACTCACCCTAAATGTTGTAAAACCGTGTGTCGTGTCTGCCCCCTTAATTAGCCGGCTTGGTTGTGGAAGTGTTTGGTTTCACTTTATTTTACAGTCCGACTATTACAGTGTACTTAGCCAAGAAATAACAAAGTAATATTAGATAACCAAAAGTAGGCTACTTAATATGGGTTAAGATTAGGATAAGGTTCAATGTTAGTACCTTGTAATTACTGTAGTATATATAGCACGTCCTGTAGGACAGGACTGTAAAAAAAAGTGTTACAAATAGTTTTTCCCATTCATTTTTCCATGGGGATTTCATAAAATCCTTCATTGAAGAGTTTTAAGTCATGAAACAAACTTTTTTTGTTGAAGCAAAAACATATATAAAAAATTGTACCAAAAGACAAAGGTAAAAAACTGTGTACTTACTGTTATTTTTATGAGGGAAAGAACTACAATCAGATGAAGCATTGCGAATGATGAAAAACAATGTAAAATATATAAAGCCATTAATATAAAGTTGTTGATTATACATATAGAAACAATACATAGAGCTGTCAAAGTTATCACGTTAACGCATGTGATTAATTCAAAAAGTTTAATGTGTTAATTTTTCTTTATCCTGATTAACACATTTATCATTAATAAAGCATAATCCTGCAAAATAATAATAATAATAATAATAATCCTGGTTGGAGTAGGATGGAATCTTTGCGATGTATCCACCCGGACTCATTACACTGACGCACATGCTGCGAACTGACACGTACACGTACAACCGTGTCAGTGATCAAATGATGGAGAAAGTCTTAACGCTATTTGCAGTATAAATAAAACAAGCCCAGATGGGACTTGTGATATAAATCAAGTACTTTGCAGATTCTGTAAAGTGCATTAAAGCATGTCAAGTCTTAACTATCGCGAAAATCAGAATGAGACATAGTTTACAAGCACTTTATATTTGCAGTTCAAATCCGCACTTGACGCTGCCGTTGATAGCCTTGATGCTAATCGTAAATATGGCGTCATCCCAGCTAACAATTTTAGGTTCTGGGAACGTTCTGGGAACGTTCCCTTTAGGTTATAAAAATAGAACCTAAACATAACCTACAGGGAACATTCCCAGAACGTTCTCCTTAGGTTATAAAATTAAACCTAAAAATAACCTACAGGGAACGTTCCTAGAACGTTCCTGTTTGGTTCCCAAAAAATAACCAAATGGGAACCATACGGGAACATTAGGGAACGTTCTGGGAACGTTCTGTGTTTGCTGGGATGATTGCTGTAACAAAGCGGATAGTCAAAGTCTGACAGTGATTCATATTGTGGCGAGTTTAAGAGATTTAATGCACAATGTAATGAATATGCAACTTGTGTGGGGACTACACAAGTGTTAAAGTACACAGTTAGTCAAACTCCCAATTATACTTTGGGAAACATTTATTGTTACTTGAATTGGTGCTATTTTAGTGTATTTCTATCTTTATACTGCGGAAGGTTTTGTTTGGAAAGTGTTAATTTAACATTGTGTTCTTTGCTAAGAAGGAAATAAGTGCATTTTGACAGGGAAAGAAGTATACAGTATATAGAGGGAAATTTCAGCACTTTTCAAATCTGCGATTAATCACGATAAACTATGATAAATTATGTGAATAATCGTTATTAAAAAATGTAATTGACTGACACAAATTTTTATGTTTATTGCAAATTTTTCAAATGTGTATAAATACACTATGTTGTTTGAGACACGTAAACGTCTCGATTGCATCATTCGCAGATTGAAGTGGGCGGCCATTGCTGAGCTGTTTTCGCACACTTTGTTTGCTGCGACTTTCCGATTGGTGGTTTTCACTGCAGTGACAGCATCATTTTTTAACTAGAAATGTATCTATTAAATACTGTTTTTTTTTTTTATGTATTATGAAGTATAAATAATGTGGACCGATGGCTTCAGCAGAAGCACCTTCGATTAAAAACCTTGCAGCTCACAGTAGGTCTTAAGGTAGGAAATCAGTTCAAAATCTTTAAAAAACAGTTCCTCTATGGAGAAAATGAATGTGATTTTGACTTCCACAACCTGACTGTTGCACTCTAAAGCATAGCGCTAGCAACATCAAAGACACTTACTGATAAATATATACATTAATGCTCTGTAAATTGCTTTGGAAAGTGTTTGCCAAATATGTAAGTAAATGTCATTAGAAGAAGAAAGCTTTTGCCACATATTGACATTTTTTAAAGACCTTGATCAGTATTAGCATGTTGTGGGATTTCTTTAATAATTTACATATCCCATTTATATGAAAATCTACAAGTGAAAACCACGAAATGTCAAGACACGATGAAGAGGACAGCAAATGTTTTCCTGACACTTCGTCTGAGCTCAGGGATCGGATTTTACCACTATGGATTGCTGGGGCGTTACTTCTGCTACTGATGGTGGTTTTGTTAACCTGGATCAAATGCAAACACAGTCAGTTCTCACATTTATATTTTCAATTCAAACAAGTACTACATTGCTGATTCCCCCCCCCACCCAAAAAAATCACATTTTGACAGGATTTATTGCATTCTCACATATTATTCACCATGAATGTCACTTGTTTTTCCCCAAGCTATTTGTGTACTTTGAATAAGTATGTTTTGCTTTGTTGTATTATAATAGAAGTCTTCTTTTTTTAAGATGGAGCTTTGCTCACACAAGCACCCGATGCCACTTCAATGGTGTGTTTAAACAGCGGCACTTTAAAATGAAATATCTGCATGTCAGACATATGTAATTACCATAGTAAGCTTTTAAACTTACGCTATGTGAATAAACATTTACATTTCCATGTTTTCTCTAATATTGCACAGACAGAGGGTCATCTCTGCTATTACACAGTGGTCTTCATGAAAGGAAAGGATGTCGAACTAGACCAAGACCAGATCTCCATTGTAAGCATTAGTACATTGTTGGTAACTACCATCAATGCGTCTTTCAGGCATGAACAACCACCTGGAACCAGTGTGGAATTTTAATATAATGATATATAAAACATATTATCTCAAAAGATTAAACTGACAAGAGATAATCAAGAAATCATGTTTTGCAACCCCGATTATTTTTTTTAATGTCCGATTCTTAAAATACTACCCTCCCCCCAATCCTATGTTGTTACAGCCTTGCTGTAGAAAATACATTTTAAAAAAAATTTAATTTTGTATATACTTCCAACAGGTTATCTAATAAGCTAAAAATACATAAGTGGGTGCTATGCTTTTAATTACTCATTTATTGACATACAGCTGTCTTCTGTCTTTTTATTTCATTCTCAGCGACGTCCCGCTGACCAAGATTATGATGTGATCTACAGTACAGTGAAATTTCATTAATAGTAGGTGATCTTTGTCAAACTGACTGTTATGATTATGATTATGAATTTATTACAATTTGAACGCAATTACTCATATGCCGAACTGAACAAATGACATGTCTCCTCTCGTTCAGTCAGTCAGCAGATCCTCGTTCACGAACAAGAGGACTGATTCATTTATTTAGTTTGCAAATGAGTATACCAGTACATTCACTTAGTTCATGAACGAGACGTCTCACCTTGTTCATATTCAAATGACCGACTCAACGGTTTCAGTGAAGGGGCATATTCGTTCATCAGGTTCATCAGGTGAAACCAATGATATGCTCCTTCACGCCCGCACTATAGTGCTATTGGCTCAAGCTATAGTCAGTCTTTACAGGGATGAAAAACCAGCAAACCAGTCTTGTGCTTTAAACTAGAACTCATTGGCTTCGAAAGGGCAAGACGTCAATGAATGAGCAATATGAGTCACTGTATAGAAGTGAACGAGAACAATTAATTTAATTAAAATATTCATTCAAAAAGACTGATTCGTTCATGAATGAAACATCACTGGTGTGAGGAACAGATCCAACCTGTTTGAAATCTGTCCGACGAGCCGTCAGGTGTGCACACTGTCCACTGACAATTTTCATTATTGTGATTTATTTTTTGCATCTAAACTTGACATTAATGTATATAATGTTACATACTACTTCTCTTTGTGCAATATGACATTGTTTTACAAAATGTTCTGAAATATTGTGCAGGTTTGACTGTGTCATGTCCATTCAACTGGACTCAATTCAGCTCATTCTCATATTTGTCTCTCAGTAGTGTGCTCTTGTATTTTGTCATTCAGATGGCACATGGAGAATTTCTGTCTATCACAGGATTAGAGGAGTCATAGACTGTTCCCCACATTATTTTAATAGATCAGGTGATAAGGAAAAGTGTTGACAAAAAGCGGTATATGCTTGGTCAGCCTATCTATTTGAGGCATTTTAGTGGCACTCATTTTAATCCAATGACAAAATCTAATTCCTGGAACTTCCCACTAGATGGCTCAATTTTGAATGATATTGTTTTCCTTTCATGGTTGTTTGTTCTTGTTCATTTTTCAATTGATTATCAATTGTCATTTATATCTGTGTTTAACTTGTTATTGTTTTCTCCTTTTTTATATTTTCTTAATCTATGCTCATTACACTTAAGTTTTGAGTTATGTTTAGGGTTAAGCTTTAGAGTAAAACTTTTTTAAAAAAGCATTTTTGTTGCCTGATCCCTGTGCCTTACCTCTCTGCATTAAGTCTATATAAATATTATTTATTTATTTTTATTTCTGGGCATGTGCACATGCTGTACACTTACTCTGTGCATGCATTAAACATGAGGAATTGTAATCAAGTTTCAGATTATGATTGTGACTTCAGATGTCAAGATTTATAGTGAGAAAAAAAAAAGAGTTAAATTTAGGTCTGTTTATCACCCAAAACCGATCTAATCACTTCAGAAGACATGGATTAAACCACATGAGTCATATGTATTAGCTTTATTCTGCCTTTATGTGCTTTTTGGATCCTAAGGTTTGGACCCCCTTGATGTCATAAAGTCATTCTAAATATAGAAAGACATATGAGTTTGAGACTACACAAGGGTGAGTAAATAATGGGAGTATTATCATTTCCTTTAACGGTATAGTTCACCCAAAATTGAAAATTCTCTCAAAATTTACTCCCCCTCATTCCACCATTCCACCCCAGATGTGTATAACTTTCTTTCTTCATCAGAACACAAATACAGTTTTTAGAAGAATATCTCAGCTCTTTTGGTCCAAACAATGCAAGTGAATGTGTACCAATTTTTGAAGCTTCAAAAATGACTTAAATCAGCATAAAAATAATCCATATGACTCCAGTGGTTAAATCAATATCTTCAAAAGCGATATGATAGGTGTGGGTGAGAAACAGAGCAAAATTAATATTTTTTTTTTTTTTACTATTAATCTCCACTTTCACTTTCACATTCTTCATGCATATGCCCCCTACTGGGCAATGAGAAGAATTTCTTGCAAAAAAGGACTTAAATATTGATCTGTTTCTCACCCACACCTATCATATCAATTCTGAAGGTATGGATTTAACCACTGGAGTCGTATGGATTACTTTTATGCTGCCTTTATGTGCTTTTTGAAGTGTAAAAATGTTGGCACCCCTTCACTTGCATTGTGAGGAACTACAGAGCTGAAATATTCTTACAAATAAAGAAAGTCATACACATCTGGGATTGTACGAGGGTGAGTAAATGAAGATAGAATTGTCATTTTTGGGTGAACTGTCCCTTTAAGTGAATTATACTGAAAGATCTTTTTTCACAATCGCTCACTTGTGCTTTTATTGCCCTCTGCTGAAGGAGTTAGGTTTTACAAACTGTGGAACATGTGAATGAATGAACGTGGCAAAAGTTTAAAAAATATATTTCTCAGTTCAACTCTCAATTTTAAGTTTTAATAGCAAATGACAAACTGAAACAAAAGATGACTTTCTTTCTTAACAGTAAATTTGTAAAGATGCAGGTTTTTTATCTGAAAGATGAAGGTGTTCGAGTAAATTGCTTGAAATGTTATTACTACTACACATGATCAATTAAAACATTATTTTGTTTTTGTAACTTAATGTTGTTCACTTTCTTTTCTTTCACTAGTGAAAGACTATCAACCATCATCTGCAGCACACCCAGAATAGTGTCTTTGTTGCATTAAGTACACCTCAGATTGTTATGGTGTTTTGTATTTGTGATTTTGAGACTAAAATAATACATATATTTTATTAATTATATATTTATTTTTGCTAAAGAACGTTTAGCTAAATAATGCAATTAAAGTTCATCCCTTCATCATATATAGTTTTTATTGCATTAATTATGGGATGTTAAAGATCATGAAAGAGTCTTGAAAATATGTAGTGCTGATTTTGCTGGGCGATTTCAACACTTTAAATGTGTTAACTCACGACTCCTGTTGGGAAAACACTGTCGCGCAACAATGTATTTTTCCTTCCTCTGTTGTAATGTGATGTAATGCTGTGAAAGAGACAATCTACCAAAAACACACAATACAACAGCTATACAAAAGCATGAATATCTACAAATATTTGTATCCTGTTTATGAAAAATCAAGAGCAATTGAGGTAATTAGTCAGGTGCATTTATTTTGTGTAACACGTTGTGAACATGTATTACTAGTTTTGTTTCTTTTTTATTGGTCACACTTTATATTAGGTGTCTTTACTATGCACTAACATTATAATGCATACAATACAATGCATTTACTGTGTAACTAAATGTTGTTCTGCAACATTTGAGGTTGAGGTATGGGTAGGTTTAGGAGTAGATGTAGGGTTAGATTTAGGGCTAGAGGTAAGATTAACAGTTTAACTTTAAATCTAACTATAATGCAACATGTACATAATAAGTTCATTCTATCAAATGCAAAAGTACCTAGTAGTAGTTCTTCCTTTTTATTACCTTTATGTTTATAATGACGGTTACCTGAAACTGCAAATTAAAGAGCTGACCTTGAACCTGCTTCATTGTCTCCTGACTCCTCCATTGCCCTGCTCTAAGAACCTTTCTACAGGCTGCTAAAATCATTCTTGACTCCATTCACCCAGCACACTTCCTTTTTGAAACTGTTGCCCTCTGACAGAACAGCCATTTTTCCTTAATACATCCACCTTATGAACAGTTAAAACTACCCCCAAATACATTCCTTTCATCAATACAACCATGTGCATTATTCAATCCATCCATCCCTACTTATATTCATATTTCATTTATATTCTTTAACATATCCTACCTCTTCAAAACATTACATCACCTGCACATAACTGTATATCTGTATATATAATATTCAGACAACATTATTGCTCTATTGTATATTTCTCTTTTTTTATCTGTTATAAATTATTTATATCCCTCTATATGCATATATGTTTAAATGTATGTGTCACGATTCACTGCTGTCTACCCTGTGATTTGCCTCTGTCATCTGTTCCCCATGGACTACACTTCCCATCATCCCTTGCTCTGATCACCTCCAGCTGTTTCCCATACCAGGAATTGAACCCAGGACGCCTGGGTGAAAACCAGGAATCCTGACCGCTAGACCATGTGGGTAGTGTAGTCCATGGGGAACAGATGACAGAGGCAAATCACAGGGTAGACAGCAGTGACTCGTGACAATATGTATGTATGTATATACATTGCATTCTCTTTGCACTGGAAACTTCTGCTACCATGACAAATTCCTTGTGTGAGTAAATATACTTGGCAATGAAGCTCATTCTGATTCTGAAGAAACCTATAAAGTGGGACTTTTTACTTCTTCTATTAGGCTATTGTGTCAAATACCATTGTGTGTGAGGTGATGGTGGCGTAGTGGCTAAAGCACAGGGCTGCTAATCAGAGGGTCACTGGTTTGAACCCCACAGTCACCACTATTGTGTCCTTGAGCAAGGCACTAAACTCCAGGTTGCTCTGGGGGGATTGTCCCTGCAATAAGGGCTCTGTAAGTCGCTTTGGATAAAAGCGTCTGCCAAATGCATAAATATATACTCCAATGTTTGTTTGTTGGTCCAAAACTTGGATTAGATGAAAACTAAATATCAGTTTGTGAGTGTGTGTTCCTGCTAAGCTGTTTTAATCATGTCAAATGTAATAAGTACAAAAAACAGGAAGTGATTATTTCTGTTTGAATGTACTCAGTGGCAGGGAATGAATAGTTCATTTCTGGTTCTCTCTTAATCACTTTCTGACCCTCACATGGCGCATCCTTTGATTCTCTTTGGCTTTTTATTTTGCACAACAGGTAAGACACAAAATCCGCTTTCTATCCGGTTGAGTCTTTATGTTTCTATAAATGTCCTTGTTTGTGTTTGTTCATGTGTGGCTGTTAATGTTTCTTTATATGGTTTTATTGAGTTTCCCTCTCACACCTAATGATGTGTTTTGTGATTTAAGAGATTCATCTTTGTTGTATAGATTATATTTCCCTTGTTTCACAGTGCTGTTCAGTTCAGACATACAGTTATTTGGCTGCATGGGTGCAAGCAGTTGGTATTAGGGGAGGTGCATACTTTTTCTATTGAACATTTTATTGGATAAATTTTGTGAGGTACAGGATTACTCATCAATATTTTTGTTCCGTTTTTCTGTAAGAAAAGACTATAAAAATCTAAATGCATATAAATCTGCAAAAAGTTACTTTTGTAGCATTTAGATAGCCTCAAAGCTATTGGACATGTACTTATAACACACAAAGTTCATGGGTTCTGGTAAGGGGGTGTTAACCACAGAGGAGCTTGAAGCATACATTTCAATACCTAAAATGAATAATGGAAATATATATATATATATATATATATATATATATATATATATATATAGTAAGCAGACTATTAAAAAAATTAAAAAAGTTTTAGAGTCAATTTTGTGTTCTTCTTTATATGTTTGTTGTTGTCTACAGGCACTATGAGCATGAAGACACTGAACCATGTAGTTGTGAGATCTGGAGGGAATGTTACTATCCCGTGTCTGTATGATGATCGGTATAAAGTAAACCCAAAATACTGGTGTGAAGGAATTCTGTGGACAGCGTGCCAGATTAAAGCATATACCAACAAAACTGGGAAATGGCAAACAACTGATTACCCAGCAAAGAACATTTTTACAGTGCATCTGTACAATCTGACAACATTTGATTCTGGATATCACTGGTGTGCTGTGGAGATTGGTAGCCATGCCAAGCCAGACGACAAAAACAAATTGTATTTAACAGTTAAAATAGGTAATGTGGGTTTTTGTGGAGCATGTTGTTTTTTCAACACATGATATGCATTTTTATGCTTCAAAGATACCTATTTAGGTACTGGAACAAAACATGTAAGCACTGTTCTCTCTTTCTGTGGGTTCAGTTCCTGATCTCTCTGTAATGAGCAGCAGTGTAACTGGACAGGAAGGTGGTAATATCAGTGTCCAGTGTCTCTACAGTTCTGGATATAAGAATACATTCAAACAGTGGTGCAGACTCAAAGATGAGAGATGTTACACAGTGGGGAGGACTGACACACCCCAGAATTCATCAGTTCATATCAGTGATGATGGGAGTAATTCCTTCACTGTGGTGATGACTGGACTGACGGAGAGTGATTCTGGCTGGTACTGGTGCTCTGTACGAGATCTGCAGGTTCCTGTTCAGGTCTTTGTTGAAAGGGAAAATAAATCTAAATGTACATGTAAGCAGTTGAGGCAATGCATTTGGGTGTACTCGAAGGTGAAAAGTGTCATTTATGTTACACTAAGACACCAAAATTAACAGCAAAATTGTTGCTAGTGTCGCAGAAATGGCACACATCACCTTTTAAGCATACCTGTCAACACTCCCGTTTTTCCCGGGACTCTCCCGTATTTCACACCCATCTCCCAAGCCCCTTCCCTTTGTTATTTCTCCGGGAAACTCCTGTAATTTGTATGGCCCAAACCTCGTTATATGAATAATCTCATCTATATATTATTCCAAGTCCAGTTGCCAGATCATGTATGAAACGCATTCAACTCACACAATGGACACATCGTACAAATTTCATCCCATTTGTGAACTCGACCTGGCAACCTACAACCCAGTTGCGCAGTTGATATCTGCGCAGGTAGACGCGGGAAATTGAATCAAGCATCACTGGTAGATGGGAGAAGACTCAGCTGGTGCTCCGGCGAAAAAAACAAAATATACATGTAAATTTAAGAATTGAATTTCAAATCTCGGACCATATCAACAATATCCACGCCTTTTGAAAAGTGTGTCGTACTGATTTTAATATCGGACACGGTGGGAAAAATGACGTTACTCAACACATTAAATCACAATGGCACAATTTGATTGTATTTAGACTCTGCCATCCAATGACTCTGCCATTTTTTTTGGTACCCAAAAGTTGATAGGTATGCTTTTAAGGTTATACTACATTTGAGAACCAAATTTTTCACTTTGCTTTTTATCATGTGTAACGTTGATGACAGTCTGTTATCTGCTGCTTTTTGTCTTCAAACTCAGATGAAAATGATGGAGGCTCAGATAATGCCTGTTCTGCTTCGTAAGTAAATCTTGAAAAAACTGTATTAATGTAACCAAAAACATTACTAATCAAGTCTCTATATAATCAGAAATATATATAAAAAACAAAACTCACCCTAAATGTTGTAAAACCGTGTGTCGTGTCTGCCCCCTTAATTAGCCGGCTTGGTTGTGGAAGTGTTTGGTTTCACTTTATTTTACAGTCCGACTATTACAGTGTACTTACCCAAGAAATAACAAAGTAATATTAGATAACCAAAAGTAGGCTACTTAATATGGGTTAAGATTAGGATAAGGTTCAATGTTAGTACCTTGTAATTACTGTAGTATATATAGCACGTCCTGTAGGACAGGACTGTAAAAAAAAGTGTTACAAATAGTTTTTCCCATTCATTTTTTTCCCATGGGGATTTCATAAAATCCTTCATTGAAGAGTTTTAAGCCATGAAACAAACCAACCAACCAAAGATGAATCACAGTATTACAGAAATAGTTTTTTTAAGCAAAAACGTATATAAAAAAATTGTAGCTACCAAAAGACAAAGGTATAAAACAGTGTTACTGTTATTTTTATGAGGGGAAGGATTACAATCAAATGAAGCATTGCGATTGACGTAATCAAATGAAAAACAATGTTAAAAATATAAAGCTATTAATATAAAGTTGTTGATTATACATATAGAAACAATACATAGAGCTGTCAAAGTTATCACGTTAATGTATGCGATTAATTCAAAAAGTTGAATGTGTTAATTTTTCTTTATCCTGATTAACACATTTATCATTAATAAAGCAAAATTAATAATCCTGCAAAAATAAAAAATAAAGAATAATTATAATAATCCTGGTTGGAGTAGGATGGAATCTGCGATGTATCCACCCGGACTCATTACACTGACGCACATGCTGCGAACACTCGCACGTACAACCGTGTCAGTGATCAAATGATGGAGAAAGGAAATCTTAACGCAGTATAAATAAAACAAGCCCAGATGGGATTTGTGATATAAATCAAGTACTTTGCAGATTCAGTAAAGTGCATTAAAGCATGTCAAGTCGTGTCGTTTGCAGAATGAGACATAGTTTACAAGCACTTTATATTTGGAGTTCAAATCCGCACTTGACGCTGCCGTTGATAGCCTGACGTTAATCGTGAATGTGGCGTCATAATTGCTGTAACAAAGCGGATAGTCAAAGTCTGACAGTGATTCATATTGTGGCGAGTTTAAGAGATTTAATGCACAATGTAATGAATATGCAACTTGTGTGGGGACTACACACGTGTTAATGTACACAATTAGTCAAACTCCCAATTAAACTTTGGGAAACATTTATTGTTAATTGAATTGGTGCTATTTTAGTGTATTTCTATCTTTATACTACATGAGGTTTTGTTTGGAAAGTGTTAATAGGACATTGTGTTCTTTGCTAAGAAGGAAATAAGTGCATTTTGACAGGGAAAGAAGTATACAGTATATAGAGGGAAATTTCAGCACTTTTCAAATCTGCGATTAATCAAGATAAACTATGATAAATTATGTGAATAATCGTTATTAAAAAATGTAATTGACTGACACAAATTTTTATGTTTATCGCAAATTTTTCAAATGTGTATAAATACACTATGTTGTTTGAGACACGTAAACGTCTCGATTGCATCATTCACAGATTGAAGTGGGCGGCCATTGCTGAGCTGTTTTCGCACACTTTGTTTGCTGCGACTTTCCGATTGGTGGTTTTCACTGCAGTGACAGCATCATTTTTTAACTAGAAATGTATCTATTAAATACTGTTTTTTTTTTAATGTATTATGAAGTATAAATAATGTGGACCGATGGCTTCAGCAGAAGCACCTTCGATTAAAAACCTTGCAGCTCACAGTAGGTCTTAAGGTAGGAAATCAGTTCAAAATCTTTAAAAAACAGTTCCTCTATGGAGAAAATGAATGTGATTTTGACTTCCACAACCCGACTGTTGCACTCTAAAAGCATAGCGCTAGCAACATCAAAGACACTTACTGATAAATATATACATTAATGCTCTGTAAATTGCTTTGGAAAGTGTTTGCCAAATATGTAAGTAAATGTCATTAGAAGAAGAAAGCTTTTGCCACATATTGACATTTTTTAAAGACCTTGATCAGTATTAGCATGTTGTGGGATTTCTTTAATAATTTACATATCCCATTTATATGAAAATCTACAAGTGAAAACCACGAAATGTCAAGACACGATGAAGAGGACAGCAAATGTTTTCCTGACACTTCGTCTGAGCTCAGGGATCGGATTTTACCACTATGGATTGCTGGGGCGTTACTTCTGCTACTGATGGTGGTTTTGTTAACCTGGATCAAATGCAAACACAGTCAGTTCTCACATTTATATTTTCAATTCAAACAAGTACTACATTGCTGATTCCCCCCCCCACCCAAAAAAATCACATTTTGACAGGATTTATTGCATTCTCACATATTATTCACCATGAATGTCACTTGTTTTTCCCCAAGCTATTTGTGTACTTTGAATAAGTATGTTTTGCTTTGTTGTATTATAATAGAAGTCTTCTTTTTTTAAGATGGAGCTTTGCTCACACAAGCACCCGATGCCACTTCAATGGTGTGTTTAAACAGCGGCACTTTAAAATGAAATATCTGCATGTCAGACATATGTAATTACCATAGTAAGCTTTTAAACTTACGCTATGTGAATAAACATTTACATTTCCATGTTTTCTCTAATATTGCACAGACAGAGGGTCATCTCTGCTATTACACAGTGGTCTTCATGAAAGGAAAGGATGTCGAACTAGACCAAGACCAGATCTCCATTGTAAGCATTAGTACATTGTTGGTAACTACCATCAATGCATCTTTCAGGCATGAACAACCACCTGGAACCAGTGTGGAATTTTAATATAATGATATATAAAACATATTATCTCAAAAGATTAAACTGACAAGAGATAATCAAGAAATCATGTTTTGCAACCCCGATTATTTTTTTTAATGTCCGATTCTTAAAATACTACCCTCCCCCCAATCCTATGTTGTTACAGCCTTGCTGTAGAAAATACATTTTAAAAAAAATTTAATTTTGTATATACTTCCAACAGGTTATCTAATAAGCTAAAAATACATAAGTGGGTGCTATGCTTTTAATTACTCATTTATTGACATACAGCTGTCTTCTGTCTTTTTATTTCATTCTCAGCGACGTCCCGCTGACCAAGATTATGATGTGATCTACAGTACAGTGAAATTTCATTAATAGTAGGTGATCTTTGTCAAACTGACTGTTATGATTATGATTATGAATTTATTACAATTTGAACGCAATTACTCATATGCCGAACTGAACAAATGACATGTCTCCTCTCGTTCAGTCAGTCAGCAGATCCTCGTTCACGAACAAGAGGACTGATTCATTTATTTAGTTTGCAAATGAGTATACCAGTACATTCACTTAGTTCATGAACGAGACGTCTCACCTTGTTCATATTCAAATGACCGACTCAACGGTTTCAGTGAAGGGGCATATTCGTTCATCAGGTTCATCAGGTGAAACCAATGATATGCTCCTTCACGCCCGCACTATAGTGCTATTGGCTCAAGCTATAGTCAGTCTTTACAGGGATGAAAAACCAGCAAACCAGTCTTGTGCTTTAAACTAGAACTCATTGGCTTCGAAAGGGCAAGACGTCAATGAATGAGCAATATGAGTCACTGTATAGAAGTGAACGAGAACAATTAATTTAATTAAAATATTCATTCAAAAAGACTGATTCGTTCATGAATGAAACATCACTGGTGTGAGGAACAGATCCAACCTGTTTGAAATCTGTCCGACGAGCCGTCAGGTGTGCACACTGTCCACTGACAATTTTCATTATTGTGATTTATTTTTTGCATCTAAACTTGACATTAATGTATATAATGTTACATACTACTTCTCTTTGTCCAGTATGACATTGTTTTACAAAATGTTCTGAAATATTGTGCAGGTTTGACTGTGTCATGTCCATTCAACTGGACTCAATTCAGCTCATTCTCATATTTGTCTCTCAGTAGTGTGCTCTTGTATTTTGTCATTCAGATGGCACATGGAGAATTTCTGTCTATCACAGGATTAGAGGAGTCATAGACTGTTCCCCACATTATTTTAATAGATCAGGTGATAAGGAAAAGTGTTGACAAAAAGCGGTATATGCTTGGTCAGCCTATCTATTTGAGGCATTTTAGTGGCACTCATTTTAATCCAATGACAAAATCTAATTCCTGGAACTTCCCACTAGATGGCTCAATTTTGAATGATATTGTTTTCCTTTCATGGTTGTTTGTTCTTGTTCATTTTTCAATTGATTATCAATTGTCATTTATATCTGTGTTTAACTTGTTATTGTTTTCTCCTTTTTTATATTTTCTTAATCTATGCTCATTACACTTAAGTTTTGAGTTATGTTTAGGGTTAAGCTTTAGAGTAAAACTTTTTTAAAAAAGCATTTTTGTTGCCTGATCCCTGTGCCTTACCTCTCTGCATTAAGTCTATATAAATATTATTTATTTATTTTTATTTCTGGGCATGTGCACATGCTGTACACTTACTCTGTGCATGCATTAAACATGAGGAATTGTAATCAAGTTTCAGATTATGATTGTGACTTCAGATGTCAAGATTTATAGTGAGAAAAAAAAAAAGAGTTAAATTTAGGTCTGTTTATCACCCAAAACCGATCTAATCACTTCAGAAGACATGGATTAAACCACATGAGTCATATGTATTAGCTTTATTCTGCCTTTATGTGCTTTTTGGATCCTAAGGTTTGGACCCCCTTGATGTCATAAAGTCATTCTAAATATAGAAAGACATATGAGTTTGAGACTACACAAGGGTGAGTAAATAATGGGAGTATTATCATTTCCTTTAACGGTATAGTTCACCCAAAATTGAAAATTCTCTCAAAATTTACTCCCCCTCATTCCACCATTCCACCCCAGATGTGTATAACTTTCTTTCTTCATCAGAACACAAATACAGTTTTTAGAAGAATATCTCAGCTCTTTTGGTCCAAACAATGCAAGTGAATGTGTACCAATTTTTGAAGCTTCAAAAATGACTTAAATCAGCATAAAAATAATCCATATGACTCCAGTGGTTAAATCAATATCTTCAAAAGCGATATGATAGGTGTGGGTGAGAAACAGAGCAAAATTAATATTTTTTTTTTTTTTTACTATTAATCTCCACTTTCACTTTCACATTCTTCATGCATATGCCCCCTACTGGGCAATGAGAAGAATTTCTTGCAAAAAAGGACTTAAATATTGATCTGTTTCTCACCCACACCTATCATATCAATTCTGAAGGTATGGATTTAACCACTGGAGTCGTATGGATTACTTTTATGCTGCCTTTATGTGCTTTTTGAAGTGTAAAAATGTTGGCACCCCTTCACTTGCATTGTGAGGAACTACAGAGCTGAAATATTCTTACAAATAAAGAAAGTCATACACATCTGGGATTGTACGAGGGTGAGTAAATGAAGATAGAATTGTCATTTTTGGGTGAACTGTCCCTTTAAGTGAATTATACTGAAAGATCTTTTTTCACAATCGCTCACTTGTGCTTTTATTGCCCTCTGCTGAAGGAGTTAGGTTTTACAAACTGTGGAACATGTGAATGAATGAACGTGGCAAAAGTTTAAAAAATATATTTCTCAGTTCAACTCTCAATTTTAAGTTTTAATAGCAAATGACAAACTGAAACAAAAGATGACTTTCTTTCTTAACAGTAAATTTGTAAAGATGCAGGTTTTTTATCTGAAAGATGAAGGTGTTCGAGTAAATTGCTTGAAATGTTATTACTACTACACATGATCAATTAAAACATTATTTTGTTTTTGTAACTTAATGTTGTTCACTTTCTTTTCTTTCACTAGTGAAAGACTATCAACCATCATCTGCAGCACACCCAGAATAGTGTCTTTGTTGCATTAAGTACACCTCAGATTGTTATGGTGTTTTGTATTTGTGATTTTGAGACTAAAATAATACATATATTTTATTAATTATATATTTATTTTTGCTAAAGAACGTTTAGCTAAATAATGCAATTAAAGTTCATCCCTTCATCATATATAGTTTTTATTGCATTAATTATGGGATGTTAAAGATCATGAAAGAGTCTTGAAAATATGTAGTGCTGATTTTGCTGGGCGATTTCAACACTTTAAATGTGTTAACTCACGACTCCTGTTGGGAAAACACTGTCGCGCAACAATGTATTTTTCCTTCCTCTGTTGTAATGTGATGTAATGCTGTGAAAGAGACAATCTACCAAAAACACACAATACAACAGCTATACAAAAGCATGAATATCTACAAATATTTGTATCCTGTTTATGAAAAATCAAGAGCAATTGAGGTAATTAGTCAGGTGCATTTATTTTGTGTAACACGTTGTGAACATGTATTACTAGTTTTGTTTCTTTTTTATTGGTCACACTTTATATTAGGTGTCTTTACTATGCACTAACATTATAATGCATACAATACAATGCATTTACTGTGTAACTAAATGTTGTTCTGCAACATTTGAGGTTGAGGTATGGGTAGGTTTAGGAGTAGATGTAGGGTTAGATTTAGGGCTAGAGGTAAGATTAACAGTTTAACTTTAAATCTAACTATAATGCAACATGTACATAATAAGTTCATTCTATCAAATGCAAAAGTACCTATTAGTAGTTCTTCCTTTTTATTACCTTTATGTTTATAATGACGGTTACCTGAAACTGCAAATTAAAGAGCTGACCTTGAACCTGCTTCATTGTCTCATGACTCCTCCATTGCCCTGCTCTAAGAACCTTTCTACAGGCTGCTAAAATCATTCTTGACTCCATTCACTTCCTTTTTGAAACTGTTGCCCTCTGACAGAACAGCCATTTTTCCTTAACACATCCACCTCATGAACAGTTAAAACTACCCCCAAATACATTCCTTTCATCAATACAACCATGTGCATTATTCAATCCATCCATCCCTACTTATATTCATATTTCATTTATATTCTTTAACATATCCTACAATACATTACATCACCTGCACATAACTGTATATCTGTATATATAATATTCAGACAACATTATTGCTCTATTGTATATTTCTCTTTTTTTATCTGTTATATATTATTTATATCCCTCTATATGCATACATGTTTAAATGTATGTGTCACGATTCACTGTTGTCTACCCTGTGATTTGCCTCTGTCATCTGTTCCCCATGGACTACACTTCCCATCATCCCTTGCTCTGATCACCTCCAGCTGTTTCCCATACCAGGAATTGAACCCAGGACGCCTGGGTGAAAACCAGGAATCCTGACCGCTAGACCATGTGGGTAGTGTAGTCCATGGGGAACAGATGACAGAGGCAAATCACAGGGTAGACAGCAGTGAATCGTGACAATATGTTTATATGTATGTATGTATATACATTGCATTCTCTTTGCACTGGAAACTTCTGCTACCATGACAAATTCCTTGTGTGAGTAAATATACTTGGCAATGAAGCTCATTCTGATTCTGAAGAAACCTATAAAGTGGGACTTTTTACTTCTTCTATTAGGCCATTGTGTCAAATACCATTGTGTGTGAGGTGATGGTGGCGTAGTGGCTAAAGCACAGGGCTGCTAATCAGAGGGTCACTGGTTTGAACCCCACAGTCACCACTATTGTGTCCTTGAGCAAGGCACTAAACTCCAGGTTGCTCCGGGGGGATTGTCCCTGTAATAAGGGCTCTGTAAGTTGCTTTGGATAAAAGCGTCTGCCAAATGCATAAATATATACTCCAATGTTTGTTTGTTGGTCCAAAACTTGGATTAGATGAAAACTAAATATCAGTTTGTGAGTGTGTGTTCCTGCTAAGCTGTTTTAATCATGTCAAATGTAATAAGTACAAAAAACAGGAACTGATTATTTCTGTTTGAATGTACTCAGTGGCAGGGAATGAATAGTTCATTTCTGGTTCTCTCTTAATCACTTTCTGACCCTCACATGGCGCATCCTTTGATTCTCTTTGGCTTTTTATTTTGCACAACAGGTAAGACACAAAATCCGCTTTCTATCCGGTTGAGTCTTTATGTTTCTATAAATGTCCTTGTTTGTGTTTGTTCATGTGTGGCTGTTAATGTTTCTTTATATGGTTTTATTGAGTTTCCCTCTCACACCTAATGATGTGTTTTGTGATTTAAGAGATTCATCTTTGTTGTATAGATTATATTTCCCTTGTTTCACAGTGCTGTTCAGTTCAGACATACAGTTATTTGGCTGCATGGGTGCAAGCAGTTGGTATTAGGGGAGGTGCATACTTTTTCTATTGAACATTTTATTGGATAAATTTTGTGAGGTACAGGATTACTCATCAATATTTTTGTTCCGTTTTTCTGTAAGAAAAGACTATAAAAATCTAAATGCATATAAATCTGTAAAAAGTTACTTTTGTAGCATTTAGATAGCCTCAAAGCTATTGGACATGTACTTATAACACACAAAGTTCATGGGTTCTGGTAAGGGGGTGTTAACCACAGAGGAGCTTGAAGCATACATTTCAATACCTAAAATTAATAATGGAAATATATATATATATATATATATATATATATATATATATATATATATATATATATATATATATATATATATATATATATATATATAGTAAGCAGACTATTAAAAAAATTAAAAAAGTTTTAGAGTCAATTTTGTGTTCTTCTTTATATGTTTGTTGTTGTCTACAGGCACTATGAGCATGAAGACACTGAACCATGTAGTTGTGAGATCTGGAGGGAATGTTACTATCCCGTGTCTGTATGATGATCGGTATAAAGTAAACCCAAAATACTGGTGTGAAGGAATTCTGTGGACAGCGTGCCAGATTAAAGCATATACCAACAAAACTGGGAAATGGCAAACAACTGATTACCCAGCAAAGAACATTTTTACAGTGCATCTGTACAATCTGACAACATTTGATTCTGGATATCACTGGTGTGCTGTGGAGATTGGTAGCCATGCCAAGCCAGACGACAAAAACAAATTGTATTTAACAGTTAAAATAGGTAATGTGGGTTTTTGTGGAGCATGTTGTTTTTTCAACACATGATATGCATTTTTATGCTTCAAAGATACCTATTTAGGTACTGGAACAAAACATGTAAGCACTGTTCTCTCTTTCTGTGGGTTCAGTTCCTGATCTCTCTGTAATGAGCAGCAGTGTAACTGGACAGGAAGGTGGTAATATCAGTGTCCAGTGTCTCTACAGTTCTGGATATAAGAATACATTCAAACAGTGGTGCAGACTCAAAGATGAGAGATGTTACACAGTGGGGAGGACTGACACATCCCAGAATTCATCAGTTCATATCAGTGATGATGGGAGTAATTCCTTCACTGTGGTGATGACTGGACTGACGGAGAGTGATTCTGGCTGGTACTGGTGCTCTGTACGAGATCTGCAGGTTCCTGTTCAGGTCTTTGTTGAAAGGGAAAATAAATCTAAATGTACATGTAAGCAGTTGAGGCAATGCATTTGGGTGTACTCGAAGGTGAAAAGTGTCATTTATGTTACACTAAGACACCAAAATTAACAGCAAAATTGTTGCTAGTGTCGCAGAAATGGCACACATCACCTTTTAAGCATACCTGTCAACACTCCCGTTTTTCCCGGGACTCTCCCGTATTTCACACCCATCTCCCAAGCCCCTTCCCTTTGTTATTTCTCCGGGAAACTCCTGTAATTTGTATGGCCCAAACCTCGTTATATGAATAATCTCATCTATATATTATTCCAAGTCCAGTTGCCAGATCATGTATGAAACGCATTCAACTCACACAATGGACACATCATACAAATCTCATCCCATTTGTGAACTCGACCTGGCAACCTACAACCCAGTTGCGCAGTTGATATCTGCGCAGGTAGACGCGGGAAATTGAATCAAGCATCACTGGTAGATGGGAGAAGACTCAGCTGGTGCTCCGGCGAAAAAAACAAAATATACATGTAAATTTAAGAATTGAATTTCAAATCTCGGACCATATCAACAATATCCACGCCTTTTGAAAAGTGTGTCGTACTGATTTTAATATCGGACACGGTGGGAAAAATGACGTTACTCAACACATTAAATCACAATGGCACAATTTGATTGTATTTAGACTCTGCCATCCAATGACTCTGCCATTTTTTTTGGTACCCAAAAGTTGATAGGTATGCTTTTAAGGTTATACTACATTTGAGAACCAAATTTTTCACTTTGCTTTTTATCATGTGTAACTTGATGACAGTCTGTTATCTGCTGCTTTTTGTCTTCAAACTCAGATGAAAATGATGGAGGCTCAGATAATGCCTGTTCTGCTTCGTAAGTAAATCTTGAAAAAACTGTATTAATGTAACCAAAAACATTACTAATCAAGTCTCTATATAATCAGAAATATATATAAAAAAACAAAACTCACCCTAAATGTTGTAAAACCGTGTGTCGTGTCTGCCCCCTTAATTAGCCGGCTTGGTTGTGGAAGTGTTTGGTTTCACTTTATTTTACAGTCCGACTATTACAGTGTACTTAGCCAAGAAATAACAAAGTAATATTAGATAACCAAAAGTAGGCTACTTAATATGGGTTAAGATTAGGATAAGGTTCAATGTTAGTACCTTGTAATTACTGTAGTATATACTATAGCACGTCCTGTAGGACAGGACTGTAAAATAAAGTGTTACAAATAGTTTTTCCCATTCATTTTTCCATGGGGATTTCATAAAATCCTTCATTGAAGAGTTTTAAGTCATGAAACAAACTTTTTTTGTTGAAGCAAAAACATATATAAAAAATTGTACCAAAAGACAAAGGTAAAAAACTGTGTACTTACTGTTATTTTTATGAGGGAAAGAACTACAATCAGATGAAGCATTGCGAATGATGAAAAACAATGTAAAATATATAAAGCCATTAATATAAAGTTGTTGATTATACATATAGAAACAATACATAGAGCTGTCAAAGTTATCACGTTAACGCATGTGATTAATTCAAAAAGTTTAATGTGTTAATTTTTCTTTATCCTGATTAACACATTTATCATTAATAAAGCATAATCCTGCAAAATAATAATAATAATAATAATAATCCTGGTTGGAGTAGGATGGAATCTTTGCGATGTATCCACCCGGACTCATTACACTGACGCACATGCTGCGAACTGACACGTACACGTACAACCGTGTCAGTGATCAAATGATGGAGAAAGTCTTAACGCTATTTGCAGTATAAATAAAACAAGCCCAGATGGGACTTGTGATATAAATCAAGTACTTTGCAGATTCTGTAAAGTGCATTAAAGCATGTCAAGTCTTAACTATCGCGAAAATCAGAATGAGACATAGTTTACAAGCACTTTATATTTGCAGTTCAAATCCGCACTTGACGCTGCCGTTGATAGCCTTGATGCTAATCGTAAATATGGCGTCATCCCAGCTAACAATTTTAGGTTCTGGGAACGTTCTGGGAACGTTCCCTTTAGGTTATAAAAATAGAACCTAAACATAACCTACAGGGAACATTCCCAGAACGTTCTCCTTAGGTTATAAAATTAAACCTAAAAATAACCTACAGGGAACGTTCCTAGAACGTTCCTGTTTGGTTCCCAAAAAATAACCAAATGGGAACCATACGGGAACATTAGGGAACGTTCTGGGAACGTTCTGTGTTTGCTGGGATGATTGCTGTAACAAAGCGGATAGTCAAAGTCTGACAGTGATTCATATTGTGGCGAGTTTAAGAGATTTAATGCACAATGTAATGAATATGCAACTTGTGTGGGGACTACACAAGTGTTAAAGTACACAGTTAGTCAAACTCCCAATTATACTTTGGGAAACATTTATTGTTACTTGAATTGGTGCTATTTTAGTGTATTTCTATCTTTATACTGCGGAAGGTTTTGTTTGGAAAGTGTTAATTTAACATTGTGTTCTTTGCTAAGAAGGAAATAAGTGCATTTTGACAGGGAAAGAAGTATACAGTATATAGAGGGAAATTTCAGCACTTTTCAAATCTGCGATTAATCACGATAAACTATGATAAATTATGTGAATAATCGTTATTAAAAAATGTAATTGACTGACACAAATTTTTATGTTTATTGCAAATTTTTCAAATGTGTATAAATACACTATGTTGTTTGAGACACGTAAACGTCTCGATTGCATCATTCGCAGATTGAAGTGGGCGGCCATTGCTGAGCTGTTTTCGCACACTTTGTTTGCTGCGACTTTCCGATTGGTGGTTTTCACTGCAGTGACAGCATCATTTTTTAACTAGAAATGTATCTATTAAATACTGTTTTTTTTTTTTATGTATTATGAAGTATAAATAATGTGGACCGATGGCTTCAGCAGAAGCACCTTCGATTAAAAACCTTGCAGCTCACAGTAGGTCTTAAGGTAGGAAATCAGTTCAAAATCTTTAAAAAACAGTTCCTCTATGGAGAAAATGAATGTGATTTTGACTTCCACAACCTGACTGTTGCACTCTAAAGCATAGCGCTAGCAACATCAAAGACACTTACTGATAAATATATACATTAATGCTCTGTAAATTGCTTTGGAAAGTGTTTGCCAAATATGTAAGTAAATGTCATTAGAAGAAGAAAGCTTTTGCCACATATTGACATTTTTTAAAGACCTTGATCAGTATTAGCATGTTGTGGGATTTCTTTAATAATTTACATATCCCATTTATATGAAAATCTACAAGTGAAAACCACGAAATGTCAAGACACGATGAAGAGGACAGCAAATGTTTTCCTGACACTTCGTCTGAGCTCAGGGATCGGATTTTACCACTATGGATTGCTGGGGCGTTACTTCTGCTACTGATGGTGGTTTTGTTAACCTGGATCAAATGCAAACACAGTCAGTTCTCACATTTATATTTTCAATTCAAACAAGTACTACATTGCTGATTCCCCCCCCCACCCAAAAAAATCACATTTTGACAGGATTTATTGCATTCTCACATATTATTCACCATGAATGTCACTTGTTTTTCCCCAAGCTATTTGTGTACTTTGAATAAGTATGTTTTGCTTTGTTGTATTATAATAGAAGTCTTCTTTTTTTAAGATGGAGCTTTGCTCACACAAGCACCCGATGCCACTTCAATGGTGTGTTTAAACAGCGGCACTTTAAAATGAAATATCTGCATGTCAGACATATGTAATTACCATAGTAAGCTTTTAAACTTACGCTATGTGAATAAACATTTACATTTCCATGTTTTCTCTAATATTGCACAGACAGAGGGTCATCTCTGCTATTACACAGTGGTCTTCATGAAAGGAAAGGATGTCGAACTAGACCAAGACCAGATCTCCATTGTAAGCATTAGTACATTGTTGGTAACTACCATCAATGCGTCTTTCAGGCATGAACAACCACCTGGAACCAGTGTGGAATTTTAATATAATGATATATAAAACATATTATCTCAAAAGATTAAACTGACAAGAGATAATCAAGAAATCATGTTTTGCAACCCCGATTATTTTTTTTAATGTCCGATTCTTAAAATACTACCCTCCCCCCAATCCTATGTTGTTACAGCCTTGCTGTAGAAAATACATTTTAAAAAAAATTTAATTTTGTATATACTTCCAACAGGTTATCTAATAAGCTAAAAATACATAAGTGGGTGCTATGCTTTTAATTACTCATTTATTGACATACAGCTGTCTTCTGTCTTTTTATTTCATTCTCAGCGACGTCCCGCTGACCAAGATTATGATGTGATCTACAGTACAGTGAAATTTCATTAATAGTAGGTGATCTTTGTCAAACTGACTGTTATGATTATGATTATGAATTTATTACAATTTGAACGCAATTACTCATATGCCGAACTGAACAAATGACATGTCTCCTCTCGTTCAGTCAGTCAGCAGATCCTCGTTCACGAACAAGAGGACTGATTCATTTATTTAGTTTGCAAATGAGTATACCAGTACATTCACTTAGTTCATGAACGAGACGTCTCACCTTGTTCATATTCAAATGACCGACTCAACGGTTTCAGTGAAGGGGCATATTCGTTCATCAGGTTCATCAGGTGAAACCAATGATATGCTCCTTCACGCCCGCACTATAGTGCTATTGGCTCAAGCTATAGTCAGTCTTTACAGGGATGAAAAACCAGCAAACCAGTCTTGTGCTTTAAACTAGAACTCATTGGCTTCGAAAGGGCAAGACGTCAATGAATGAGCAATATGAGTCACTGTATAGAAGTGAACGAGAACAATTAATTTAATTAAAATATTCATTCAAAAAGACTGATTCGTTCATGAATGAAACATCACTGGTGTGAGGAACAGATCCAACCTGTTTGAAATCTGTCCGACGAGCCGTCAGGTGTGCACACTGTCCACTGACAATTTTCATTATTGTGATTTATTTTTTGCATCTAAACTTGACATTAATGTATATAATGTTACATACTACTTCTCTTTGTCCAGTATGACATTGTTTTACAAAATGTTCTGAAATATTGTGCAGGTTTGACTGTGTCATGTCCATTCAACTGGACTCAATTCAGCTCATTCTCATATTTGTCTCTCAGTAGTGTGCTCTTGTATTTTGTCATTCAGATGGCACATGGAGAATTTCTGTCTATCACAGGATTAGAGGAGTCATAGACTGTTCCCCACATTATTTTAATAGATCAGGTGATAAGGAAAAGTGTTGACAAAAAGCGGTATATGCTTGGTCAGCCTATCTATTTGAGGCATTTTAGTGGCACTCATTTTAATCCAATGACAAAATCTAATTCCTGGAACTTCCCACTAGATGGCTCAATTTTGAATGATATTGTTTTCCTTTCATGGTTGTTTGTTCTTGTTCATTTTTCAATTGATTATCAATTGTCATTTATATCTGTGTTTAACTTGTTATTGTTTTCTCCTTTTTTATATTTTCTTAATCTATGCTCATTACACTTAAGTTTTGAGTTATGTTTAGGGTTAAGCTTTAGAGTAAAACTTTTTTAAAAAAGCATTTTTGTTGCCTGATCCCTGTGCCTTACCTCTCTGCATTAAGTCTATATAAATATTATTTATTTATTTTTATTTCTGGGCATGTGCACATGCTGTACACTTACTCTGTGCATGCATTAAACATGAGGAATTGTAATCAAGTTTCAGATTATGATTGTGACTTCAGATGTCAAGATTTATAGTGAGAAAAAAAAAAGAGTTAAATTTAGGTCTGTTTATCACCCAAAACCAATCTAATCACTTCAGAAGACATGGATTAAACCACATGAGTCATATGTATTAGCTTTATTCTGCCTTTATGTGCTTTTTGGATCCTAAGGTTTGGACCCCCTTGATGTCATAAAGTCATTCTAAATATAGAAAGACATATGAGTTTGAGACTACACAAGGGTGAGTAAATAATGGGAGTATTATCATTTCCTTTAACGGTATAGTTCACCCAAAATTGAAAATTCTCTCAAAATTTACTCCCCCTCATTCCACCATTCCACCCCAGATGTGTATAACTTTCTTTCTTCATCAGAACACAAATACAGTTTTTAGAAGAATATCTCAGCTCTTTTGGTCCAAACAATGCAAGTGAATGTGTACCAATTTTTGAAGCTTCAAAAATGACTTAAATCAGCATAAAAATAATCCATATGACTCCAGTGGTTAAATCAATATCTTCAAAAGCGATATGATAGGTGTGGGTGAGAAACAGAGCAAAATTAATATTTTTTTTTTTTTTACTATTAATCTCCACTTTCACTTTCACATTCTTCATGCATATGCCCCCTACTGGGCAATGAGAAGAATTTCTTGCAAAAAAGGACTTAAATATTGATCTGTTTCTCACCCACACCTATCATATCAATTCTGAAGGTATGGATTTAACCACTGGAGTCGTATGGATTACTTTTATGCTGCCTTTATGTGCTTTTTGAAGTGTAAAAATGTTGGCACCCCTTCACTTGCATTGTGAGGAACTACAGAGCTGAAATATTCTTACAAATAAAGAAAGTCATACACATCTGGGATTGTACGAGGGTGAGTAAATGAAGATAGAATTGTCATTTTTGGGTGAACTGTCCCTTTAAGTGAATTATACTGAAAGATCTTTTTTCACAATCGCTCACTTGTGCTTTTATTGCCCTCTGCTGAAGGAGTTAGGTTTTACAAACTGTGGAACATGTGAATGAATGAACGTGGCAAAAGTTTAAAAAATATATTTCTCAGTTCAACTCTCAATTTTAAGTTTTAATAGCAAATGACAAACTGAAACAAAAGATGACTTTCTTTCTTAACAGTAAATTTGTAAAGATGCAGGTTTTTTATCTGAAAGATGAAGGTGTTCGAGTAAATTGCTTGAAATGTTATTACTACTACACATGATCAATTAAAACATTATTTTGTTTTTGTAACTTAATGTTGTTCACTTTCTTTTCTTTCACTAGTGAAAGACTATCAACCATCATCTGCAGCACACCCAGAATAGTGTCTTTGTTGCATTAAGTACACCTCAGATTGTTATGGTGTTTTGTATTTGTGATTTTGAGACTAAAATAATACATTTATTTTATTAATTATATATTTATTTTTGCTAAAGAACGTTTAGCTAAATAATGCAATTAAAGTTCATCCCTTCATCATATATAGTTTTTATTGCATTAATTATGGGATGTTAAAGATCATGAAAGAGTCTTGAAAATATGTAGTGCTGATTTTGCTGGGCGATTTCAACACTTTAAATGTGTTAACTCACGACTCCTGTTGGGAAAACACTGTCGCGCAACAATGTATTTTTCCTTCCTCTGTTGTAATGTGATGTAATGCTGTGAAAGAGACAATCTACCAAAAACACACAATACAACAGCTATACAAAAGCATGAATATCTACAAATATTTGTATCCTGTTTATGAAAAATCAAGAGCAATTGAGGTAATTAGTCAGGTGCATTTATTTTGTGTAACACGTTGTGAACATGTATTACTAGTTTTGTTTCTTTTTTATTGGTCACACTTTATATTAGGTGTCTTTACTATGCACTAACATTATAATGCATACAATACAATGCATTTACTGTGTAACTAAATGTTGTTCTGCAACATTTGAGGTTGAGGTATGGGTAGGTTTAGGAGTAGATGTAGGGTTAGATTTAGGGCTAGAGGTAAGATTAACAGTTTAACTTTAAATCTAACTATAATGCAACATGTACATAATAAGTTCATTCTATCAAATGCAAAAGTACCTATTAGTAGTTCTTCCTTTTTATTACCTTTATGTTTATAATGACGGTTACCTGAAACTGCAAATTAAAGAGCTGACCTTGAACCTGCTTCATTGTCTCATGACTCCTCCATTGCCCTGCTCTAAGAACCTTTCTACAGGCTGCTAAAATCATTCTTGACTCCATTCACTTCCTTTTTGAAACTGTTGCCCTCTGACAGAACAGCCATTTTTCCTTAACACATCCACCTCATGAACAGTTAAAACTACCCCCAAATACATTCCTTTCATCAATACAACCATGTGCATTATTCAATCCATCCATCCCTACTTATATTCATATTTCATTTATATTCTTTAACATATCCTACCTCTTCAAAACATTACATCACCTGCACATAACTGTATATCTGTATATATAATATTCAGACAACATTATTGCTCTATTGTATATTTCTCTTTTTTTATCTGTTATATATTATTTATATCCCTCTATATGCATACATGTTTAAATGTATGTGTCACGATTCACTGTTGTCTACCCTGTGATTTGCCTCTGTCATCTGTTCCCCATGGACTACACTTCCCATCATCCCTTGCTCTGATCACCTCCAGCTGTTTCCCATACCAGGAATTGAACCCAGGCCGCCTGGGTGAAAACCAGGAATCCTGACCGCTAGACCATGTGGGTAGTGTAGTCCATGGGGAACAGATGACAGAGGCAAATCACAGGGTAGACAGCAGTGAATCGTGACAATATGTATGTATGTATGTATGTATATACATTGCATTCTCTTTGCACTGGAAACTTCTGCCACCATGACAAATTCCTTGTGTGAGTAAATATACTTGGCAATGAAGCTCATTCTGATTCTGAAGAAACCTATAAAGTGGGACTTTTTACTTCTTCTATTAGGCTATTGTGTCAAATACCATTGTGTGTGAGGTGATGGTGGCGTAGTGGCTAAAGCACAGGGCTGCTAATCAGAGGGTCACTGGTTTGAACCCCACAGTCACCACTATTGTGTCCTTGAGCAAGGCACTAAACTCCAGGTTGCTCTGGGGGGATTGTCCCTGCAATAAGGGCTCTGTAAGTCGCTTTGGATAAAAGCGTCTGCCAAATGCATAAATATATACTCTAATGTTTGTTTGTTGGTCCAAAACTTGGATTAGATGAAAACTAAATATCAGTTTGTGAGTGTGTGTTCCTGCTAAGCTGTTTTAATCATGTCAAATGTAATAAGTACAAAAAACAGGAACTGATTATTTCTGTTTGAATGTACTCAGTGGCAGGGAATGAATAGTTCATTTCTGGTTCTCTCTTAATCACTTTCTGACCCTCACATGGCGCATCCTTTGATTCTCTTTGGCTTTTTATTTTGCACAACAGGTAAGACACAAAATCCGCTTTCTATCCGGTTGAGTCTTTATGTTTCTATAAATGTCCTTGTTTGTGTTTGTTCATGTGTGGCTGTTAATGTTTCTTTATATGGTTTTATTGAGTTTCCCTCTCACACCTAATGATGTGTTTTGTGATTTAAGAGATTCATCTTTGTTGTATAGATTATATTTCCCTTGTTTCACAGTGCTGTTCAGTTCAGACATACAGTTATTTGGCTGCATGGGTGCAAGCAGTTGGTATTAGGGGAGGTGCATACTTTTTCTATTGAACATTTTATTGGATAAATTTTGTGAGGTACAGGATTACTCATCAATATTTTTGTTCCGTTTTTCTGTAAGAAAAGACTATAAAAATCTAAATGCATATAAATCTGCAAAAAGTTACTTTTGTAGCATTTAGATAGCCTCAAAGCTATTGGACATGTACTTATAACACACAAAGTTCATGGGTTCTGGTAAGGGGGTGTTAACCACAGAGGAGCTTGAAGCATACATTTCAATACCTAAAATGAATAATGGAAATATATATATATATATATATATATATATATATATATATATATATATATAGTAAGCAGACTATTAAAAAAATTAAAAAAGTTTTAGAGTCAATTTTGTGTTCTTCTTTATATGTTTGTTGTTGTCTACAGGCACTATGAGCATGAAGACACTGAACCATGTAGTTGTGAGATCTGGAGGGAATGTTACTATCCCGTGTCTGTATGATGATCGGTATAAAGTAAACCCAAAATACTGGTGTGAAGGAATTCTGTGGACAGCGTGCCAGATTAAAGCATATACCAACAAAACTGGGAAATGGCAAACAACTGATTACCCAGCAAAGAACATTTTTACAGTGCATCTGTACAATCTGACAACATTTGATTCTGGATATCACTGGTGTGCTGTGGAGATTGGTAGCCATGCCAAGCCAGACGACAAAAACAAATTGTATTTAACAGTTAAAATAGGTAATGTGGGTTTTTGTGGAGCATGTTGTTTTTTCAACACATGATATGCATTTTTATGCTTCAAAGATACCTATTTAGGTACTGGAACAAAACATGTAAGCACTGTTCTCTCTTTCTGTGGGTTCAGTTCCTGATCTCTCTGTAATGAGCAGCAGTGTAACTGGACAGGAAGGTGGTAATATCAGTGTCCAGTGTCTCTACAGTTCTGGATATAAGAATACATTCAAACAGTGGTGCAGACTCAAAGATGAGAGATGTTACACAGTGGGGAGGACTGACACATCCCAGAATTCATCAGTTCATATCAGTGATGATGGGAGTAATTCCTTCACTGTGGTGATGACTGGACTGACGGAGAGTGATTCTGGCTGGTACTGGTGCTCTGTACGAGATCTGCAGGTTCCTGTTCAGGTCTTTGTTGAAAGGGAAAATAAATCTAAATGTACATGTAAGCAGTTGAGGCAATGCATTTGGGTGTACTCGAAGGTGAAAAGTGTCATTTATGTTACACTAAGACACCAAAATTAACAGCAAAATTGTTGCTAGTGTCGCAAAAATGGCACACATCACCTTTTAAGCATACCTGTCAACACTCCCGTTTTTCCCGGGACTCTCCCGTATTTCACACCCATCTCCCAAGCCCCTTCCCTTTGTTATTTCTCCGGGAAACTCCCGTAATTTGTATGGCCCAAACCTCGTTATATGAATAATCTCATCTATATATTATTCCAAGTCCAGTTGCCAGATCATGTATGAAACGCATTCAACTCACACAATGGACACATCATACAAATTTCATCCCATTTGTGAACTCGACCTGGCAACCTACAACCCAGTTGCGCAGTTGATATCTGCGCAGGTAGACGCGGGAAATTGAATCAAGCATCACTGGTAGATGGGAGAAGACTCAGCTGGTGCTCCGGCGAAAAAAACAAAATATACATGTAAATTTAAGAATTGAATTTCAAATCTCGGACCATATCAACAATATCCACGCCTTTTGAAAAGTGTGTCGTACTGATTTTAATATCGGACACGGTGGGAAAAATGACGTTACTCAACACATTAAATCACAATGGCACAATTTGTTTGTATTTAGACTCTGCCATCCAATGACTCTGCCATTTTTTTTGGTACCCAAAAGTTGATAGGTATGCTTTTAAGGTTATACAACATTTGAGAACCAAATTTTTCACTTTGCTTTTTATCATGTGTAACTTGATGACAGTCTGTTATCTGCTGCTTTTTGTCTTCAAACTCAGATGAAAATGATGGAGGCTCAGATAATGCCTGTTCTGCTTCGTAAGTAAATCTTGAAAAAACTGTATTAATGTAACCAAAAACATTACTAATCAAGTCTCTATATAATCAGAAATATATATAAAAAAACAAAACTCACCCTAAATGTTGTAAAACCGTGTGTCGTGTCTGCCCCCTTAATTAGCCGGCTTGGTTGTGGAAGTGTTTGGTTTCACTTTATTTTACAGTCCGACTATTACAGTGTACTTAGCCAAGAAATAACAAAGTAATATTAGATAACCAAAAGTAGGCTACTTAATATGGGTTAAGATTAGGATAAGGTTCAATGTTAGTACCTTGTAATTACTGTAGTATATATAGCACGTCCTGTAGGACAGGACTGTAAAATAAAGTGTTACAAATAGTTTTTCCCATTCATTTTTCCATGGGGATTTCATAAAATCCTTCATTGAAGAGTTTTAAGTCATGAAACAAACTTTTTTTGTTGAAGCAAAAACATATATAAAAAATTGTACCAAAAGACAAAGGTAAAAAACTGTGTACTTACTGTTATTTTTATGAGGGAAAGAACTACAATCAGATGAAGCATTGCGAATGATGAAAAACAATGTAAAATATATAAAGCCATTAATATAAAGTTGTTGATTATACATATAGAAACAATACATAGAGCTGTCAAAGTTATCACGTTAACGCATGTGATTAATTCAAAAAGTTTAATGTGTTAATTTTTCTTTATCCTGATTAACACATTTATCATTAATAAAGCATAATCCTGCAAAATAATAATAATAATAATAATAATCCTGGTTGGAGTAGGATGGAATCTTTGCGATGTATCCACCCGGACTCATTACACTGACGCACATGCTGCGAACTGACACGTACACGTACAACCGTGTCAGTGATCAAATGATGGAGAAAGTCTTAACGCTATTTGCAGTATAAATAAAACAAGCCCAGATGGGACTTGTGATATAAATCAAGTACTTTGCAGATTCTGTAAAGTGCATTAAAGCATGTCAAGTCTTAACTATCGCGAAAATCAGAATGAGACATAGTTTACAAGCACTTTATATTTGCAGTTCAAATCCGCACTTGACGCTGCCGTTGATAGCCTTGATGCTAATCGTAAATATGGCGTCATCCCAGCTAACAATTTTAGGTTCTGGGAACGTTCTGGGAACGTTCCCTTTAGGTTATAAAAATAGAACCTAAACATAACCTACAGGGAACATTCCCAGAACGTTCTCCTTAGGTTATAAAATTAAACCTAAAAATAACCTACAGGGAACGTTCCTAGAACGTTCCTGTTTGGTTCCCAAAAAATAACCAAATGGGAACCATACGGGAACATTAGGGAACGTTCTGGGAACGTTCTGTGTTTGCTGGGATGATTGCTGTAACAAAGCGGATAGTCAAAGTCTGACAGTGATTCATATTGTGGCGAGTTTAAGAGATTTAATGCACAATGTAATGAATATGCAACTTGTGTGGGGACTACACAAGTGTTAAAGTACACAGTTAGTCAAACTCCCAATTATACTTTGGGAAACATTTATTGTTACTTGAATTGGTGCTATTTTAGTGTATTTCTATCTTTATACTGCGGAAGGTTTTGTTTGGAAAGTGTTAATTTAACATTGTGTTCTTTGCTAAGAAGGAAATAAGTGCATTTTGACAGGGAAAGAAGTATACAGTATATAGAGGGAAATTTCAGCACTTTTCAAATCTGCGATTAATCACGATAAACTATGATAAATTATGTGAATAATCGTTATTAAAAAATGTAATTGACTGACACAAATTTTTATGTTTATTGCAAATTTTTCAAATGTGTATAAATACACTATGTTGTTTGAGACACGTAAACGTCTCGATTGCATCATTCGCAGATTGAAGTGGGCGGCCATTGCTGAGCTGTTTTCGCACACTTTGTTTGCTGCGACTTTCCGATTGGTGGTTTTCACTGCAGTGACAGCATCATTTTTTAACTAGAAATGTATCTATTAAATACTGTTTTTTTTTTTTATGTATTATGAAGTATAAATAATGTGGACCGATGGCTTCAGCAGAAGCACCTTCGATTAAAAACCTTGCAGCTCACAGTAGGTCTTAAGGTAGGAAATCAGTTCAAAATCTTTAAAAAACAGTTCCTCTATGGAGAAAATGAATGTGATTTTGACTTCCACAACCTGACTGTTGCACTCTAAAGCATAGCGCTAGCAACATCAAAGACACTTACTGATAAATATATACATTAATGCTCTGTAAATTGCTTTGGAAAGTGTTTGCCAAATATGTAAGTAAATGTCATTAGAAGAAGAAAGCTTTTGCCACATATTGACATTTTTTAAAGACCTTGATCAGTATTAGCATGTTGTGGGATTTCTTTAATAATTTACATATCCCATTTATATGAAAATCTACAAGTGAAAACCACGAAATGTCAAGACACGATGAAGAGGACAGCAAATGTTTTCCTGACACTTCGTCTGAGCTCAGGGATCGGATTTTACCACTATGGATTGCTGGGGCGTTACTTCTGCTACTGATGGTGGTTTTGTTAACCTGGATCAAATGCAAACACAGTCAGTTCTCACATTTATATTTTCAATTCAAACAAGTACTACATTGCTGATTCCCCCCCCCACCCAAAAAAATCACATTTTGACAGGATTTATTGCATTCTCACATATTATTCACCATGAATGTCACTTGTTTTTCCCCAAGCTATTTGTGTACTTTGAATAAGTATGTTTTGCTTTGTTGTATTATAATAGAAGTCTTCTTTTTTTAAGATGGAGCTTTGCTCACACAAGCACCCGATGCCACTTCAATGGTGTGTTTAAACAGCGGCACTTTAAAATGAAATATCTGCATGTCAGACATATGTAATTACCATAGTAAGCTTTTAAACTTACGCTATGTGAATAAACATTTACATTTCCATGTTTTCTCTAATATTGCACAGACAGAGGGTCATCTCTGCTATTACACAGTGGTCTTCATGAAAGGAAAGGATGTCGAACTAGACCAAGACCAGATCTCCATTGTAAGCATTAGTACATTGTTGGTAACTACCATCAATGCGTCTTTCAGGCATGAACAACCACCTGGAACCAGTGTGGAATTTTAATATAATGATATATAAAACATATTATCTCAAAAGATTAAACTGACAAGAGATAATCAAGAAATCATGTTTTGCAACCCCGATTATTTTTTTTAATGTCCGATTCTTAAAATACTACCCTCCCCCCAATCCTATGTTGTTACAGCCTTGCTGTAGAAAATACATTTTAAAAAAAATTTAATTTTGTATATACTTCCAACAGGTTATCTAATAAGCTAAAAATACATAAGTGGGTGCTATGCTTTTAATTACTCATTTATTGACATACAGCTGTCTTCTGTCTTTTTATTTCATTCTCAGCGACGTCCCGCTGACCAAGATTATGATGTGATCTACAGTACAGTGAAATTTCATTAATAGTAGGTGATCTTTGTCAAACTGACTGTTATGATTATGATTATGAATTTATTACAATTTGAACGCAATTACTCATATGCCGAACTGAACAAATGACATGTCTCCTCTCGTTCAGTCAGTCAGCAGATCCTCGTTCACGAACAAGAGGACTGATTCATTTATTTAGTTTGCAAATGAGTATACCAGTACATTCACTTAGTTCATGAACGAGACGTCTCACCTTGTTCATATTCAAATGACCGACTCAACGGTTTCAGTGAAGGGGCATATTCGTTCATCAGGTTCATCAGGTGAAACCAATGATATGCTCCTTCACGCCCGCACTATAGTGCTATTGGCTCAAGCTATAGTCAGTCTTTACAGGGATGAAAAACCAGCAAACCAGTCTTGTGCTTTAAACTAGAACTCATTGGCTTCGAAAGGGCAAGACGTCAATGAATGAGCAATATGAGTCACTGTATAGAAGTGAACGAGAACAATTAATTTAATTAAAATATTCATTCAAAAAGACTGATTCGTTCATGAATGAAACATCACTGGTGTGAGGAACAGATCCAACCTGTTTGAAATCTGTCCGACGAGCCGTCAGGTGTGCACACTGTCCACTGACAATTTTCATTATTGTGATTTATTTTTTGCATCTAAACTTGACATTAATGTATATAATGTTACATACTACTTCTCTTTGTCCAGTATGACATTGTTTTACAAAATGTTCTGAAATATTGTGCAGGTTTGACTGTGTCATGTCCATTCAACTGGACTCAATTCAGCTCATTCTCATATTTGTCTCTCAGTAGTGTGCTCTTGTATTTTGTCATTCAGATGGCACATGGAGAATTTCTGTCTATCACAGGATTAGAGGAGTCATAGACTGTTCCCCACATTATTTTAATAGATCAGGTGATAAGGAAAAGTGTTGACAAAAAGCGGTATATGCTTGGTCAGCCTATCTATTTGAGGCATTTTAGTGGCACTCATTTTAATCCAATGACAAAATCTAATTCCTGGAACTTCCCACTAGATGGCTCAATTTTGAATGATATTGTTTTCCTTTCATGGTTGTTTGTTCTTGTTCATTTTTCAATTGATTATCAATTGTCATTTATATCTGTGTTTAACTTGTTATTGTTTTCTCCTTTTTTATATTTTCTTAATCTATGCTCATTACACTTAAGTTTTGAGTTATGTTTAGGGTTAAGCTTTAGAGTAAAACTTTTTTAAAAAAGCATTTTTGTTGCCTGATCCCTGTGCCTTACCTCTCTGCATTAAGTCTATATAAATATTATTTATTTATTTTTATTTCTGGGCATGTGCACATGCTGTACACTTACTCTGTGCATGCATTAAACATGAGGAATTGTAATCAAGTTTCAGATTATGATTGTGACTTCAGATGTCAAGATTTATAGTGAGAAAAAAAAAAAGAGTTAAATTTAGGTCTGTTTATCACCCAAAACCGATCTAATCACTTCAGAAGACATGGATTAAACCACATGAGTCATATGTATTAGCTTTATTCTGCCTTTATGTGCTTTTTGGATCCTAAGGTTTGGACCCCCTTGATGTCATAAAGTCATTCTAAATATAGAAAGACATATGAGTTTGAGACTACACAAGGGTGAGTAAATAATGGGAGTATTATCATTTCCTTTAACGGTATAGTTCACCCAAAATTGAAAATTCTCTCAAAATTTACTCCCCCTCATTCCACCATTCCACCCCAGATGTGTATAACTTTCTTTCTTCATCAGAACACAAATACAGTTTTTAGAAGAATATCTCAGCTCTTTTGGTCCAAACAATGCAAGTGAATGTGTACCAATTTTTGAAGCTTCAAAAATGACTTAAATCAGCATAAAAATAATCCATATGACTCCAGTGGTTAAATCAATATCTTCAAAAGCGATATGATAGGTGTGGGTGAGAAACAGAGCAAAATTAATATTTTTTTTTTTTTTTACTATTAATCTCCACTTTCACTTTCACATTCTTCATGCATATGCCCCCTACTGGGCAATGAGAAGAATTTCTTGCAAAAAAGGACTTAAATATTGATCTGTTTCTCACCCACACCTATCATATCAATTCTGAAGGTATGGATTTAACCACTGGAGTCGTATGGATTACTTTTATGCTGCCTTTATGTGCTTTTTGAAGTGTAAAAATGTTGGCACCCCTTCACTTGCATTGTGAGGAACTACAGAGCTGAAATATTCTTACAAATAAAGAAAGTCATACACATCTGGGATTGTACGAGGGTGAGTAAATGAAGATAGAATTGTCATTTTTGGGTGAACTGTCCCTTTAAGTGAATTATACTGAAAGATCTTTTTTCACAATCGCTCACTTGTGCTTTTATTGCCCTCTGCTGAAGGAGTTAGGTTTTACAAACTGTGGAACATGTGAATGAATGAACGTGGCAAAAGTTTAAAAAATATATTTCTCAGTTCAACTCTCAATTTTAAGTTTTAATAGCAAATGACAAACTGAAACAAAAGATGACTTTCTTTCTTAACAGTAAATTTGTAAAGATGCAGGTTTTTTATCTGAAAGATGAAGGTGTTCGAGTAAATTGCTTGAAATGTTATTACTACTACACATGATCAATTAAAACATTATTTTGTTTTTGTAACTTAATGTTGTTCACTTTCTTTTCTTTCACTAGTGAAAGACTATCAACCATCATCTGCAGCACACCCAGAATAGTGTCTTTGTTGCATTAAGTACACCTCAGATTGTTATGGTGTTTTGTATTTGTGATTTTGAGACTAAAATAATACATATATTTTATTAATTATATATTTATTTTTGCTAAAGAACGTTTAGCTAAATAATGCAATTAAAGTTCATCCCTTCATCATATATAGTTTTTATTGCATTAATTATGGGATGTTAAAGATCATGAAAGAGTCTTGAAAATATGTAGTGCTGATTTTGCTGGGCGATTTCAACACTTTAAATGTGTTAACTCACGACTCCTGTTGGGAAAACACTGTCGCGCAACAATGTATTTTTCCTTCCTCTGTTGTAATGTGATGTAATGCTGTGAAAGAGACAATCTACCAAAAACACACAATACAACAGCTATACAAAAGCATGAATATCTACAAATATTTGTATCCTGTTTATGAAAAATCAAGAGCAATTGAGGTAATTAGTCAGGTGCATTTATTTTGTGTAACACGTTGTGAACATGTATTACTAGTTTTGTTTCTTTTTTATTGGTCACACTTTATATTAGGTGTCTTTACTATGCACTAACATTATAATGCATACAATACAATGCATTTACTGTGTAACTAAATGTTGTTCTGCAACATTTGAGGTTGAGGTATGGGTAGGTTTAGGAGTAGATGTAGGGTTAGATTTAGGGCTAGAGGTAAGATTAACAGTTTAACTTTAAATCTAACTATAATGCAACATGTACATAATAAGTTCATTCTATCAAATGCAAAAGTACCTATTAGTAGTTCTTCCTTTTTATTACCTTTATGTTTATAATGACGGTTACCTGAAACTGCAAATTAAAGAGCTGACCTTGAACCTGCTTCATTGTCTCATGACTCCTCCATTGCCCTGCTCTAAGAACCTTTCTACAGGCTGCTAAAATCATTCTTGACTCCATTCACTTCCTTTTTGAAACTGTTGCCCTCTGACAGAACAGCCATTTTTCCTTAACACATCCACCTCATGAACAGTTAAAACTACCCCCAAATACATTCCTTTCATCAATACAACCATGTGCATTATTCAATCCATCCATCCCTACTTATATTCATATTTCATTTATATTCTTTAACATATCCTACAATACATTACATCACCTGCACATAACTGTATATCTGTATATATAATATTCAGACAACATTATTGCTCTATTGTATATTTCTCTTTTTTTATCTGTTATATATTATTTATATCCCTCTATATGCATACATGTTTAAATGTATGTGTCACGATTCACTGTTGTCTACCCTGTGATTTGCCTCTGTCATCTGTTCCCCATGGACTACACTTCCCATCATCCCTTGCTCTGATCACCTCCAGCTGTTTCCCATACCAGGAATTGAACCCAGGACGCCTGGGTGAAAACCAGGAATCCTGACCGCTAGACCATGTGGGTAGTGTAGTCCATGGGGAACAGATGACAGAGGCAAATCACAGGGTAGACAGCAGTGAATCGTGACAATATGTTTATATGTATGTATGTATATACATTGCATTCTCTTTGCACTGGAAACTTCTGCTACCATGACAAATTCCTTGTGTGAGTAAATATACTTGGCAATGAAGCTCATTCTGATTCTGAAGAAACCTATAAAGTGGGACTTTTTACTTCTTCTATTAGGCCATTGTGTCAAATACCATTGTGTGTGAGGTGATGGTGGCGTAGTGGCTAAAGCACAGGGCTGCTAATCAGAGGGTCACTGGTTTGAACCCCACAGTCACCACTATTGTGTCCTTGAGCAAGGCACTAAACTCCAGGTTGCTCCGGGGGGATTGTCCCTGTAATAAGGGCTCTGTAAGTTGCTTTGGATAAAAGCGTCTGCCAAATGCATAAATATATACTCCAATGTTTGTTTGTTGGTCCAAAACTTGGATTAGATGAAAACTAAATATCAGTTTGTGAGTGTGTGTTCCTGCTAAGCTGTTTTAATCATGTCAAATGTAATAAGTACAAAAAACAGGAACTGATTATTTCTGTTTGAATGTACTCAGTGGCAGGGAATGAATAGTTCATTTCTGGTTCTCTCTTAATCACTTTCTGACCCTCACATGGCGCATCCTTTGATTCTCTTTGGCTTTTTATTTTGCACAACAGGTAAGACACAAAATCCGCTTTCTATCCGGTTGAGTCTTTATGTTTCTATAAATGTCCTTGTTTGTGTTTGTTCATGTGTGGCTGTTAATGTTTCTTTATATGGTTTTATTGAGTTTCCCTCTCACACCTAATGATGTGTTTTGTGATTTAAGAGATTCATCTTTGTTGTATAGATTATATTTCCCTTGTTTCACAGTGCTGTTCAGTTCAGACATACAGTTATTTGGCTGCATGGGTGCAAGCAGTTGGTATTAGGGGAGGTGCATACTTTTTCTATTGAACATTTTATTGGATAAATTTTGTGAGGTACAGGATTACTCATCAATATTTTTGTTCCGTTTTTCTGTAAGAAAAGACTATAAAAATCTAAATGCATATAAATCTGTAAAAAGTTACTTTTGTAGCATTTAGATAGCCTCAAAGCTATTGGACATGTACTTATAACACACAAAGTTCATGGGTTCTGGTAAGGGGGTGTTAACCACAGAGGAGCTTGAAGCATACATTTCAATACCTAAAATTAATAATGGAAATATATATATATATATATATATATATATATATATATATATATATATATATATATATATATATATAGTAAGCAGACTATTAAAAAAATTAAAAAAGTTTTAGAGTCAATTTTGTGTTCTTCTTTATATGTTTGTTGTTGTCTACAGGCACTATGAGCATGAAGACACTGAACCATGTAGTTGTGAGATCTGGAGGGAATGTTACTATCCCGTGTCTGTATGATGATCGGTATAAAGTAAACCCAAAATACTGGTGTGAAGGAATTCTGTGGACAGCGTGCCAGATTAAAGCATATACCAACAAAACTGGGAAATGGCAAACAACTGATTACCCAGCAAAGAACATTTTTACAGTGCATCTGTACAATCTGACAACATTTGATTCTGGATATCACTGGTGTGCTGTGGAGATTGGTAGCCATGCCAAGCCAGACGACAAAAACAAATTGTATTTAACAGTTAAAATAGGTAATGTGGGTTTTTGTGGAGCATGTTGTTTTTTCAACACATGATATGCATTTTTATGCTTCAAAGATACCTATTTAGGTACTGGAACAAAACATGTAAGCACTGTTCTCTCTTTCTGTGGGTTCAGTTCCTGATCTCTCTGTAATGAGCAGCAGTGTAACTGGACAGGAAGGTGGTAATATCAGTGTCCAGTGTCTCTACAGTTCTGGATATAAGAATACATTCAAACAGTGGTGCAGACTCAAAGATGAGAGATGTTACACAGTGGGGAGGACTGACACATCCCAGAATTCATCAGTTCATATCAGTGATGATGGGAGTAATTCCTTCACTGTGGTGATGACTGGACTGACGGAGAGTGATTCTGGCTGGTACTGGTGCTCTGTACGAGATCTGCAGGTTCCTGTTCAGGTCTTTGTTGAAAGGGAAAATAAATCTAAATGTACATGTAAGCAGTTGAGGCAATGCATTTGGGTGTACTCGAAGGTGAAAAGTGTCATTTATGTTACACTAAGACACCAAAATTAACAGCAAAATTGTTGCTAGTGTCGCAGAAATGGCACACATCACCTTTTAAGCATACCTGTCAACACTCCCGTTTTTCCCGGGACTCTCCCGTATTTCACACCCATCTCCCAAGCCCCTTCCCTTTGTTATTTCTCCGGGAAACTCCTGTAATTTGTATGGCCCAAACCTCGTTATATGAATAATCTCATCTATATATTATTCCAAGTCCAGTTGCCAGATCATGTATGAAACGCATTCAACTCACACAATGGACACATCATACAAATCTCATCCCATTTGTGAACTCGACCTGGCAACCTACAACCCAGTTGCGCAGTTGATATCTGCGCAGGTAGACGCGGGAAATTGAATCAAGCATCACTGGTAGATGGGAGAAGACTCAGCTGGTGCTCCGGCGAAAAAAACAAAATATACATGTAAATTTAAGAATTGAATTTCAAATCTCGGACCATATCAACAATATCCACGCCTTTTGAAAAGTGTGTCGTACTGATTTTAATATCGGACACGGTGGGAAAAATGACGTTACTCAACACATTAAATCACAATGGCACAATTTGATTGTATTTAGACTCTGCCATCCAATGACTCTGCCATTTTTTTTGGTACCCAAAAGTTGATAGGTATGCTTTTAAGGTTATACTACATTTGAGAACCAAATTTTTCACTTTGCTTTTTATCATGTGTAACGTTGATGACAGTCTGTTATCTGCTGCTTTTTGTCTTCAAACTCAGATGAAAATGATGGAGGCTCAGATAATGCCTGTTCTGCTTCGTAAGTAAATCTTGAAAAAACTGTATTAATGTAACCAAAAACATTACTAATCAAGTCTCTATATAATCAGAAATATATATAAAAAAACAAAACTCACCCTAAATGTTGTAAAACCGTGTGTCGTGTCTGCCCCCTTAATTAGCCGGCTTGGTTGTGGAAGTGTTTGGTTTCACTTTATTTTACAGTCCGACTATTACAGTGTACTTAGCCAAGAAATAACAAAGTAATATTAGATAACCAAAAGTAGGCTACTTAATATGGGTTAAGATTAGGATAAGGTTCAATGTTAGTACCTTGTAATTACTGTAGTATATACTATAGCACGTCCTGTAGGACAGGACTGTAAAATAAAGTGTTACAAATAGTTTTTCCCATTCATTTTTCCATGGGGATTTCATAAAATCCTTCATTGAAGAGTTTTAAGTCATGAAACAAACTTTTTTTGTTGAAGCAAAAACATATATAAAAAATTGTACCAAAAGACAAAGGTAAAAAACTGTGTACTTACTGTTATTTTTATGAGGGAAAGAACTACAATCAGATGAAGCATTGCGAATGATGAAAAACAATGTAAAATATATAAAGCCATTAATATAAAGTTGTTGATTATACATATAGAAACAATACATAGAGCTGTCAAAGTTATCACGTTAACGCATGTGATTAATTCAAAAAGTTTAATGTGTTAATTTTTCTTTATCCTGATTAACACATTTATCATTAATAAAGCATAATCCTGCAAAATAATAATAATAATAATAATAATCCTGGTTGGAGTAGGATGGAATCTTTGCGATGTATCCACCCGGACTCATTACACTGACGCACATGCTGCGAACTGACACGTACACGTACAACCGTGTCAGTGATCAAATGATGGAGAAAGTCTTAACGCTATTTGCAGTATAAATAAAACAAGCCCAGATGGGACTTGTGATATAAATCAAGTACTTTGCAGATTCTGTAAAGTGCATTAAAGCATGTCAAGTCTTAACTATCGCGAAAATCAGAATGAGACATAGTTTACAAGCACTTTATATTTGCAGTTCAAATCCGCACTTGACGCTGCCGTTGATAGCCTTGATGCTAATCGTAAATATGGCGTCATCCCAGCTAACAATTTTAGGTTCTGGGAACGTTCTGGGAACGTTCCCTTTAGGTTATAAAAATAGAACCTAAACATAACCTACAGGGAACATTCCCAGAACGTTCTCCTTAGGTTATAAAATTAAACCTAAAAATAACCTACAGGGAACGTTCCTAGAACGTTCCTGTTTGGTTCCCAAAAAATAACCAAATGGGAACCATACGGGAACATTAGGGAACGTTCTGGGAACGTTCTGTGTTTGCTGGGATGATTGCTGTAACAAAGCGGATAGTCAAAGTCTGACAGTGATTCATATTGTGGCGAGTTTAAGAGATTTAATGCACAATGTAATGAATATGCAACTTGTGTGGGGACTACACAAGTGTTAAAGTACACAGTTAGTCAAACTCCCAATTATACTTTGGGAAACATTTATTGTTACTTGAATTGGTGCTATTTTAGTGTATTTCTATCTTTATACTGCGGAAGGTTTTGTTTGGAAAGTGTTAATTTAACATTGTGTTCTTTGCTAAGAAGGAAATAAGTGCATTTTGACAGGGAAAGAAGTATACAGTATATAGAGGGAAATTTCAGCACTTTTCAAATCTGCGATTAATCACGATAAACTATGATAAATTATGTGAATAATCGTTATTAAAAAATGTAATTGACTGACACAAATTTTTATGTTTATTGCAAATTTTTCAAATGTGTATAAATACACTATGTTGTTTGAGACACGTAAACGTCTCGATTGCATCATTCGCAGATTGAAGTGGGCGGCCATTGCTGAGCTGTTTTCGCACACTTTGTTTGCTGCGACTTTCCGATTGGTGGTTTTCACTGCAGTGACAGCATCATTTTTTAACTAGAAATGTATCTATTAAATACTGTTTTTTTTTTTTATGTATTATGAAGTATAAATAATGTGGACCGATGGCTTCAGCAGAAGCACCTTCGATTAAAAACCTTGCAGCTCACAGTAGGTCTTAAGGTAGGAAATCAGTTCAAAATCTTTAAAAAACAGTTCCTCTATGGAGAAAATGAATGTGATTTTGACTTCCACAACCTGACTGTTGCACTCTAAAGCATAGCGCTAGCAACATCAAAGACACTTACTGATAAATATATACATTAATGCTCTGTAAATTGCTTTGGAAAGTGTTTGCCAAATATGTAAGTAAATGTCATTAGAAGAAGAAAGCTTTTGCCACATATTGACATTTTTTAAAGACCTTGATCAGTATTAGCATGTTGTGGGATTTCTTTAATAATTTACATATCCCATTTATATGAAAATCTACAAGTGAAAACCACGAAATGTCAAGACACGATGAAGAGGACAGCAAATGTTTTCCTGACACTTCGTCTGAGCTCAGGGATCGGATTTTACCACTATGGATTGCTGGGGCGTTACTTCTGCTACTGATGGTGGTTTTGTTAACCTGGATCAAATGCAAACACAGTCAGTTCTCACATTTATATTTTCAATTCAAACAAGTACTACATTGCTGATTCCCCCCCCCACCCAAAAAAATCACATTTTGACAGGATTTATTGCATTCTCACATATTATTCACCATGAATGTCACTTGTTTTTCCCCAAGCTATTTGTGTACTTTGAATAAGTATGTTTTGCTTTGTTGTATTATAATGGAAGTCTTCTTTTTTTAAGATGGAGCTTTGCTCACACAAGCACCCGATGCCACTTCAATGGTGTGTTTAAACAGCGGCACTTTAAAATGAAATATCTGCATGTCAGACATATGTAATTACCATAGTAAGCTTTTAAACTTACGCTATGTGAATAAACATTTACATTTCCATGTTTTCTCTAATATTGCACAGACAGAGGGTCATCTCTGCTATTACACAGTGGTCTTCATGAAAGGAAAGGATGTCGAACTAGACCAAGACCAGATCTCCATTGTAAGCATTAGTACATTGTTGGTAACTACCATCAATGCGTCTTTCAGGCATGAACAACCACCTGGAACCAGTGTGGAATTTTAATATAATGATATATAAAACATATTATCTCAAAAGATTAAACTGACAAGAGATAATCAAGAAATCATGTTTTGCAACCCCGATTATTTTTTTTAATGTCCGATTCTTAAAATACTACCCTCCCCCCAATCCTATGTTGTTACAGCCTTGCTGTAGAAAATACATTTTAAAAAAAATTTAATTTTGTATATACTTCCAACAGGTTATCTAATAAGCTAAAAATACATAAGTGGGTGCTATGCTTTTAATTACTCATTTATTGACATACAGCTGTCTTCTGTCTTTTTATTTCATTCTCAGCGACGTCCCGCTGACCAAGATTATGATGTGATCTACAGTACAGTGAAATTTCATTAATAGTAGGTGATCTTTGTCAAACTGACTGTTATGATTATGATTATGAATTTATTACAATTTGAACGCAATTACTCATATGCCGAACTGAACAAATGACATGTCTCCTCTCGTTCAGTCAGTCAGCAGATCCTCGTTCACGAACAAGAGGACTGATTCATTTATTTAGTTTGCAAATGAGTATACCAGTACATTCACTTAGTTCATGAACGAGACGTCTCACCTTGTTCATATTCAAATGACCGACTCAACGGTTTCAGTGAAGGGGCATATTCGTTCATCAGGTTCATCAGGTGAAACCAATGATATGCTCCTTCACGCCCGCACTATAGTGCTATTGGCTCAAGCTATAGTCAGTCTTTACAGGGATGAAAAACCAGCAAACCAGTCTTGTGCTTTAAACTAGAACTCATTGGCTTCGAAAGGGCAAGACGTCAATGAATGAGCAATATGAGTCACTGTATAGAAGTGAACGAGAACAATTAATTTAATTAAAATATTCATTCAAAAAGACTGATTCGTTCATGAATGAAACATCACTGGTGTGAGGAACAGATCCAACCTGTTTGAAATCTGTCCGACGAGCCGTCAGGTGTGCACACTGTCCACTGACAATTTTCATTATTGTGATTTATTTTTTGCATCTAAACTTGACATTAATGTATATAATGTTACATACTACTTCTCTTTGTCCAGTATGACATTGTTTTACAAAATGTTCTGAAATATTGTGCAGGTTTGACTGTGTCATGTCCATTCAACTGGACTCAATTCAGCTCATTCTCATATTTGTCTCTCAGTAGTGTGCTCTTGTATTTTGTCATTCAGATGGCACATGGAGAATTTCTGTCTATCACAGGATTAGAGGAGTCATAGACTGTTCCCCACATTATTTTAATAGATCAGGTGATAAGGAAAAGTGTTGACAAAAAGCGGTATATGCTTGGTCAGCCTATCTATTTGAGGCATTTTAGTGGCACTCATTTTAATCCAATGACAAAATCTAATTCCTGGAACTTCCCACTAGATGGCTCAATTTTGAATGATATTGTTTTCCTTTCATGGTTGTTTGTTCTTGTTCATTTTTCAATTGATTATCAATTGTCATTTATATCTGTGTTTAACTTGTTATTGTTTTCTCCTTTTTTATATTTTCTTAATCTATGCTCATTACACTTAAGTTTTGAGTTATGTTTAGGGTTAAGCTTTAGAGTAAAACTTTTTTAAAAAAGCATTTTTGTTGCCTGATCCCTGTGCCTTACCTCTCTGCATTAAGTCTATATAAATATTATTTATTTATTTTTATTTCTGGGCATGTGCACATGCTGTACACTTACTCTGTGCATGCATTAAACATGAGGAATTGTAATCAAGTTTCAGATTATGATTGTGACTTCAGATGTCAAGATTTATAGTGAGAAAAAAAAAAGAGTTAAATTTAGGTCTGTTTATCACCCAAAACCAATCTAATCACTTCAGAAGACATGGATTAAACCACATGAGTCATATGTATTAGCTTTATTCTGCCTTTATGTGCTTTTTGGATCCTAAGGTTTGGACCCCCTTGATGTCATAAAGTCATTCTAAATATAGAAAGACATATGAGTTTGAGACTACACAAGGGTGAGTAAATAATGGGAGTATTATCATTTCCTTTAACGGTATAGTTCACCCAAAATTGAAAATTCTCTCAAAATTTACTCCCCCTCATTCCACCATTCCACCCCAGATGTGTATAACTTTCTTTCTTCATCAGAACACAAATACAGTTTTTAGAAGAATATCTCAGCTCTTTTGGTCCAAACAATGCAAGTGAATGTGTACCAATTTTTGAAGCTTCAAAAATGACTTAAATCAGCATAAAAATAATCCATATGACTCCAGTGGTTAAATCAATATCTTCAAAAGCGATATGATAGGTGTGGGTGAGAAACAGAGCAAAATTAATATTTTTTTTTTTTTTACTATTAATCTCCACTTTCACTTTCACATTCTTCATGCATATGCCCCCTACTGGGCAATGAGAAGAATTTCTTGCAAAAAAGGACTTAAATATTGATCTGTTTCTCACCCACACCTATCATATCAATTCTGAAGGTATGGATTTAACCACTGGAGTCGTATGGATTACTTTTATGCTGCCTTTATGTGCTTTTTGAAGTGTAAAAATGTTGGCACCCCTTCACTTGCATTGTGAGGAACTACAGAGCTGAAATATTCTTACAAATAAAGAAAGTCATACACATCTGGGATTGTACGAGGGTGAGTAAATGAAGATAGAATTGTCATTTTTGGGTGAACTGTCCCTTTAAGTGAATTATACTGAAAGATCTTTTTTCACAATCGCTCACTTGTGCTTTTATTGCCCTCTGCTGAAGGAGTTAGGTTTTACAAACTGTGGAACATGTGAATGAATGAACGTGGCAAAAGTTTAAAAAATATATTTCTCAGTTCAACTCTCAATTTTAAGTTTTAATAGCAAATGACAAACTGAAACAAAAGATGACTTTCTTTCTTAACAGTAAATTTGTAAAGATGCAGGTTTTTTATCTGAAAGATGAAGGTGTTCGAGTAAATTGCTTGAAATGTTATTACTACTACACATGATCAATTAAAACATTATTTTGTTTTTGTAACTTAATGTTGTTCACTTTCTTTTCTTTCACTAGTGAAAGACTATCAACCATCATCTGCAGCACACCCAGAATAGTGTCTTTGTTGCATTAAGTACACCTCAGATTGTTATGGTGTTTTGTATTTGTGATTTTGAGACTAAAATAATACATATATTTTATTAATTATATATTTATTTTTGCTAAAGAACGTTTAGCTAAATAATGCAATTAAAGTTCATCCCTTCATCATATATAGTTTTTATTGCATTAATTATGGGATGTTAAAGATCATGAAAGAGTCTTGAAAATATGTAGTGCTGATTTTGCTGGGCGATTTCAACACTTTAAATGTGTTAACTCACGACTCCTGTTGGGAAAACACTGTCGCGCAACAATGTATTTTTCCTTCCTCTGTTGTAATGTGATGTAATGCTGTGAAAGAGACAATCTACCAAAAACACACAATACAACAGCTATACAAAAGCATGAATATCTACAAATATTTGTATCCTGTTTATGAAAAATCAAGAGCAATTGAGGTAATTAGTCAGGTGCATTTATTTTGTGTAACACGTTGTGAACATGTATTACTAGTTTTGTTTCTTTTTTATTGGTCACACTTTATATTAGGTGTCTTTACTATGCACTAACATTATAATGCATACAATACAATGCATTTACTGTGTAACTAAATGTTGTTCTGCAACATTTGAGGTTGAGGTATGGGTAGGTTTAGGAGTAGATGTAGGGTTAGATTTAGGGCTAGAGGTAAGATTAACAGTTTAACTTTAAATCTAACTATAATGCAACATGTACATAATAAGTTCATTCTATCAAATGCAAAAGTACCTATTAGTAGTTCTTCCTTTTTATTACCTTTATGTTTATAATGACGGTTACCTGAAACTGCAAATTAAAGAGCTGACCTTGAACCTGCTTCATTGTCTCATGACTCCTCCATTGCCCTGCTCTAAGAACCTTTCTACAGGCTGCTAAAATCATTCTTGACTCCATTCACTTCCTTTTTGAAACTGTTGCCCTCTGACAGAACAGCCATTTTTCCTTAACACATCCACCTCATGAACAGTTAAAACTACCCCCAAATACATTCCTTTCATCAATACAACCATGTGCATTATTCAATCCATCCATCCCTACTTATATTCATATTTCATTTATATTCTTTAACATATCCTACCTCTTCAAAACATTACATCACCTGCACATAACTGTATATCTGTATATATAATATTCAGACAACATTATTGCTCTATTGTATATTTCTCTTTTTTTATCTGTTATAAATTATTTATATCCCTCTATATGCATACATGTTTAAATGTATGTGTCACGATTCACTGTTGTCTACCCTGTGATTTGCCTCTGTCATCTGTTCCCCATGGACTACACTTCCCATCATCCCTTGCTCTGATCACCTCCAGCTGTTTCCCATACCAGGAATTGAACCCAGGCCGCCTGGGTGAAAACCAGGAATCCTGACCGCTAGACCATGTGGGTAGTGTAGTCCATGGGGAACAGATGACAGAGGCAAATCACAGGGTAGACAGCAGTGAATCGTGACAATATGTATGTATGTATATACATTGCATTCTCTTTGCACTGGAAACTTCTGCCACCATGACAAATTCCTTGTGTGAGTAAATATACTTGGCAATGAAGCTCATTCTGATTCTGAAGAAACCTATAAAGTGGGACTTTTTACTTCTTCTATTAGGCTATTGTGTCAAATACCATTGTGTGTGAGGTGATGGTGGCGTAGTGGCTAAAGCACAGGGCTGCTAATCAGAGGGTCACTGGTTTGAACCCCACAGTCACCACTATTGTGTCCTTGAGCAAGGCACTAAACTCCAGGTTGCTCTGGGGGGATTGTCCCTGTAATAAGGGCTCTGTAAGTCGCTTTGGATAAAAGCGTCTGCCAAATGCATAAATATATACTCCAATGTTTGTTTGTTGGTCCAAAACTTGGATTAGATGAAAACTAAATATCAGTTTGTGAGTGTGTGTTCCTGCTAAGCTGTTTTAATCATGTCAAATGTAATAAGTACAAAAAACAGGAACTGATTATTTCTGTTTGAATGTACTCAGTGGCAGGGAATGAATAGTTCATTTCTGGTTCTCTCTTAATCACTTTCTGACCCTCACATGGCGCATCCTTTGATTCTCTTTGGCTTTTTATTTTGCACAACAGGTAAGACACAAAATCCGCTTTCTATCCGGTTGAGTCTTTATGTTTCTATAAATGTCCTTGTTTGTGTTTGTTCATGTGTGGCTGTTAATGTTTCTTTATATGGTTTTATTGAGTTTCCCTCTCACACCTAATGATGTGTTTTGTGATTTAAGAGATTCATCTTTGTTGTATAGATTATATTTCCCTTGTTTCACAGTGCTGTTCAGTTCAGACATACAGTTATTTGGCTGCATGGGTGCAAGCAGTTGGTATTAGGGGAGGTGCATACTTTTTCTATTGAACATTTTATTGGATAAATTTTGTGAGGTACAGGATTACTCATCAATATTTTTGTTCCGTTTTTCTGTAAGAAAAGACTATAAAAATCTAAATGCATATAAATCTGCAAAAAGTTACTTTTGTAGCATTTAGATAGCCTCAAAGCTATTGGACATGTACTTATAACACACAAAGTTCATGGGTTCTGGTAAGGGGGTGTTAACCACAGAGGAGCTTGAAGCATACATTTCAATACCTAAAATGAATAATGGAAATATATATATATATATATATATATATATATATATATATATATATATATAGTAAGCAGACTATTAAAAAAATTAAAAAAGTTTTAGAGTCAATTTTGTGTTCTTCTTTATATGTTTGTTGTTGTCTACAGGCACTATGAGCATGAAGACACTGAACCATGTAGTTGTGAGATCTGGAGGGAATGTTACTATCCCGTGTCTGTATGATGATCGGTATAAAGTAAACCCAAAATACTGGTGTGAAGGAATTCTGTGGACAGCGTGCCAGATTAAAGCATATACCAACAAAACTGGGAAATGGCAAACAACTGATTACCCAGCAAAGAACATTTTTACAGTGCATCTGTACAATCTGACAACATTTGATTCTGGATATCACTGGTGTGCTGTGGAGATTGGTAGCCATGCCAAGCCAGACGACAAAAACAAATTGTATTTAACAGTTAAAATAGGTAATGTGGGTTTTTGTGGAGCATGTTGTTTTTTCAACACATGATATGCATTTTTATGCTTCAAAGATACCTATTTAGGTACTGGAACAAAACATGTAAGCACTGTTCTCTCTTTCTGTGGGTTCAGTTCCTGATCTCTCTGTAATGAGCAGCAGTGTAACTGGACAGGAAGGTGGTAATATCAGTGTCCAGTGTCTCTACAGTTCTGGATATAAGAATACATTCAAACAGTGGTGCAGACTCAAAGATGAGAGATGTTACACAGTGGGGAGGACTGACACATCCCAGAATTCATCAGTTCATATCAGTGATGATGGGAGTAATTCCTTCACTGTGGTGATGACTGGACTGACGGAGAGTGATTCTGGCTGGTACTGGTGCTCTGTACGAGATCTGCAGGTTCCTGTTCAGGTCTTTGTTGAAAGGGAAAATAAATCTAAATGTACATGTAAGCAGTTGAGGCAATGCATTTGGGTGTACTCGAAGGTGAAAAGTGTCATTTATGTTACACTAAGACACCAAAATTAACAGCAAAATTGTTGCTAGTGTCGCAAAAATGGCACACATCACCTTTTAAGCATACCTGTCAACACTCCCGTTTTTCCCGGGACTCTCCCGTATTTCACACCCATCTCCCAAGCCCCTTCCCTTTGTTATTTCTCCGGGAAACTCCCGTAATTTGTATGGCCCAAACCTCGTTATATGAATAATCTCATCTATATATTATTCCAAGTCCAGTTGCCAGATCATGTATGAAACGCATTCAACTCACACAATGGACACATCATACAAATTTCATCCCATTTGTGAACTCGACCTGGCAACCTACAACCCAGTTGCGCAGTTGATATCTGCGCAGGTAGACGCGGGAAATTGAATCAAGCATCACTGGTAGATGGGAGAAGACTCAGCTGGTGCTCCGGCGAAAAAAACAAAATATACATGTAAATTTAAGAATTGAATTTCAAATCTCGGACCATATCAACAATATCCACGCCTTTTGAAAAGTGTGTCGTACTGATTTTAATATCGGACACGGTGGGAAAAATGACGTTACTCAACACATTAAATCACAATGGCACAATTTGTTTGTATTTAGACTCTGCCATCCAATGACTCTGCCATTTTTTTTGGTACCCAAAAGTTGATAGGTATGCTTTTAAGGTTATACTACATTTGAGAACCAAATTTTTCACTTTGCTTTTTATCATGTGTAACTTGATGACAGTCTGTTATCTGCTGCTTTTTGTCTTCAAACTCAGATGAAAATGATGGAGGCTCAGATAATGCCTGTTCTGCTTCGTAAGTAAATCTTGAAAAAACTGTATTAATGTAACCAAAAACATTACTAATCAAGTCTCTATATAATCAGAAATATATATAAAAAAACAAAACTCACCCTAAATGTTGTAAAACCGTGTGTCGTGTCTGCCCCCTTAATTAGCCGGCTTGGTTGTGGAAGTGTTTGGTTTCACTTTATTTTACAGTCCGACTATTACAGTGTACTTAGCCAAGAAATAACAAAGTAATATTAGATAACCAAAAGTAGGCTACTTAATATGGGTTAAGATTAGGATAAGGTTCAATGTTAGTACCTTGTAATTACTGTAGTATATATAGCACGTCCTGTAGGACAGGACTGTAAAATAAAGTGTTACAAATAGTTTTTCCCATTCATTTTTCCATGGGGATTTCATAAAATCCTTCATTGAAGAGTTTTAAGTCATGAAACAAACTTTTTTTGTTGAAGCAAAAACATATATAAAAAATTGTACCAAAAGACAAAGGTAAAAAACTGTGTACTTACTGTTATTTTTATGAGGGAAAGAACTACAATCAGATGAAGCATTGCGAATGATGAAAAACAATGTAAAATATATAAAGCCATTAATATAAAGTTGTTGATTATACATATAGAAACAATACATAGAGCTGTCAAAGTTATCACGTTAACGCATGTGATTAATTCAAAAAGTTTAATGTGTTAATTTTTCTTTATCCTGATTAACACATTTATCATTAATAAAGCATAATCCTGCAAAATAATAATAATAATAATAATAATCCTGGTTGGAGTAGGATGGAATCTTTGCGATGTATCCACCCGGACTCATTACACTGACGCACATGCTGCGAACTGACACGTACACGTACAACCGTGTCAGTGATCAAATGATGGAGAAAGTCTTAACGCTATTTGCAGTATAAATAAAACAAGCCCAGATGGGACTTGTGATATAAATCAAGTACTTTGCAGATTCTGTAAAGTGCATTAAAGCATGTCAAGTCTTAACTATCGCGAAAATCAGAATGAGACATAGTTTACAAGCACTTTATATTTGCAGTTCAAATCCGCACTTGACGCTGCCGTTGATAGCCTTGATGCTAATCGTAAATATGGCGTCATCCCAGCTAACAATTTTAGGTTCTGGGAACGTTCTGGGAACGTTCCCTTTAGGTTATAAAAATAGAACCTAAACATAACCTACAGGGAACATTCCCAGAACGTTCTCCTTAGGTTATAAAATTAAACCTAAAAATAACCTACAGGGAACGTTCCTAGAACGTTCCTGTTTGGTTCCCAAAAAATAACCAAATGGGAACCATACGGGAACATTAGGGAACGTTCTGGGAACGTTCTGTGTTTGCTGGGATGATTGCTGTAACAAAGCGGATAGTCAAAGTCTGACAGTGATTCATATTGTGGCGAGTTTAAGAGATTTAATGCACAATGTAATGAATATGCAACTTGTGTGGGGACTACACAAGTGTTAAAGTACACAGTTAGTCAAACTCCCAATTATACTTTGGGAAACATTTATTGTTACTTGAATTGGTGCTATTTTAGTGTATTTCTATCTTTATACTGCGGAAGGTTTTGTTTGGAAAGTGTTAATTTAACATTGTGTTCTTTGCTAAGAAGGAAATAAGTGCATTTTGACAGGGAAAGAAGTATACAGTATATAGAGGGAAATTTCAGCACTTTTCAAATCTGCGATTAATCACGATAAACTATGATAAATTATGTGAATAATCGTTATTAAAAAATGTAATTGACTGACACAAATTTTTATGTTTATTGCAAATTTTTCAAATGTGTATAAATACACTATGTTGTTTGAGACACGTAAACGTCTCGATTGCATCATTCGCAGATTGAAGTGGGCGGCCATTGCTGAGCTGTTTTCGCACACTTTGTTTGCTGCGACTTTCCGATTGGTGGTTTTCACTGCAGTGACAGCATCATTTTTTAACTAGAAATGTATCTATTAAATACTGTTTTTTTTTTTTATGTATTATGAAGTATAAATAATGTGGACCGATGGCTTCAGCAGAAGCACCTTCGATTAAAAACCTTGCAGCTCACAGTAGGTCTTAAGGTAGGAAATCAGTTCAAAATCTTTAAAAAACAGTTCCTCTATGGAGAAAATGAATGTGATTTTGACTTCCACAACCTGACTGTTGCACTCTAAAGCATAGCGCTAGCAACATCAAAGACACTTACTGATAAATATATACATTAATGCTCTGTAAATTGCTTTGGAAAGTGTTTGCCAAATATGTAAGTAAATGTCATTAGAAGAAGAAAGCTTTTGCCACATATTGACATTTTTTAAAGACCTTGATCAGTATTAGCATGTTGTGGGATTTCTTTAATAATTTACATATCCCATTTATATGAAAATCTACAAGTGAAAACCACGAAATGTCAAGACACGATGAAGAGGACAGCAAATGTTTTCCTGACACTTCGTCTGAGCTCAGGGATCGGATTTTACCACTATGGATTGCTGGGGCGTTACTTCTGCTACTGATGGTGGTTTTGTTAACCTGGATCAAATGCAAACACAGTCAGTTCTCACATTTATATTTTCAATTCAAACAAGTACTACATTGCTGATTCCCCCCCCCACCCAAAAAAATCACATTTTGACAGGATTTATTGCATTCTCACATATTATTCACCATGAATGTCACTTGTTTTTCCCCAAGCTATTTGTGTACTTTGAATAAGTATGTTTTGCTTTGTTGTATTATAATAGAAGTCTTCTTTTTTTAAGATGGAGCTTTGCTCACACAAGCACCCGATGCCACTTCAATGGTGTGTTTAAACAGCGGCACTTTAAAATGAAATATCTGCATGTCAGACATATGTAATTACCATAGTAAGCTTTTAAACTTACGCTATGTGAATAAACATTTACATTTCCATGTTTTCTCTAATATTGCACAGACAGAGGGTCATCTCTGCTATTACACAGTGGTCTTCATGAAAGGAAAGGATGTCGAACTAGACCAAGACCAGATCTCCATTGTAAGCATTAGTACATTGTTGGTAACTACCATCAATGCGTCTTTCAGGCATGAACAACCACCTGGAACCAGTGTGGAATTTTAATATAATGATATATAAAACATATTATCTCAAAAGATTAAACTGACAAGAGATAATCAAGAAATCATGTTTTGCAACCCCGATTATTTTTTTTAATGTCCGATTCTTAAAATACTACCCTCCCCCCAATCCTATGTTGTTACAGCCTTGCTGTAGAAAATACATTTTAAAAAAAATTTAATTTTGTATATACTTCCAACAGGTTATCTAATAAGCTAAAAATACATAAGTGGGTGCTATGCTTTTAATTACTCATTTATTGACATACAGCTGTCTTCTGTCTTTTTATTTCATTCTCAGCGACGTCCCGCTGACCAAGATTATGATGTGATCTACAGTACAGTGAAATTTCATTAATAGTAGGTGATCTTTGTCAAACTGACTGTTATGATTATGATTATGAATTTATTACAATTTGAACGCAATTACTCATATGCCGAACTGAACAAATGACATGTCTCCTCTCGTTCAGTCAGTCAGCAGATCCTTGTTCACGAACAAGATGACTGATTCATTTATTTAGTTTGCAAATGAGTATACCAGTACATTCACTTAGTTCATGAACGAGACGTCTCATCTTGTTCATATTCAAATGACCGACTCAACGGTTTCAGTGAAGGGGCGTATTCGTTCATCAGGTTCATCAGGTGAAACCAATGATATGCTCCTTCACGCCCGCACTATAGTGCTATTGGCTCAAGCTATAGTCAGTCTTTACAGGGATGAAAAACCAGCAAACCAGTCTTGTGCTTTAAACTAGAACTCATTGGCTTCGAAAGGTCAAGACGTCAATGAATGAGCAATATGAGTCAGTGTATAGAAGTGAACGAGAACAATTAATTTAATTAAAATATTCATTCAAAAAGACTGATTCGTTCATGAATGAAACATCACTGGTGTGAGGAACAGATCCAACCTGTTTGAAATCTGTCCGACGAGCCGTCAGGTGTGCACACTGTCCACTGACAATTTTCATTATTGTGATTTATTTTTTGCATCTAAACTTGACATTAATGTATATAATGTTACATACTACTTCTCTTTGTGCAATATGACATTGTTTTACAAAATGTTCTGAAATATTGTGCAGGTTTGACTGTGTCATGTCCATTCAACTGGACTCAATTCAGCTCATTCTCATATTTGTCTCTCAGTAGTGTGCTCTTGTATTTTGTCATTCAGATGGCACATGGAGAATTTCTGTCTATCACAGGACTAGAGGAGTCATAGACTGTTCCCCACATTATTTTAATAGATCAGGTGATAAGGAAAAGTGTTGACAAAAAGCGGTATATGCTTGGTCAGCCTATCTATTTGAGGCATTTTAGTGGCACTCATTTTAATCCAATGACAAAATCTAATTCCTGGAACTTCCCACTAGATGGCTCAATTTTGAATGATATTGTTTTCCTTTCATGGTTGTTTGTTCTTGTTCATTTTTCAATTGATTATCAATTGTCATTTACATTTGTGTTTAACTTGTTATTGTTTTCTGCTTTTTTATATTTTCTTAATCTATGCTCACTACACCTAATTTTTGAGTTATGTTTAGGGTTAAGCTTTAGAGTAAAACTTTGTTGTTAAAGAGCGTTTTTGTTGCCTGATCCCTGTGCCTTACCTCTCTGCATTAAGCATGTGCACATGCTGTACACATACTCTGCGCATACATTAAGCACGAGGAATTGTAATCAAGCTTCAGATTATGATTGTGCCAAGGCGACTACAGATGTTAAGATTTATAGTGAAAAAAAAAAGATACAATTTTTGTCTGTTTATCACCCAAAACTGATCTAATCACTAAGAGACGACATGGATTAAACCACATGAGTCATATGTATTAGCTTTATTCTGCCTTTATGTGCTTTTTGGATCCTAAGGTTTGGACCCCCTTGATGTCATAAAGTCATTCTAAATATAGAAAGACATATGAGTTTGAGACTACACAAGGGTGAGTAAATGATGGGAGTATTATCATTTCCTTTAACGGTATAGTTCACCCAAAATTGAAAATTCTCTCAAAATTTACTCCCCCTCATTCCACCATTCCACCCCAGATGTGTATAACTTTCTTTCTTCATCAGAACACAAATACAGTTTTTAGAAGAATATCTCAGCTCTTTTGGTCCAAACAATGCAAGTGAATGTGTACCAATTTTTGAAGCTTCAAAAATGACTTAAATCAGCATAAAAATAATCCATATGACTCCAGTGGTTAAATCAATATCTTCAAAAGCGATATGATAGGTGTGGGTGAGAAACAGAGCAAAATTAATATTTTTTTTTTTTTTACTATTAATCTCCACTTTCACTTTCACATTCTTCATGCATATGCCCCCTACTGGGCAATGAGAAGAATTTCTTGCAAAAAAGGACTTAAATATTGATCTGTTTCTCACCCACACCTATCATATCAATTCTGAAGGTATGGATTTAACCACTGGAGTCGTATGGATTACTTTTATGCTGCCTTTATGTGCTTTTTGAAGTGTAAAAATGTTGGCACCCCTTCACTTGCATTGTGAGGAACTACAGAGCTGAAATATTCTTACAAATAAAGAAAGTCATACACATCTGGGATTGTACGAGGGTGAGTAAATGAAGATAGAATTGTCATTTTTGGGTGAACTGTCCCTTTAAGTGAATTATACTGAAAGATCTTTTTTCACAATCGCTCACTTGTGCTTTTATTGCCCTCTGCTGAAGGAGTTAGGTTTTACAAACTGTGGAACATGTGAATGAATGAACGTGGCAAAAGTTTAAAAAATATATTTCTCAGTACAACTCTCAATTTTAAGTTTTAATAGCAAATGACAAACTGAAACAAAAGATGACTTTCTTTCTTAACAGTAAATTTGTAAAGATGCAGGTTTTTTATCTGAAAGATGAAGGTGTTCGAGTAAATTGCTTGAAATGTTATTACTACTACACATGATCAATTAAAACATTATTTTGTTTTTGTAACTTAATGTTGTTCACTTTCTTTTCTTTCACTAGTGAAAGACTATCAACCATCATCTGCAGCACACCCAGAATAGTGTCTTTGTTGCATTAAGTACACCTCAGATTGTTATGGTGTTTTGTATTTGTGATTTTGAGACTAAAATAATACATTTATTTTAATAATTAATTTATATATTTATTTTTGCTAAAGAACGTTTAGCTAAAAAATGCAATTAAAGTTCATCCCTTCATCATATATAGTTTTTATTGCATTAATTATGGGATGTTAAAGATCATGAAAGAGTCTTGAAAATATATAGTGCTGATTTTGCTGGGCGATTTCAACACTGTAGATGTGTTAATTCACGACTCCTGTTGGGAAAACACTGTCGCGCAACAATGTATTTTTCCTTCCTCTGTTGTAATGTGATGTAATGCTGTGAAAGAGACAATCTACCAAAAACACACAATACAACAGCTATACAAAAGCATGAATATCTACAAATATTTGTATCCTGTTTATGAAAAATCAAGAGCAATTGAGGTAATTAGTCAGGTGCATTTATTTTGTGTAACACGTTGTGAACATGTATTACTAGTTTTGTTTCTTTTTTATTGGTCACACTTTATATTAGGTGTCTTTACTATGCACTAACATTATAATGCATACAATACAATGCATTTACTGTGTAACTAAATGTTGTTCTGCAACATTTGAGGTTGAGGTATGGGTAGGTTTAGGAGTAGATGTAGGGTTAGATTTAGGGCTAGAGGTAAGATTAACAGTTTAACTTTAAATCTAACTATAATGCAACATGTACATAATAAGTTCATTCTATCAAATGCAAAAGTACCTAGTAGTAGTTCTTCCTTTTTATTACCTTTATGTTTATAATGACGGTTACCTGAAACTGCAAATTAAAGAGCTGACCTTGAACCTGCTTCATTGTCTCCTGACTCCTCCATTGCCCTGCTCTAAGAACCTTTCTACAGGCTGCTAAAATCATTCTTGACTCCATTCACCCAGCACACTTCCTTTTTGAAACTGTTGCCCTCTGACAGAACAGCCATTTTTCCTTAACACATCCACCTCATGAACAGTTAAAACTACCCCCAAATACATTCCTTTCATCAATACAACCATGTGCATTATTCAATCCATCCATCCCTACTTATATTCATATTTCATTTATATTCTTTAACATATCCTACCTCTTCAAAACATTACATCACCTGCACATAACTGTATATCTGTATATATAATATTCAGACAACATTATTGCTCTATTGTATATTTCTCTTTTTTTATCTGTTATATATTATTTATATCCCTCTATATGCATACATGTTTAAATGTATGTGTCACGATTCACTGTTGTCTACCCTGTGATTTGCCTCTGTCATCTGTTCCCCATGGACTACACTTCCCATCATCCCTTGCTCTGATCACCTCCAGCTGTTTCCCATACCAGGAATTGAACCCAGGACGCCTGGGTGAAAACCAGGAATCCTGACCGCTAGACCATGTGGGTAGTGTAGTCCATGGAAAACAGATGACAGAGGCAAATCACAGGGTAGACAGCAGTGAATCGTGACAATATGTTTATATGTATGTATGTATATACATTGCATTCTCTTTGCACTGGAAACTTCTGCCACCATGACAAATTCCTTGTGTGAGTAAATATACTTGGCAATGAAGCTCATTCTGATTCTGAAGAAACCTATAAAGTGGGACTTTTTACTTCTTCTATTAGGCCATTGTGTCAAATACCATTGTGTGTGAGGTGATGGTGGCGTAGTGGCTAAAGCACAGGGCTGCTAATCAGAGGGTCACTGGTTTGGTCACCACTATTGTGTCCTTGAGCAAGGCACTAAACTCCAGGTTGCTCCAGGGGGATTGTCCCTGTAATAAGGGCTCTGTAAGTCGCTTTGGATAAAAGCGTCTGCCAAATGCATAAATATATACTCCAATGTTTGTTTGTTGGTCCAAAACTTGGATTAGATGAAAACTAAATATCAGTTTGTGAGTGTGTGTTCCTGCTAAGCTGTTTTAATCATGTCAAATGTAATAAGTACAAAAAACAGGAACTGATTATTTCTGTTTGAATGTACTCAGTGGCAGGGAATGAATAGTTCATTTCTGGTTCTCTCTTAATCACTTTCTGACCCTCACATGGCGCATCCTTTGATTCTCTTTGGCTTTTTATTTTGCACAACAGGTAAGACACAAAATCCGCTTTCTATCCGGTTGAGTCTTTATGTTTCTATAAATGTCCTTGTTTGTGTTTGTTCATGTGTGGCTGTTAATGTTTCTTTATATGGTTTTATTGAGTTTCCCTCTCACACCTAATGATGTGTTTTGTGATTTAAGAGATTCATCTTTGTTGTATAGATTATATTTCCCTTGTTTCACAGTGCTGTTCAGTTCAGACATACAGTTATTTGGCTGCATGGGTGCAAGCAGTTGGTATTAGGGGAGGTGCATACTTTTTCTATTGAACATTTTATTGGATAAATTTTGTGAGGTACAGGATTACTCATCAATATTTTTGTTCCGTTTTTCTGTAAGAAAAGACTATAAAAATCTAAATGCATATAAATCTGTAAAAAGTTACTTTTGTAGCATTTAGATAGCCTCAAAGCTATTGGACATGTACTTAAAACACACAAAGTTCATGGGTTCTGGTAAGGGGGTGTTAACCACAGAGGAGCTTGAAGCATACATTTCAATACCTAAAATTAATAATGGAAATATATATATATATATATATATATATATATATATATATATATATATATATAGTAAGCAGACTATTAAAAAAATTAAAAAAGTTTTAGAGTCAATTTTGTGTTCTTCTTTATATGTTTGTTGTTGTCTACAGGCACTATGAGCATGAAGACACTGAACCATGTAGTTGTGAGATCTGGAGGGAATGTTACTATCCCGTGTCTGTATGATGATCGGTATAAAGTAAACCCAAAATACTGGTGTGAAGGAATTCTGTGGACAGCGTGCCAGATTAAAGCATATACCAACAAAACTGGGAAATGGCAAACAACTGATTACCCAGCAAAGAACATTTTTACAGTGCATCTGTACAATCTGACAACATTTGATTCTGGATATCACTGGTGTGCTGTGGAGATTGGTAGCCATGCCAAGCCAGACGACAAAAACAAATTGTATTTAACAGTTAAAATAGGTAATGTGGGTTTTTGTGGAGCATGTTGTTTTTTCAACACATGATATGCATTTTTATGCTTCAAAGATACCTATTTAGGTACTGGAACAAAACATGTAAGCACTGTTCTCTCTTTCTGTGGGTTCAGTTCCTGATCTCTCTGTAATGAGCAGCAGTGTAACTGGACAGGAAGGTGGTAATATCAGTGTCCAGTGTCTCTACAGTTCTGGATATAAGAATACATTCAAACAGTGGTGCAGACTCAAAGATGAGAGATGTTACACAGTGGGGAGGACTGACACATCCCAGAATTCATCAGTTCATATCAGTGATGATGGGAGTAATTCCTTCACTGTGGTGATGACTGGACTGACGGAGAGTGATTCTGGCTGGTACTGGTGCTCTGTACGAGATCTGCAGGTTCCTGTTCAGGTCTTTGTTGAAAGGGAAAATAAATCTAAATGTACATGTAAGCAGTTGAGGCAATGCATTTGGGTGTACTCGAAGGTGAAAAGTGTCATTTATGTTACACTAAGACACCAAAATTAACAGCAAAATTGTTGCTAGTGTCGCAGAAATGGCACACATCACCTTTTAAGCATACCTGTCAACACTCCCGTTTTTCCCGGGACTCTCCCGTATTTCACACCCATCTCCCAAGCCCCTTCCCTTTGTTATTTCTCCGGGAAACTCCTGTAATTTGTATGGCCCAAACCTCGTTATATGAATAATCTCATCTATATATTATTCCAAGTCCAGTTGCCAGATCATGTATGAAACGCATTCAACTCACACAATGGACACATCATACAAATCTCATCCCATTTGTGAACTCGACCTGGCAACCTACAACCCAGTTGCGCAGTTGATATCTGCGCAGGTAGACGCGGGAAATTGAATCAAGCATCACTGGTAGATGGGAGAAGACTCAGCTGGTGCTCCGGCGAAAAAAACAAAATATACATGTAAATTTAAGAATTGAATTTCAAATCTCGGACCATATCAACAATATCCACGCCTTTTGAAAAGTGTGTCGTACTGATTTTAATATCGGACACGGTGGGAAAAATGACGTTACTCAACACATTAAATCACAATGGCACAATTTGATTGTATTTAGACTGCCTCTGCCATCCAATGACTCTGCCATTTTTTTTGGTACCCAAAAGTTGATAGGTATGCTTTTAAAGTTATACTACATTTGAGAACCAAATTTTTCACTTTGCTTTTTATCATGTGTAACGTTGATGACAGTCTGTTATCTGCTGCTTTTTGTCTTCAAACTCAGATGAAAATGATGGAGGCTCAGATAATGCCTGTTCTGCTTCGTAAGTAAATCTTGAAAAAACTGTATTAATGTAACCAAAAACATTACTAATCAAGTCTCTATATAATCAGAAATATATATAAAAAACAAAACTCACCCTAAATGTTGTAAAACCGTGTGTCGTGTCTGCCCCCTTAATTAGCCGGCTTGGTTGTGGAAGTGTTTGGTTTCACTTTATTTTACAGTCCGACTATTACAGTGTACTTACCCAAGAAATAACAAAGTAATATTAGATAACCAAAAGTAGGCTACTTAATATGGGTTAAGATTAGGATAAGGTTCAATGTTAGTACCTTGTAATTACTGTAGTATATATAGCACGTCCTGTAGGACAGGACTGTAAAAAAAAGTGTTACAAATAGTTTTTCCCATTCATTTTTTTCCCATGGGGATTTCATAAAATCCTTCATTGAAGAGTTTTAAGCCATGAAACAAACCAACCAACCAAAGATGAATCACAGTATTACAGAAATAGTTTTTTTAAGCAAAAACGTATATAAAAAAATTGTAGCTACCAAAAGACAAAGGTATAAAACAGTGTTACTGTTATTTTTATGAGGGGAAGGATTACAATCAAATGAAGCATTGCGATTGACGTAATCAAATGAAAAACAATGTTAAAAATATAAAGCTATTAATATAAAGTTGTTGATTATACATATAGAAACAATACATAGAGCTGTCAAAGTTATCACGTTAATGTATGCGATTAATTCAAAAAGTTGAATGTGTTAATTTTTCTTTATCCTGATTAACACATTTATCATTAATAAAGCAAAATTAATAATCCTGCAAAAATAAAAAATAAAGAATAATTATAATAATCCTGGTTGGAGTAGGATGGAATCTGCGATGTATCCACCCGGACTCATTACACTGACGCACATGCTGCGAACACTCGCACGTACAACCGTGTCAGTGATCAAATGATGGAGAAAGGAAATCTTAACGCAGTATAAATAAAACAAGCCCAGATGGGATTTGTGATATAAATCAAGTACTTTGCAGATTCAGTAAAGTGCATTAAAGCATGTCAAGTCGTGTCGTTTGCAGAATGAGACATAGTTTACAAGCACTTTATATTTGGAGTTCAAATCCGCACTTGACGCTGCCGTTGATAGCCTGACGTTAATCGTGAATGTGGCGTCATAATTGCTGTAACAAAGCGGATAGTCAAAGTCTGACAGTGATTCATATTGTGGCGAGTTTAAGAGATTTAATGCACAATGTAATTGAATATGCAACTTGTGTGGGGACTACACACGTGTTAATGTACACAATTAGTCAAACTCCCAATTAAACTTTGGGAAACATTTATTGTTAATTGAATTGGTGCTATTTTAGTGTATTTCTATCTTTATACTACATGAGGTTTTGTTTGGAAAGTGTTAATAGGACATTGTGTTCTTTGCTAAGAAGGAAATAAGTGCATTTTGACAGGGAAAGAAGTATACAGTATATAGAGGGAAATTTCAGCACTTTTCAAATCTGCGATTAATCAAGATAAACTATGATAAATTATGTGAATAATCGTTATTAAAAAATGTAATTGACTGACACAAATTTTTATGTTTATCGCAAATTTTTCAAATGTGTATAAATACACTATGTTGTTTGAGACACGTAAACGTCTCGATTGCATCATTCACAGATTGAAGTGGGCGGCCATTTCTGGGCTGTTTTCGCACACTTTGTTTGCTGCGACTTTCCGATTGGTGGTTTTCACTGCAGTGACAGCATCATTTTTTAACTAGAAATGTATCTATTAAATACTGTTTTTTTTTTAATGTATTATGAAGTATAAATAATGTGGACCGATGGCTTCAGCAGAAGCACCTTCGATTAAAAACCTTGCAGCTCACAGTAGGTCTTAAGGTAGGAAATCAGTTCAAAATCTTTAAAAAACAGTTCCTCTATGGAGAAAATGAATGTGATTTTGACTTCCACAACCCGACTGTTGCACTCTAAAAGCATAGCGCTAGCAACATCAAAGACACTTACTGATAAATATATACATTAATGCTCTGTAAATTGCTTTGGAAAGTGTTTGCCAAATATGTAAGTAAATGTCATTAGAAGAAGAAAGCTTTTGCCACATATTGACATTTTTTAAAGACCTTGATCAGTATTAACATGTTGTAGGATTTCTTTAATAATTTACATATCCCATTTATATAAAAATCTACAAGTGAAAACCACGAAATGTCAAGACACGATGAAGAGGACAGCAAATGTTTTCCTGACACTTCGTCTGAGCTCAGGGATCGGATTTTACCACTATGGATTGCTGGGGCGTTACTTCTGCTACTGATGGTGGTTTTGTTAACCTGGATCAAATGCAAACACAGTCAGTTCTCACATTTATATTTTCAATTCAAACAAGTACTACATTGCTGATTCCCCCCCCCCCCAAAAAAAATCACATTTTGACAGGATTTATTGCATTCTCACATATTATTCACCATGAATGTCACTTGTTTTTCCCCAAGCTATTTGTGTACTTTGAATAAGTATGTTTTGCTTTGTTGTATTATAATGGAAGTCTTCTTTTTTTAAGATGGAGCTTTGCTCACACAAGCACCCGATGCCACTTCAATGGTGTGTTTAAACAGCGGCACTTTAAAATGAAATATCTGCATGTCAGACATATGTAATTACCATAGTAAGCTTTTAAACTTACACTATGTGAATAAACATTTACATTTCCATGTTTTCTCTAATATTGCACAGACAGAGGGTCATCTCTGCTATGACACAGTGGTCTTCAAGAAAGGAAAGGATGTCGAACTAGACCAAGACCAGATCTCCATTGTAAGCATTAGTACATTGTTGGTAACTACCATCAATGCATCTTTCAGGCATGAACAACCACCTGGAACCAGTGTGGAATTTTAATATAATGATATATAAAACAGATTACCTCAAAAGATTGAACTGACAAGAGATAATCAAGAAATCAAGTTTTGCAACAAGAAATCATGTTTTGCAACCCCGATTATTTTTTTTAATGTCCGATTCTTAAAATACTACCCTCCCCCCAATCCTATGTTGTTACAGCCTTGCTGTAGATACTAAAATTAAAAAATATATAATTTTGTATATACTTCCAACAGGTTATCTAATAAGCTAAAAATACATACGTAAGTGGGTGCTATGCTTTTAATTACTCAATTATTGAAATTCATCTGTCTTCTGTCTTTTTATTTCATTCTCAGCGACGTCCCGCTGACCAAGATTATGATGTGATCTACAGTACAGTGAAATTTCATTAATAGTAGGTGATCTTTGTCAAACTGAGTACTTTGCTCAGTTATGTTATGATTATGATTATGAATTTATTAGAATTTGAAGTACAATTGTTAATTTAGTATGAAATGGCCTCTACATCTGTTTTACGCTATTTACATGTATGCATTTCCTTTAAAGGCCACCGAGGACAAGAAAGAATAAGAGCAACTTACAGCACATACTGTATTTTAAATGAGTGTCTAAGTGTGCGACACCTCAACTGCTAGTTGTAAAAAAAATGTGAATGCATCTGTCACATATTTTGTAAATGTTTGCAGAGGCAAGTTTTGTTATTCTTTTCTAATCATCTTATTAATCATTGTGAGATGTAAAACTGAAAACACAGTGGTTGTAGGAGACTAAATACTCATTTGTCCTTGCAATAAAGGATTCATTTGTGAGCTGATATAATTTTTTTCAACTATTAATATTGATTTTGATATTTTTGTATTGTCAATTTTTGACACTTTTGATTCTTGACTGTTACACTTTTTCCTCCTTCCTTTCACACATACATATACACATACATCTCAAATAAAGGTATAATTTATTTGGATAAAATAGGTGGTTGATATTTGATAAACATTTGACAGAAATACACAATCTATTGTTTTGTTGAGCTTGAAGCCTAGCATCTTAAACTGTAACAAATGCTTATATACCCTGATATGATCAATACTTCTTTGTCTGTTTAATGCTGGTGGGGGAAAAAAGCAAACAATAAAAATGATCCAACACCCTCAAAAAACAGTACTGTTATATCAAAGAAACTGCCATATCTAATAACTTACAAAAACTAAGCTGTGAATCTAGAGTTCAATTGTTTTGTTCACAGTGTTAACCCAACAGAGGTCAAGACGATGAGAGCAAAAGGCCCTTAAAGAGAAAAGCGATGCAACTATATTAGTGGTATACTTGCTTTCGGCCTGTTGCAGACATACGCCCACCTGCTTTTGGTTCTGGTTTCCAAAAGTTTTCTCTCTCGTCTTCTGCTAGCCTTGAACATGAAAAATGAATACACACAGGAATGCATCTGAAAGTAAAGACATACTAGAAACATGAAGACAGCATCTGCAAGAAGGACATCAAAGCTATTCACACTGCCCGACACAAGCAGAGAAAATAAAAATGTCTGACATAGGGACATCTCAAAGCGTCACACAAATGTTGTTTGTTCTGTCTTTGCAGTCCCTGTCCAAGAGTTGGTCAAAAATTGTTGACCGTGCGTTCATTTCACAGTAAGAAAAATGCTCAACTTTTTGGTAGTTTAAATTAAAGGTAGGTCTAAAATATTTCCAAATACTTCCATTACACATTACTTTGGCTTTGTGCAAACTCCTTAATTGAATCATATGGTCACATAAAAACCAGCACTTGTTCTCTTAAGTTCAACCAAAAATACAAATTCTGTTCAAACCATATAGTGTTAAAGTAATATTTCAAGTTAATAATACAAATTAAACTTAATCGACAGAATTTGTGGCATACTGTTGAACACCACAACAACAACAACAAAATCGACTTGTTAAAAAAAGAAGCAAAACTCAAGGGTTACAGTGAGGCACTTACAATGGAAGCGAATGGGACCAATTTTAGGTGGTTAAAAGGCAGAAATGTGAAGCTTATATTTTTATAAAAGCCAAATGAGGGCACTGGAGGTTACTCTAAATTACAGCATGCCTCATTTATTTTTTCAGACAATGAAGAGAGTACAATGAAATGTGTGCATTTCTTTATGTACATGAATTAAAGTGATCAAAGTGATCTCTAACCTCTGGTCCATGAAATGAACACATATTATCTAGTTAGTGAAGAAGAAGAAGAAGAAGTATAGAATTTTATTGCTTAAGCTTTGAATTTACAGATATTACCTGCATATTGTCACGAATGCCACTTCTGAAAATCCTCTCGTCTGCCACCGGAGGTCTCTCTCACCTGAGTATTAACATTGGACTACAAATCCCAGAACCCACATACCTGGACTGATTGCACATACAACTGTTCCCCATTTCAATGACTATGAAGCATTGAAGTACCTGTAAAAATAACGTTCTCTACGAATAGCATCATTACTAAGGCCCTGCTCAACTCACATGCAGCGGGCAGTTTTGTTGATGAAGATTTAGCTCGACGATATGAGATACCACTAATCCCCCTGTGAATTCCCTCACATTGATGCCCTCTGTGAACCGGCCACGTCCAAAGCACCACTACAGACAAGACTCGTCTCTATATCATCCGTTCCCCTCACAATCCAGTCGTCCTTGGCCTATCTTGGCTTCAGAAACACAATCATAAGATTTCATGGCGAGAAAAACAATTCATGCACTGGGGTACCACATGTCTGACCAGTGGTTTCAAGCCTATCTCACCCATGAACATTGGAACTACAGCCATCGAAGTCGTTTCAAAGCCAGTACCAAAATTGCCTCCTCAATACTCTGACCTCGTTGAAGCCTTCAGTAAAACCAAGGTGTCACATTGAACTTGTACCAGGCACTACACCGCCCCGAAGAAGAATCTTCCCACTATCTGAACCTGAACTATGAAGGCATACATCGACGAGGAATTGGCCAAGGGTTTCATTCAACCACCCACATCACCGGCTATGGCCAGATTCTTCTTTGTTGGTAAGAAGGATGGTGGTCTCCACCCTTGTATAGACTACCATGGTCTCAATGATATAACTCTCAAGTTTCGATACCCATTACTTCTTGCGCCGGCTGCATTAGAACAATTGAGAACAGCTAAATACTTCACCAAACTCGACCTCCGCAGTGCATACAATCTCATTCGCATCCATTAGGGGGATGAGTAGAAGACTGCCTTTTCCACCAGTTATGGACACTATGAATATCTAGTCATGCCATTTGGATTGGCTAACAGCCCATCAGTGTTTCAGTCATTCATAAACGATGTGTTCAGGGACATGTTAAATCAGTGGCTGATCGTTTACATTGATGACATCTTAATTTATTTGAACACCTTGGAAGAACAATTTAAACATGTTAGAGCAGTCAATTGAACATCAACTGTATACCAAGGCCAAGAAGTGTGAATTCCACCAGATATCCATTTCCTTCTTAGGCTGCATCATCTTCCTTAGGGGGGTATCCATGGATGACAGTATAGTTTGTACAGTGTTGAAATGGCCTCAACCTACCACTGTGAAGGAGGTACAATGATTCCTAGGGGTCACACATTTCTATAGAAGATTCATGGTAAGAGGGGGGGGGACACCAAGCTTTGCTGGTCAACCTCAGCTATTTAGTGTTTCAACAACTTAAAAGCTTGCTTCACTTCTGCACCCATATTGCACCATCCTGACCCCAACGTTCCATTTGTGGTTGAAGTAGACACAGGAATCAGCACCGTTTTGTCCCAACGTAAAGGTAACCCCCCTAAACTATACCCATGCACCTATTATTCACGTAAACTCTCCTCTGCCAAATGTAACTATGATGTGGGCAATCGTGAATTGCTGGCGATGAAAACAGCTTTTGAAGAGTGGCGACATGGGCTCGAAGGGGCAAGACACCCATTCCTCGTGTTGACTGATAATCTGAACCTTGAATGCTCAGCCAAGAGACTTGGGGTGTGTTCACATATGTAGTTTGGTTCTCTTGGTCTTCTTGATCTGGACCAAAAAAGAAAATTATACATTTAGTCCTGGTTCGCTTAGCGTGCACACTGGCATTTTTTAACACTAAACCTAAAGATATGAAACAAAAGGCATCAGGAAAAATTCACAACCTGATTGAACAGCTTTTATGATGTATATTTTGCCGATGACGGAACTTGCTGAACATCCAAAACAATGCTGGCTGCTGGGCTAAATGTGCTCATTGGATTAATATATGTATATAAGGTGGTATTTTTACCAGCTGAGAACAAACAAAGCACTAATAAAATATGTAAAGGAGTAAAACAGCACCAGGAATTCCTCCATTGTACACACAAACGAAGATATGCTGACTATGATAAGAAGAACCAGGTATGCTTGAGGTCAGTATTAAAGGCAAATTACTTACTGTTTTTGGTCCGTTTAGACGTCTTTGGTCCATGATGCTTTCATATATCAATCGAACCACACCAGAGTTCGTTTGGAATCGGACCGAGACCCACTATTCATGCAGTCTCAGTCCGCTTGGTTGGTGCACACCAAGGTTCGGATGGCAGCATTTACACTTGTTCAAATTAACCACACTAACAGAGCAATTGCACCCAGAGTTCATTTAAATCAAACCAAACCTGCCAAATGTGAACACACCCTAAATCCTAGGCAAGTTAGGCGGGCATTGTTTTTTACTCGATTCAACTTTTCGGTTGCATATTGCCCAGGCACATAGAACATCAAGGCAGACTCAATATCAAGCCAGTTCGACTTCAATCCTCACAATCCCACTCCAGAACCCATTATTTCTACCTCACTTATCCTGGTTCCGGTTTAATGGGATGTCATGACAGAAGTCGCCCATGCCCAAGATCCACCTCCCCCAGAATATCCACCAAACTTAACTTATGTTCCACGAAATTCATTGAGAGGTTCATACCTCTCTAATCTCAGGTCATTCAGGTATCACAGCTACTTTACGACTGCTTTGGAACCGGTTCTGCTGGGAATCTTTACAGGTGGACACAATCACAAACATCAATAACTGTCATCCTTTGCTACAGCTAAATCTTCTAGACAAACTCCCGCAGGCCTCCTACAACCACTACCCATTCCTCAATGAGCTTGGTCCCCTATTGCCATTGATCTTGTCAAAGATCTCCCGGTCTCCCAGGGTAACACCATTATACTAACAGCCATTGATCACTTTTCCAAAGCATGGCGATTAACACCTCTACCCAATCACCCAACAGCCTTTAAAACAGCAGAGTAGCGCTTCCACTATGTGTTTTGCTATTATGGACTACTTGAATATATTGTCTCTGACCGGGTCTGGTCGGCCTTCTTCCACTAGCTCAATGTAAATATAAGCCTCACCTCAGGGTATCACCCACAATCAAAATGTCAAACCGAACGTCTAAACCAAGAACTCACAAGATTCCTTAGAATGTACTGTCAGCAGAATCAGTCTGACTGGAGCCGCATCCTCCTCTAGGCAGAATACGCTCAAACACTCTTCAGAAACCCTCCACTGGTATGACCCCTTTCCAATGTGTCCTAGGATTTCAACCCCCACTATTTCCCTGCTCTGTCACGAATGCCACTACTGAAAATCCTCTCGTCTGCCACCGGAGGTCTCTCTCACCTCTCTTAACATTGGACTACAAATCCCAGAACCCACATACCTGGGCTGATTGCACATACACCAGTTCTCCATTTCAATGATAATATAAGCGCTGAGCAAACTAGACACAATGTGAAGTCTTATTTAGCCACGGCTAAATTTATGAGCATTTACCCAAGATTACTGCCTGCCTTCTGACCTTGCCTCTTTTATCTGGATATTGTTGTTATCTGTCTGCTGCCTGCCCTGACCGCTTGCCTGTTGCTGACCATGATTATTGCCCCGTCTTCATTGCTGTTGTTGTTCCTGGTATTTCGACCCATGTCTGTTTGTACTCTGATTCTTCTGTTGTTCAATAAACCACTCATGGACCTTAATCTCAGTTCTTCCGAGTCCTCGTTACACATTCTGATACAATGGAGTGTCATTTTAACATTAATTGACTGAAGGATATGTAAAACGAATGTGGGTTCTATAAATTCATTTCATTCTATGATATTAACAGGTATGTTAATAATATTAATTTCATGATATAAAATTATTTATTAGAAGGGCTAAATACATAAAGCCCTCTCATTACAGTGTGTGGAATCATTTCCATTGTGCTTCAGTATTACAATATTAAGCATTAAAAATACAATGTACATAATTTGATCACCGTTGAATGCAAATCTGTGGTGTGTGAGACTGGAAATGCCGAGCAGAAGAAGATTTGTAAGGTAAAGTACAGATTGCTGTATATCATAATAATGCTTTAAAAGTATTATATTGTGTGCAATCTGAGCTTCCACACCCACTGTGTCGCTATCAAAAGGTCACAAATGTGCCGACAATCTCTAAAACATACTGGCATTTACCAGAAATAAAGCAGGTTATGTTCAGAGACTAAGTTGCTATGGCTATTAGCATATCCTGAACGTTACCTTGGTTTTTGGAACTGAATGTTGAGGTTTTCCGCTTACTCTGAGAAAAAATACCCAGGTAAGTTGCCAACCCTGCTTTCTGGAATACCCGGATGCCATGTTTTTCAATTTAGATAAGCATTGCAGGGAAATTATGTTGGTGTGGAGAAAGCTGCTTGCTGACCGAGCTGCATGTATACATGAGTAAAGAGTACACGGTTAATACAGTACAGTGCATGTAAATGGGAACGACTTTCTCACAATAAATCACTTTCTCGCAATAAGCTGCTTCTGGTGTCCAACGTAGTCAGTGTGTATTTTAATGTTTACAGATTGGCCCCATTCACTGCCATTTTAAGTGCCTTTGAAAAGGAATTACAAGTCAAACTAATTTTTTTTGTAATCAACAGTTTACCATAAATTCTGTTGATTCAGCTTAACTTGTTTTGAACCCAAAATATTCCTCTAAAAGGAAAACTTAACCCAGCTCTTTTATATACAATACAAGCTCATACTGACCATAGCTGTCAAGCTCCAAAAGACCAAAAAGAAATACAATATTGGCATGAACTAATCCTTTAAAGCTGCTTTGTGTAATTTTTCAATAATAAAAGACTGTACCCTCTTCTAGCTAAGATTAATGTGCAGAGTCAACTTTTGTAATCCATTAGCAGATTGATTTCCCCAAAGAGTGCAAACACAGTGGGTCTTTCAACATTTGTCTGTTTGTTTGACCCACCCAACATAGCAACATTGGCTCCACCAATGATGTGAGTTTTGCGCCATACCACCTCTTTAAAATAGGGGGACTTTTGGGGAAACCTGTTTGAAATCACTGAATATTTTTGCAACACTCACATACTTTAAAGTATGTTAGTCCTTATATATCACAAAAAAAGCATTTGTGCTCTATGAATGAAAAAAGAAATAAAGCAGGATAATGTTCAATGGCGAGAACCCCGGGCATTTCAAGTGCATTGAAGAGTAAGACTGTCCTTCCACCAAGCAGAAGATCTCCATGCAAAGGAACACAGTGATAGTGTTCAGCAATGGATCTCATAGGCAATCTGTGTGTCAAACAGCAAACTCTGGTTTATGAACAGTCCCTCTGGATCGGGCGGAGGTGCTTCACCTCCTTCTGCAGGAGCCCTGCGAGGACCGATGCCTCCTGCCCTGCCTGGGGTTACTATTCCTTGACTCTGTAGCGCCTCACTGGCCTTCAGCATCACCCCTTGTTGGTTTGTGTTCAGTGGGGGAGGTAGCACCGGTTTGGTGCGGTTTAGCACATACATCTCATGGCCACGTTCATCTCGGTACTCTTCAAGCTGAGCGAAAGTGGTGGGACCATCGGAATAGTCGTTGACGTAGAGGATGCTCTCCTCCTTGCTGGCGCCGTAATCGCCCTCCTCTTTCTGCCGTTGGTGATGACGACTGTATATCATACAGAGCAAGAGTAGGGCCGTCAATGCTAGTAGAGAGATGCCCACAGCGATGGCTGTCTGAGTTGCGGGTCCTAAGGCATTGAAGTCCATGCTTTCCAATTCATACAGTGGCTCTTGACTCACGTCGAATGAGGACGGATGATAGTACGATGATGAATGTAGCCGAGGCCAGATTGCAGAGGCCGACGAAGACAATGACATATTTACGGACAGGTGAAAGGTCACCCTAGCGACCCCACCTGGGTTCCACGCCTCACATTCATAGCGTCCGGCATGCGCCACTGTAACATTGCTGAGAAACAGCATCCCACTTCCGGTATCTGGATCGAAGCTTTCTCGTTCACCTCCGTCGTCCACACCACGGACCGGTCCTCGACTTGACGTCCCTCCTTTTCCAGCAGGTCTGGCAGTCACCACCCTGCCCCCATTTCTAGCATCTCCTTCCATTCCCACCTCCTGCACCAGTCCCCGGGGAGACAGCTGTGCTTTACCATGAGAGGCTTTTCTCCAGGTGACCTGGGGTTGCGGATATCCAGATGCCTGGCAAGAAACACGCAAACTCTCGCCCAAACGTACAGTCAGGTGGCTGGGCTCCAACTGCACTACGGGGGGGATGCAAACAAGACTGTTGGCTGGAACCTCTATCAGACTGAGGTGGGAGAGCCTCGGAGGTTCTGCGCAAAGCATCCGGCGTTCCGCTGAGCTCAACAATCTCTGACCTTCTTCATTTATCCAGCCGCGCAGCCAGTGTAAAGCACAGTCACAGCGCCATGGGTTATCTACAAGAGAAGAAAGACAGCATGGGAATAAAGGAAGAACTCAAACCTCTCACATACAAATATTTTACAAATAATCTGTTTTAACTCCAAAGGGACTCACCTTCCTATTCCTTCTCCTTCACAGTCTTCTTATGTAAACACTTGTAATCTCCTTTTGCTTCATATTATATCTCTTTTCTGCCAGTCTCATTGCCCTACTTATCTATCTTCCTTCAAGTTTTCTTTTTGCATTTGTTTCTTAATGGGATATTTCACCTAGAAATGAAAAGTATGCCCTCATTTACTCCCTCTTATGTTGTTCATTATTATATTCTATCTTCTGTGGAACATAAAAGGAGATGTTAGGAAGTATGTTAGTCTCAGTAACCTGAAGTTGTCAATCTACCTAACATTTCCTTCTGTTTTGGAACATGAGAGTGAGTAAATTGTGACAGAATTTTCTTTTTTGGGTGAATGATGGCATCTAGGCAAATCTGAGCAGTTTGAGACTTTCCATGCAAGTTGTTAATTTAATTTATGCCACAAAAATACAAATAAAATATATATATTACAAAATAATAATGCAAATAAAACAGTGTTTCCATCGTATGTGTTCAAGAGAACAAATCTTCACTTCTGGGGAAATTAGCACAAAATAGAAAAGGAAATTGAAGTTGAAGCATTGTTACTTTTTTATTAAAAGTAATGAAAGTCGTGCGGTTTAGAGGGTGCAGACAAAATGCTCTAATGAACTTCATATTTGCTAGCGTTCAGCAGCAGATGCCTTATGTCTGGGAGTGAAAGTTTGTCAGATCATTTTGCCAATAATTGAATGACAGGCTTTGGCTTTGGCATTTCAGAATAACCCAAGCAACATTTGAGGTGCTATGCAATGATATCGATATTCTCTGAGAGATTTATGTATATACAGGGCTTGTAGAGGCAAAGTCACATGACTTTTTAAGCCTGATCTCATGAACATTACGTGACTATGGCAACATTTTTGCTAAACAAAATTACGTGCTTCAGTTTCCTAGTGAAATGTCCAGCAGGTGGCACCAAATGTGAGTGAAATTGTGTCGTAATCAGATTTTTAAGGTGAATATTAAATGGAAGTTTTAAGTAATGTGTAGCATTCTAACTGAAAACTTTAACCTAAACCCAACCAATAGTTCTCTAAATGCAAATGAGAGGCCATTTACCAATGGGTAAACCTAATTGATAGTGTGAAAAAAGCAAATGCGACATGAAAAGCACATTTTCTGAAGCAACCACGTCATTTCGTATTGCTTTTATGACACTTTCGTCTAGTCAGCTTTCATGTTTGGCTGGGCTCAAGTCGCAATCAGCTGAGTCCGAAGTCCAACACTCTATCATGTGAGCTACTGCAGAAGCTAATCACATCGGAATAAATGTGTAAGAGTAGGTGTGTCTGTAATACAAGCATTAAAATGAATCGTTTATCAAATTATGAATTATAGTAAAAGTGTTTTCGATATCATAACAGCAGTGAGTGAGTAATAGTGTGAAAGATAGGTGTTTATAATGTCATAATCGGCCGATGTAGTCATGATTTGTGTGAAAGTGAATAAAATGCACAGTTGTTTCATTGCCTCTAGAGTTAATTTCACCAGGAAAACGAAACGTGGAACTCAGCATTCCGGCCCACACGACTCCATATGCCGAAGTGTCCTTGGGCAAGACACTGAACCCCAAATTGTTCCCAATGGCAGGCTAGCGCCTTGCATGGCAGCTCTGCTGTCATTGATGGATGAATGAGATGCAGTGTAAAGCGCTTTGAATACCACTAAGTTTAAAAAGGTGCTATATAAGTGCAGACCATTTACAGGTGTTTCCATCCAGCATTTTTTATGCGATATACTAAAATTGGCTATCCAGCTATTGTCGAGTTCTCTTCAGAAACTCCAGAGGAGGCACGTGTAAAATTATAGTTTTTTTTCATATGAATAAGTGTCTAGAAAAACTTCACTGGAACAGTCCACGCATACTGTGCTGATGACAAAATGTACATTATGCTCAGATATACTAGCACGTAAAATAACTAGGTATACTTTGGCATTTAAGCTTCAGTTTCCATGTGCTCTCCATTTAATCTCATTGCTGTCTAGAAGAAACAATTAAGACTTTGTGGCAGCGGGGGCGTGGTCAAGCGTCCATCCGGGGGAGAAAGCGGTAAGGGCGCTTGCACCTGAGCCAAATTATGTCTAATACCTGTCTCTGATTTCAGTGAGCATGGGGAGAGTGGCATAAAAGTGGCCACAGAACCTCCAGTTGGACAGAGAGAGAGAGCTACATACACGCGTCAGTCTAGTGTTGATGTGTGCTGTTATACAGAAGAACTATTTATTGTGTTTAGGAAGTTTTGTTAATTGTAAGGAGGAAGTTGCATGCGATACTGTGGCCATTAAATGTCTACTCACCTTTCAAAGCCTACGTCTTCGTGCCTCCTTTTACACTGGTGCCGAAACCCGGGAGCCGAGTTTGAACCAGCTGAAATACGCCCCATGGAGCCCTCCCAGTTGGCCAAGATCCTCCAGTCCCTTGCCAGCATGCATCAGATGCACCAGTGTAAAAGGAGGCTCGAAGACTGATTTTTCATGGATTTGGGATCATCTACAATATCTTACCTGTGACTCTGAGCACCTGCAGACTGACGAGGGGTTTGAGTGAAGCGGGACTCAGAGTTCGCAGGTTGTTCCTGCTGAGGTCCAGAAGAGCCAGAGAGGACAGACCCACCAGAGCCTGATCCCCAAGCACCTCCAATGAATTCTCCTGCAAATGCAGCTCCTGCAGACGCTGCAAACATGTCATCAACTTTAAAATTGTTTTATCATTATAACCATCATCATGATTGTTATCATCATCTTCAGTATAATCATGGTTAAAATAAAAACACACCGTGTAAAGCCATCTAGGATAGTACAACGTCATCGATTTTCAGTACAGTGTGTCCATTAAATTATCATATTTGCTGAGAATAAAGTCCCTATTGATTTAGCTTTTTTATTAGTTCATCTTTATGAGTACAGCTTTTCTCTTTTTTCCACTCTCATGACAGTCAAATGAGATACAGTACTAGGGAACATTGCATAAATATTGGCTAAAATTATGCATAGGTTGTGTAAATGTATAAAATATTTTAAAATAATGTTAATAATTCAGTGGTCTTGCAATATTGGGTGGATTTCATATAAATATTTCCAAGTGATATTTCACCCCAAAATCAAAAAATTCCTTTAATATATTTTTAAATATGAGAAATTGTATTTTCAATAAAGATAATTAATATTACCATAATGCATCCAGATGTCCTATTTTTGAGTTTTCTTGTAATTATGATTGTTCTCAATTATGATTCTCACTATATATATATATATATATATATATATATATATATACATATACATATATTTGCATTAAAATAAGCAATAATGCAGTAAAAATACTAAATAACTACAATACATAATACATTTCTTGTTGTTTTTATTTTGAGGTGAATATGACGTGGACATGTTCTATGACAATGTTGAAACATTTGAAAAATTTTGGGAAAAGTTGGGACAGTTCCTCTACCTGCAGTCCACGGAAAGTGTAGTCCTCCAGTCTGATGATCTGGTTTCCTGCGAGGTAAAGAATGCGCAGGTGATCCAGGCCATGAAACACGTCCGCAGTGATCAAGTGAATTCGGTTTCCGTTAAACGCGAGCTCCAGAAGCAGGCCCAGGTTTCTGAAAGCCCCCGCTTCCAGGGTGGAGATACTGTTGTTCTGCAGGTAGAGGTAGTGCAGTTGACCGAAGTCAGATAGATCCCACTGACGGATCTGTCCAATGGCATTGTCCTGAAGAAAGATGGTCTAGGACACAAGTTACATGGAAAGAAAACCATTAGTACAGTAGCACTGTATTTTAGAGCAATTATTTTGAAATTATCTCTATATAAAAAAAAACTAAAAACATTTGCATTTGTAATCCAATTTTGCATAAAAATGTCAACATTTAGCAGTCCTATCGAATGAGTCAAGAAAGAGATGTTAAAAATCAAGGCCAGTATCACTTCCTGTTGCTCCATTACAGTGGAAATGGACGGTCTTGTATACTGCTCATTTTGGCAAATGGGATCCACTTTATATTAGGCAAGGCAAGTTTATTTATATACCACAAACTGATACATTTTACTAACAAATTTATTTATACACGATGGCAATTCAAAGTGCTTTACATAAAAACTAGAAATAAAATGCAAGATGCATATTTTTTCAAACCAAAAATATGAATAAAAAGTACAAAAAAATACTAATTTAAAGTGAAAATTATATAAATTCATATAAAAGGAAAAGAATACAGATATAAAATGAACAGTGAGTGCAGCAGTGTTCAGTCAGCAGATGCACAGCTAAACAGATGTGCTTGTGAACAGTCTGAATTTGTATGTGACTACTGTTGGAGCACATCTAACCTCTTCTGGAAGCTGGTTTCAACTGCAGGTGGCATACTAGCTAAACACAGTCACTTTATAACTGTCTGCTACCTCAATAACTGCTATGTGCATAGAACACTATCTAATAGTATGTTATGTTTACATTACATTTTTAGGAACTGTCATCTTTGCACTACTGTGTACTGGTCGGTGCTGCACTGTCTCTCACTGTGTCTATTGTCCTGTTCATTGTTAGTAATTTATTGTACTGTCCCATACTTTTTGCACACGCTTGCACGTGCACTTTATATAGGTATTATATAGGTATTTTATATAGGTATGTTATTTAGTCTGTGTAGTCTCATGTGTTTCTGGGTTTGTCCTATGTTGTTTTATGTAGCACCATGGTCCTGGAGGAACGTTGTCTCGTTTCACTGTGTACTGTACTAACTGTATATGGTTGAACGACAATAAAAACCACTTGACTTGACTTGTTTTAAGTGAACCCTTGGTATTTCTAACTGACTTGATACTAATGCTCCGAGAGCTCTGTTAGGTTTAGATTCCACAAGCATAGCTGCATTGTATTTAGATCCTAGGCTGATGAGTGATTTATAAGCAAGTAATAGTACATTCAGATCCATTCTAAATGTAATTGGAGCCAGTGTATAGACCTGAGGACTGGAGTAATATCGTAATATCATCAGTGTTTTTCCATGTTAACCTTTTAGCTTCTGTCCTAACCATCTGTGTCCGTGCAACAAGACATTTAAAAAGGTGTCTGAAAATGAATGAATTCTGGTCGCTTTGTAAATTTGTTAAAATTGTACATTTCGTACACATCGGTTTGCTCCACAAAGCTGTATATTATTAATCATTTGATTGTGTTTTCAATTACAGTGTAAACAGTAAAATCTAATTTTTAATTCTGGAAGGCACATTTTGCGTTGTACCTGGTTAGTGCCCAGCGTTGAGAGTTACATTTCAGTCCTGGCTTGGTTTTTATGTATTCTGTTTATTAGACAAAAGAACAAAGACAATATACTGCTTTATTATTCCTTCCAGCAAAAGCCTACAGACAAAACTGTCCTTTTATGCTGTTTAAAAACTAAAAGAGTTTCTTTCTTCAGTTGTTCCAATTGAATATGTTCCAGGTAAATTTCAAGTAAAAGTGAGTTTGCTGAGAGCCAGCACATCATCCACGCCCTAACAAGTGCACGTCTTACGAAATCGATCAATACAAAGATGTGGATGCTTATAACAGTTCTGGGTCAACTGTCTCTGAGCCTATACAGCCTTATGGGCATATCTGAAACATGCAAACAAATCAATTGACCAGAATCTGAAAATCGCTTGTGCATTTGAGTGGCTTGTCTTCCCTAATTTATCTACATTAATGATACAACATATTACACTAATTACATTTCAAATTGATTCCTATCAAGTTATTGTCTTTGATCAAACACGGGCAGAGCCGAAGCAAATTGCTTGTAAGCGTAGCTTGCACAGGTCAATTAAGCAATTTATGCACACCAGCTCAGAACATTCACCAGCTGCAGTACTATTAGGGATCTGACCGAGGTGAATGTATTTAGATGCAAATGAAGTGATCACGGGTGAGAAGTTCTTCCAGTGAAAAGTTGGGCATTGTAGACTACCAGGAGCTCTATGATCTTTAGCTTTAATCTCAGCTTTGCTGCATAATGTGTTGTTGTTTTGTGCACATATAAACAAACAAGAGTTCAGAACTGCATCAGAGTATGTTTTAGAGTATCCTCTTATTACCTTCCTATGAATTATGTAGGAAATGTAATTTATTTAGTAGAAAGAACAAGAAAGACATTCACGCAGTCCCACTCGGCACACGCTTGGACTGCTTTTTGTTGGCTTTTGCTCTAAAACAATGCTATAACTGAGGGGATGTTACCACTTATAATGTCTTGAAATTGACCTACACAACTAACCAGTTCCAGTGATATCACGTCACTTGTTAGTGAAGCCTATATTTCGTTCCTCCTTTGGTCTCCCATGTTGTTCTCGAACAAAACTTTGCTTGTTAATGTTGGTTAAACCAAGAAAGTGTTTACTGGTTAAGATACTTAAAAAGCCTTGTTGGAACACCATTCGCTGGTGACCAGCTATTCTGTTGTTTTCTGCAGGGTAGAACCCTCTTGTAACCCTCTTGTGTCCGTGCGATCACTCACCTGTGTTCCTTGAGCAATGCCTTTTGGGATCTCTTTGAGTCCGATGGATCCACATTCCACGGTCAAACTATAGCAACGGCACCCCAAAGGACAACCCAGAGAAGATGCCCATAGCTGGGCAAACATGAGCGCCAACACTACTGAGAACTGACGAGGATTCATCTCAGACAAACTGGAAGGAGGGAGTGATAGAAAAGCGGCAGCAGATCTAGGGCAAAAGATAGAGAGAAATAAAGGGAAGAAAGATATGGTTGCGGTTAAACCAGTGGAATAATTCTCAAAAGAAAAGAGAAGGTTTGTTGTTATAGAGCGCACGCACGTGTGACTTAATCAGATCTGTAACGCATGAGATTGCGCTTAAGTGGATCAGAAAATTGAATCCTGGGGTATTGCAAGGGGAAATCAGTGTAGAGTCAATACAAGGTGAAAGAACTGGATGGATAGTATTCGCTTCTGCCTCTCTGGTCCCTACAGAACAAGTCTCTTAGGAGGAATCTGTGCTGGGTTTCGGTTAATTAAACATGAGCCATGAGGTACATATTACTAGCTCCCTTATGGAACTCTCTTCTGTCTGTTTTTGAGAGAATACATGAAATACAACTCCACACACCCAGCACACACCGCATATCTCTCACAGGAGTTAAAATCAAAGCCAGGGCTTGCTCTATTTTTCTTGTTCATACAAAGGTCTATAGCTTTCATTATTTGAAAGGATTATGTGAAGGATTATGTGAAGAATGAATGAAGACTTGGACCCACTGGGCCCATATTTACAGCTAACTAGACTAAATATACAATAGAGCAGAGCAGAATGATGGAATATACCATGTGATGGTAGAAATGTGTCAACAAGTAAAGATTCCATTTCAGAATCAGAATTAGAATCAGAATCAGAATCAGAATGAGCTTTATTGCCAAGTGTTCTCACGTATACAAGGGATTTTTTGGGGTGATAGGAGAAACAAGTGCACACAGAACATTACAGTGAGACACAGAATATACAGCAAGGTATGAGTATAAATAGAGTTACAAATAATAGGACATCTAAGAGAATGGCACATGTACATGTGCAGGTGGTTATGTATGTGCAAGGTAGGGTTATGTACAGTTATTGAACTAAATATGTACATTTACATGTACATATTTAATAATATGTACATTAGATAATATATATTTACATTATTGCACTATGGGAGTCCTGAGGCAGTTTAATTGTTAATGTGGTAATTGGCCCGAGGATAAAACTGTTCTTGTGCCTGGTTCTCCTGGCGCCAGTGCTCTGTAGCGCCAGCCAGAGGGCAACAGTTCAAAAAGGGAGTGGGCAGGGTGTGTGGCGTCCAGAGTGATTCTACCTACATGTTTCCTCACTCTGGAGAGTACAGGTCTTGGGATGGGTGGGGGGGGGGGGGGGGGTGCGCATTTACGGAGCTTCACAAGCACACCGGCTCACTTCCTCGTGTCAATCTTTTGGATCGCTTGTAGAGCACCACTGCGCATCCAACTAAGATGTCTTATAAAATGTCTGAATAATCAAACACTGACAAAAAATGATCAGGTAAGCTCTGCCAAATATTCAGCAGTTCATCCCTGGTGAAACTGATCGGGAAAGAATGGCAAAAATCATGACAAACAAACAAAAGTAACAAAAACACTAGAGAGCTCCACACCAAAGCAGCCATCTGTGGCACCATCTTGAAACTTCTTTATATATATATATATACTGCAGTAGATATTAGAGGTCAACCGATAGTGGATTTTTCCGAATGAACTTATGTCTGTATTGTATTTCAAGACCTCGTGAATTGGAATCTAATCAAATCAGGAAATCTGTATTGATACACAGTCTTACCTGCTTATGACCTTTTAGGCAGTTCCAAAACTAAAAAATATGTGTCTTTCTTTAGCTGTTTTAACTTACTCTGTTCCTAGTAAATTCGGAGTGAATGAGAGTTTGCCGAGACCCAGCACCAAGTTCTAACAAGTCTTACGGGATGGATAAAACAAAGTTCTGCATGTGTTTAACTGTTCTGAGTTCTCTGAGACTATATAACCTTATTTGCAATGCTGAAACATCACAGTGTGCTTGAAATAGATCATCACTGAAATAATTGGAGGATGTCTAAACTATGGGCCCAGTTGTTCAGAAGTAGTCTCATTGGATTTCGGCTATCAGATTGCATCAAATATTGAAAAGGGTTGATCAAAAAAAGGATTCTGAAAATCAGATTAGATCACATAATCCAGTCTTGGTTTTGATCTGGATCAAACCTTCAGTATGTGTTGTTTATAACTTTAGAGTAGGATTGGGATACCTTTGATCCAAAAAAATCATGATTATCTTGATCCCAGCAGAAGGGTGGATTCAGGGTGGATTTCAGGAACAAAAAGTAATAAAACTTTAAAACTGCTCACATAACACAACATTTGAAACCTGTAGTATATATACATTTATTTATATTTTTTCACTTGATTTATTGCACAAAGAATGCAAGAAGTTGGTCTGGGTCTTCAAACAGGCTCAGGTGCATCATAAACGTCATCACAGACAGGGACATTTAGCCTTTTTATGATTTAAAACACATGCTCAAAATATCCACAATGTATTTGCGAATAATGCATACAGTATTTGTTTGTTTTTATTTATTTGTTGTGGGTCAGATGAGAGGTCTGACAGTTAAAAAGAAACTGAAAATTGAAAGGGATGTTTGTAATGTTTTATTGTGCTCTTTTCTGTCTCTTCAAATAAAAACACATAAAGTGACCCCACGCTGGCTATTCTACCTGTTGTTCTTTGCATAGCTAGTAGCCTATATTGTGATAGTCCCATTTAGAGCACTGGTAATCTGGATTTGGTCATCTTGAAAAGTTTGCATCTGGATTAGGGTGATCCAATCCAATGTTGCTTTGAAAACCGGCACAAACGAAAAATGGATTACCTGATCCTGGATAACAAAACATGGGATTTCCAAATCCAACTTTTTGAACAACTGGGCCCAGGAGATCAAAATAAGGGACATGAGAAGGTTTAAAAATGTAAATTTGAGATCTGAGCTCTGAAATTATTGCATTCATACAGGTCGTAGAGGTGAGAAAAATTGATTAGATTAGTAACTAGATTTCGCCACATGAAAAGTGCTCCGAACTTTGAATATTAAATGGCATCTCATTTTTCAAAACCAACAAAACAAGGAGACACGGCCACATTAGAGGGCAAAGAAAAAAAATTGCCTTGAAAATGTATCTGTGTACGGGAAGATAAAAATTAATTGTTTCCTTATTCCAGCTTAGACCTGTTCCTTACTTAAAGGGATAGTTCAGCCCAAAATTAAAATCCTGTTATCATTTACGCACCCTTATATTGTTTCAAACCTGTATGACTTTCTTTCTTACATGGACAACAATATGAGGGTGAGTAAATGATGACTATCCCTTTAAATGTGCGATTGAATGATGAACCATGAGCAAATGTGAATATTTCATGTTGCTTAATTTAGCAAGTTTTTGAGAGGACAGTGCGCTCGATTAATGCAACGTGACCCACATAAGCCTTTTTATGTGCTGAATGCATCAAAGAGACAGACATGATGAACATCAGAGGAGAAATGGCAGTCTATTCAAGCCCACTGCCCTGTACGCAAATGTTATTGTCCTTTTGCTGAAAAAGGAGAATAAAAATCACAAATGACAGAAGAAAACTGGGGGAAACTTGAATGAGTTTGCTTTCAGCGGTTTCACTCACTACGTGTGTCGCCTCACAAACATCATGAAAACATTATAAAAAAGAAAAGGCTCAGAAGTGTTGAAAAGGTGCATGTTCTGTGAGGTCTGGCACACCCTTACATGTACATCTGGATTCTGGGCTTATTCTAGCAGATTAAAGGGTTATTCTAGCTCCCTAAAGGCTGCAAGAACAACCACAGAATTTAATATTTAGTACCTTCACAGCATGTTGTTATGATGCCTTGTGTTTTGAATTCAGAAACAAGTGAATTCAAAACCAATTTCCCTACAAGAACTGCAGGAGAACAGAACAAAGAATGAGACAGAGTGAAAGATGAATGAATGGATGGATTAATAGAAAAACAGAAGACAGATGGAAGGATGGATAGAGAGATAGAGAGAAAATTGATGGAAGGACTGACAGATAAATAGATAGATAGAAAAACAGTCAGACAGATAAATAGACAGATAGAAAAACAGACAGACAGACAGACAGACGGATGGACAGATAAATAGATAGAATGAAAAATGGACGGACAGACAGAAGGACAGACAGATAAACAGATAGATAGAAAAATGGACAGACAGATAAATAGATAGAAAGAAAAACAGATGGATGGACGGACAGACAGATAAATAGATAGAAAAATGGATGGATGGATGGACAGACAGATAAACAGACAGATAGAAAAATGGATGGACAGACAGACAGATAGATAGAAAAATGGACGGACGGACAGACAGATAAATAGATAGATAGAAAAATGGACTGACGGACAAACAGACAGATAGAAAAATGGATGGACAGACGGATGGACAGACAGATAAATAGATAGATAGAAAAATGGACGGATGGACGGACAGATAAATAGATAGATAGAAAAACTGACAGACAGACAGACTGATGGACAGATAAATAGATAGATAGAAAAACAGACAGACAGATGGACGTACAGATAAACAGAAAGAGAGATAAATAGATATAAAGAAAAACAGAAGGATAGACAGACGGACGGCAGACAGACGAACGGACCGTTAAGTAGATAGAAAGACGGACGGACGGACGGACGGACGGACGGACGGACGGACGGACGGACGGACAGATAGATAGATAGATAGACATTTTCTGTATTTTTTGAATGAGCTCTTATTTTTACTTTGTTCCAGTACTGCATGTAGTATAACAAGTGTTTTATTTGCTTTGTCTGAGAGCAGTTTGTTGTATTTAATATCTACAGAAAAGTGCCACTCATGAACTACCACTTTCTGCCCCTGAGCAAGACAGCATAGAAAAGTAACTGTCCTTGCAGTTGAAATGCACTTGAACTGAATGTGCATTTAGATGCTTATTTAGATTCCCTAATGGTGGACTTGTCTGGTTAGAGGCTAGTGTAATCTTGTCAGCTGCTGTAATGAGACTAAATGTGCTGTCTTGCAGTGGAAGAAACAATAAAGGGATGCACAACAAATCAGTGACCATATTGGTATCGGCCTCTGTCCGTTTTTTGTTTTATTACATGTATTGGTCTGATTAGGCAAAACGGCAAATATTGGTCTTTTTCTGTCCCAGGTTTCAAAAGTAGATGTATAGACATCCCACAGATGCTCATTTGTACTGAGATCTGGATAATTTGGAGTCCAGGGCAACACCCTCAAACCATTCCCGAACAATGTGTGCAGTAAGGAAGGGTGCATTATAGTGCTGAATCAGGAAATCACATTGCCATGAAGGAGTGTGCCTGGTCTGCAATGATGTTTAGGTAGGTGGCACGTGTCAAATTGACGTTCACGTGAATGAACCCAGGGTTTGTGACCTTCCAACATTGCATCCTGATGCCATCACTTCCCCAGATAAATGGTGCACACGTACACGCTGTCCACATGATGTAAAAGAAAACGGGATTCATCGGACCAGGCAACCTTCTTCTACTGCTCCAAGGTCCATTTACGACGCTTTCGTTCCCTTTGTAGGCACTTTTGACAGTGGACAGGGTTCATCATGGGCATCCCCATATGCAGCAGTGTGTGATGCACTCTGTGTTGGCACACATTCCTCCCATAACCTTCATTAAAATTTTGTCGGTTCAGACCAGGTGGGATAGCCTTTGTTGCCTTGATGAGCCTTGAGTGCACAACACCCTGTCACCGGGTTTGTGGTTTGTCCATCCTTGGAACATTGTAGGTACTCACCAATGCTGACCAGGAGCACACCACAAGTCTGGCTGTTTCAGAGATGCTCTGACCCAGTCATCCGGCCATAACAATTTGTCCCATGTCAAAGTCACTCAAGTCTTTACCCCTGCCCATTTCTCCTGCATTCAACACGTTGACCACGAGAACTGAATGTTCGTTTACCATCTAATCTACCCAGACCTTGACATGTGGCCTTGTTAGGAGATGATCAACGTTATTCGCATCACCTCTGAGTGGTCATGATGTTTTGTATTTGTGTATTTATGGCTCGATTTGCTCCATCAGTCAATTACATTTTTTTTTACCAGTTTTACTGTCCACCAGGCAAAAGATTTTATCATATTTGATCACTTGATGAGAAAAGTAGAACAGTAACAAGACATACAATTTGAGGTATCATTCCTGTCTGTAGCAGTGCTCATCAAAGTTAAATACATACTGTATGATGAGGGGATTTGCTCCCTAAACCCATGTATGAGCAATAGTAATAGTAAAAGTTTCATTAGTAAACATATCTTATCTGTATCAACTGAGCACTGGCATCTCATCGTATGCAATAATCATCATAGATATACCACACACATACTACATTACTCTGCTGAACACTCTGACCTCCATGAAAGTGCACACCATCACCATTTCTGGAGTCTAAATTATAATTGGTGATACTTCAACACTTAGCCTGATGAAATCATTTAAATGAATAAGTTACATACCCTTGCCCCTGTAACCCTCATATAACATCATTTACAAATGAAATCTTTACAGAAGGCTTCTCTTCAATGGTACGAGATAGCAAAGAGGCAAATTACCAGAGATAAAAGCATTGAGTGTTAAAACTACCCGGTATCATAAATACAAATCACAGCTATCGCCTGATCTGACGTGAGCATTTTTCAGCAAATGCTCTGTGGTGGAGTCACTCTCAAATCTCTCATATGAAAGAGAAAAACTCAAGCTTGTATTATACTCTCAATAAGAGCAATTGAAGGCTTTCACAATTATGCTGGCAGGAGATGGTGAAAGAGAGAGAGAAAATTTGAGTAAGAGTGTAAATATACAGCGATGCCCTCCGGCCATGCCTCCCATGTTGTCATGGAAACAATAGCGGAGGGTCTGGATTCTGAAGGCAAGGCCTGCAGGCACTGTTACAACCAAGAACGGTGTTCAACACTTAGCAGACTAAAGAATTAGACAGAGACAAAGGGAGAGGGAGATTAAAAATGTTCAATGAGAGCAAGAAAAATGAAGTACATTCATTAAACGCTTATTATGGTCGACTTTTCTTCCGGCGTGTTACCATGAGTAACAAGTGATTCTAAGGCAAGCATTACTATTGCTATTGCTCATACAATCTCCCATCCCTAAATACTAAATTTTGGTCTGTAAATTGTCCTACATTGTGCTGCGGACATGAATGATGAATGGCATTGCCTGTGGCACACTCCATGGTTTGAGCTACAGGGATACATGAATTATGCCTTAAATTTTGGGACTTTTGGAGGAGAGTTGTTCTGTTACTTTTCTAAGCAATCAGACAATTTTCGCACGATTTTCGTCTCCTAGATTCACATTACTATACTTGCGTTTTGCAGCAGTTTCCTGGTGAAATGAACACTAGAGGCACTACAACAACGATGACTTTTGTTGAGTAGTGCTGCTAGTCAATTAAAGTATCTCACTGTGATTAATCGAATGTTTTTAATATGTAATTGGGATAAATTAATCAAAGATTTTGAAAGTGCCTAAATTTGACTCTATATATACTTCGTTTCCTGTCAAAATTAGTTTAGTTCCTTCTTATAAAAGGAAAGAAAACAATATGTAGCAATTATGTTTATTAACATTTTGCGAACTAAGTATTCCACAGTACAAATTCGACATTCACTAAAATACCACTAGTTTAAGTAACATTAAACATTTCCCAAAGTCTAAGAGGGAGGTTGACTAAATGATATAACTAGTACCATAGGATGAATACTCATTGCAACTGCATCACATCCTTTCAGCCCTCATCAAATTAATCATGGCTATTCACTTTGCTACAGCAATCGTGAAGCTGCATTCACATGATCCACGATGTTTTAAACTCCACATTAAAAGCGTTGCAGAGAACGTTTTGTTTTGCTCTGAGCGCTTGCACTTCACACATAAATTATACTGATGCATCTCTCCAGCAGGACATGTAAATGCAGCTTTTCACAGGTTCCATCTGGGTATGTTTTGTTCCAAAAATACAGTTAAGAGGACCTTTCTTCATCACTTGATCCTTGACACGGCATCACTGATGTGTGTGTTTGTGGTCAGTGCAGATTATCAGTTCATAAACATGTACTTTTCACTCTGTTCCTCACAGAATGCTATCTTATGACATCAAAACACTTTTACTATAGTGTATGACTGTGGCACGGTGGAGGGCGGGGCCAGGTCGTGACTCAACACGCCCGGTCCCGTATTAGGCTAATCAAGCCACCTAGAGGGATAAAGGCCGATCGCGGAAGGCAATGCGGGAGAGAGAGATCGTTCACGGACATGTCCGTCGTCCTATGTGTTTGTCTTTTGAGTTTCACATTAAACCTTTAGTTTGTATGTCAAGCCGGTTTCTCGCCTCTTCCTTGCCCGTGAGGGCTAACTTCTTTACAATGACATTTAAGGTGATACATTTTAACGTTTACATTACATAACCAATTACATTTAAAAGATTGTGATCAAATTGCGTGGTAGCTCAACTGATTGAGCATTGATTTGGCAATGCAAAGTATCGAGGTAAGAGTCCTGAAGAGCATGCGACTCGACACGTGAGTCAAAAGTGTCAAAGAAGCACCAAGAAATCAATGGTTGCTTTGGCAGAAGTGTTTTTCATCTCACATTTTATGGTATTATCGGTTAGGTTTAGGTTTAGGTTTGGTTGAGGAAGGTTTTGTTGATTTAAAACTTGATATAATATTAATATGTTTTTCCCAGGACAGTCCTGTATTCAAGCACTTTTTCTAGTGTCCCGACTTATTCTGATAATATCGTGTTTTTTCCTCTATGGCCTATGCAGCTTTCTCAGTCACGTGAGTGTTATTATCAAAGTTAGCCAAGGATACGGCTTGTAAAACCAATAAAATCACACGTTATTTTGAAGTACACGATTGGATTAAACTATCCAATCACAATCCCCTATCACTAGTTGTCCAGTTAGTGAACTGATTGAAGAGTCAGTAAAGAGTGCACAGATGAAATTGCTGCTGAAAAAATGTCAAGGAAGTGTGCATGTACATTTAATGAGGATCTTCGGAAGAGTTGAAATTTCTACAAAAAGGAGTGACAGACAGAGCCTTTTTGTGGAGCTCGCTTTTCCATCGCCCATGGAGGCTGCACTGACATCACGCAACATGTGCGAACAAAAAAGCACGTGGATGCTGCTAAAAGTAAGTGTATCACACCAAGCATTAGGGATTTTTTTGTGAAGCAAAGTTATGAGTGTGACAACGTGCACGCAAGAACTTATCATTCTGTTGTGCATGGCCATAGATTTGCACATACTTGACCTGAGAAACGTCTCGCAGGCCAGGCTGGAAGAATCATTCATACCCTCTGACATCAAATGTGGATGATTTATTTTATGTAGTGAGACACTTTTATTCAGCATCGATGGATTACATCCAAATTGGAGCCACTCATTGAAGAACACAGAAAATCTTGAGTGGGCCCTACTGAGAGACATCCCAGAGTGGAAAGACATTCGGAGCAGCCTCAAACACTTCTACTCCAGAATCCCCGCTCTCAGTTTGATTGACGAAACCACGCTCTTTGATGAGTGGGCTTGCACGAAAAACATTGTCACTCGTCACATCACTGAGCGGAACATGAACAAGACGGCCGTGTCTGAGAGATAGACAGACGTTTTTCGTGAGCTGGAGAGCAAGACCATCAACTTCAGAGTCTTAGACAAGGTCGTGGAGTTTGTTTTATGCCTGTCTGGGACATCTGCATCTGTGGAGCGTGTGTTCTCATTAATGAACACAGCATGGACACCAGATAATTCTAGACTCAGTGTAACAGTCATGTAGGTACGGAGCCCCTAGAGGGCCAAGGTGGTGGGGAAAAAATAAGAAAACGTTTTTTGCATTCTCTCACAAAAATTTGCATTCCCCAAGAAACTTTGCATGCACTCGCAAAACTTTTGCCCTCGTGTATGCATTCCTGCTACTGAGTGCTCTGCAGGCTACTGCATCTATGAGAGATAAGTCGAGATGAGCTTTCCCAGTGCCTACTTTTTGTGGGAAACTGCATCTTGTAAACATGTAAAGAGTGAGAAAATACAGTGATCCTTTCTTTATTGCATCAACAGAAAAACAAAACAGAAAACATATGATCTTAAAGCAAATTAAATTGCAATCTATTTAAAAAAAAAATGCAACAAAAATGTTTTTATATATGTAGCACGTATTCCCAAACTACAGGCCTAATGGACTTTGGATATCATGTGCTCAAATATCAACTATTATTTTATATGTATGTTTATCTGGCCATTTATCATGCACAATCATGGCGGATAACTAAAGGGTTGTTCCGATACAAATACGAATGATTCTGAATTGCAGTTAATTGAGAGCTCAAAAGCTTCACTCACCACACAGATGGAAGCATTTTTTGCTTTATTAATGGGGAAAGAAACACCATCACAACAACAACAAAAACAATAATAACATGCGATTCAATTGTGCGCCACAGCATTACATTTCAATTAGACCAATCGCATTTATTGTCTTTATTTTCACACATTCATAAATTGAAGATTATGATTTGTGCATTGCCTAGCCTACATATTTTCTTTTGGGCCTCACTCTTTCATTGCACTGGCTTTCTCTTCTTGTTGAACTCAAAAGCTGGAATAATCCTGGAATACTCATAGGAGAGCAAGCAGAAGACTGTCATTATGATGCACATTTTGAGAGAGAACACAAAAGCATTTGCTGATTTATTTTCCCCCACCCAAATAATTCTTCCCAAATAACTTGACCCCAGACCCCAGACCCCAGACCCCAGACCCCAGAGGTGGTGGTGGCGTAGTGCCCTTGAGCAAGGCACTTAACTCCCGGTTGTTCTGGGGGGGATTGTCCCTGTAATAAGTGCACTGTAAGTTGCTTTGGATAAAAGTGTCTGCCAAATGTATAAATGTAAATGTTTAGGGCAGGGATATCAAACTCAGTTCCTGGAGGGCCATGGCCCTGCAGAGTTTAGTCCCAGCCCTGCTCCAAAATGCCTCCTTGTAATCTTCAAGCACTCCTCAAGACCTTGATTAGCTGCTTCAGGTGTTTCATTAGGGTTGGAGCTAAACTCTGCTGGACTGTGGACCTCCAGGAACCGAGTTTAACACCCCTGCTTTAGGGGCTCAGTATGAAGGCAATGCTTTTTTGTACATCTTAATTTTGGACCGACTGCTCTGCATTTTATGAGAAACTTTTGAAAGACATGCGCACACTGAGAAAAATTGCTGCTATAGCGAAAAGGTGACAACAGTTACATATGCGAATGCACCCTCTACTTTGCATTGATCTGCACCTAGGTAAGGATACGTCAATTTCACTTTTGCTGGGAGGAGGGTGTACCATTTTCCACAAGCTGCAATGCATTTTTATGCCATGTTGTTCAACAGTTGATGTCTCTCAACAAAGCACATTTTCGGTATATTTGGAGTTTGAGGTTTTGGAAAGAGGGGTTGTGGCTAATCCAATGGCTCAGTCTCATGGAAGTGGAACGGCTGAAATCACTTACATTTAGTGACCAGACGATCATAGAGTTTTAAAGGTGGGCCCTTTTGACCTGGGACAGTAAGCAACCTCCTAGAAATGCCCCAGCAACCACACGGACCACTCTAGCATTGTGGTGGTAAGTTTTGCACAATTGTGTAAATTGAATTGTGTATGTTTGTATTTGTTTACAAGAGCAAGTAAGCAACAATGAGAAAAAAATCATGTAGATTGTCATGCTCTGTTTGTGTGCGTCCACTTTGTCAATGCTTTCACGAACACAAGTGTCGTCTCTCCTTCTGTTCTCACTCTGTGATTGTGTGTGTTCCATTCAGCAGACGGTAATCACATATCACGAGGGCAGTAATCAAAGACTGCTTATACTTTCCCCAAACCCTGTGACAGAGTAATCAAAGACTTACAAAAACACTTACACACCACAGTCTTTCATCATTTCTCATCAAAAATACATACAGCAGAACTTGCAGACTTCACAGTCCGTGCAGCAGACAGACAAACCTACATCTACTGGTGTCCACAGATCTATACAAGGCCAGTGCATTTCTGATTTCTCTGCTGGCATGTCACCAATTTACCCAGATAATCTGAACTGAGAGGCGGATCTAGATGAATAGCCACATCTTCTTGATATTTAAACGTTGAATCGTGTCCAGCTGCGGTTTACTCAGATCGATTTTTCTGGTCGCTACCTCCAAATCAATGTGTGTGTGTGTGTGTGTGTGTGTGTGTGTGTGTGTGTGTGTGTGTGTGTGTGTGTGTGTGCTGATTTAAACTTGTGATTTAAAACAGTATATTCTGAAGATTAATGTTACGAAAATACAGTATGTGCAGGTACCATTTCACAAGATAGACAGAAAAAATAAAATATATAGAAACAATATTTTTACAGGAACATGGATCTCATTTTAAGATCATTATGGGGGTTTTTTTTATTTAATTTTTTATTTTTTTGCCATCTGACATTATTTTCATGACTGTGGCATTTTCTACTCCAATTATTATTATTTCTTAAAAAAAAATACTGTAATATGTTTGTTTTATTTAAATCAGTATAAATTAAAGACAGTACAACAAATACAACTATAGTGAATAAATACTTAAAGAAGGGTTCCTTTAAGCAAAGTACATGTTTATATATGTATATACTGTACAGTATATATATTGCTGTATTTTAACTTAATTTATACTTAATTTGCTGTCAAATGCATTTATTTCCATCTTAGGGAAAAAAAAGAAAAACAATATGTAACAATATAATGCTTTATTAACATTTTCCAAACAAAGCCTTCCACAATATGTTTCCCAAAGTCTAATTGGGAGGTTGACTTATTGAAAGAATTAGTCCCCATAGGTTGAGTATTCATTCATCTTTTCATTCATTTTATATTTCTATATTCATAATTTTACATTTAAACTATAAGTCTCATAATATTATGTATGCATTTGCAACTGCTGTGTAAATGCATTTACTCCTGCTCTGTGAAAATACACCTAATTGCCCCTTCAGATGCAGCTTCTGTGCCACCTTCGCGGTGTAAAGATGGCTTGGCGTGCTTCAGTGGCAATTAAAATGCGCCTTACATCGGCTGAAAATACTTGATTTTTTATCACAAGTCCTATCTGGGCTTGTTTTGTCCTTCAAATAATAGCGCTAAGTGGTCCTTTGTCCATCATTTTCTCACTGACAGGGAAGCGCTGTTGTGGCGTGTCCATCACTCACCCAATGACTCTGGGTGGACATATTACAAAGGTTTCACCCTCCCAACAAGTGTTTATGTTGGTTTGTGCTGTATTAACAGTAAATGTTAGGAGGTATTTCCCCAAGTGAAGGAGTTCCAAGTACCTCGGGGTCTTGTTCACGAGTGAGGGGACAATGGAGTGGGAGGTTGGCCGGAGAATCGGTGCAGCGGGTGCGGTATTGCACTCGCTCGATCGCACCGTTGTCACGAAAAGAGAGCTGAGCCGGAAGGCAAAGCTCTCGATCTACCGGTCAATTTTTGTTCCTACCCTCACCTATGGTCATGAAGGTTGGGTCATGACTGAAAGAACTAGGTCGCGAGTACAAGCGGCCGAAATGGGCTTCCTCAGAAGGGTGGCGGGCTTCTCCTTTAGAGATAGGGTGAGGAGCTCAGTCATCCGTGAGGAGCTCGGAGTAGAGCCACTGCTCCTTTGCGTGGAAAGGAGTCAGTTGAGGTGGTTTGGTCATCTGGTAAGGATGCCCCCTGGGCGTCTCACTAGGGAGGTGTTTCAGGCATGTCCAGCTGGGAGGAGGCCTCGGGGAAGACCCAGGACTAGGTGGAGAGATTACATTTCCAAACTGGCCTGGGAACGCCTCGGGGTCCCCCAGTCAGAGCTGGTTAATGTGGCTCGGGATAGGGAAGTTTGGGACCCCCTGCTGGAGCTGCTGCCCCCGCGACCCGACTTCGGATAAGCGGTTGAAGATGGATGGATGGATGGATGGATATTAGGGATGTCCCGATTCAAATTAAATGTCCAGAGCTCTTAAATATATGAACAGTTGTGCCGACACAACACTATTCACTTTGAAGCACGCAGCACATGCAAACTACATATTTATCTAATTAAAAAAACAGTTTAATTATCACGCAAGGACATAACGTGATTTTAATTTGTGCACTGAATGTTTACTCAATGACATGCGTCAGAGGGTACTGGATGATGACCGCAGTATCGAACCCCATTCTGATATCAATATCAGTATCAGGACATCCCGAATATATAAATAAAGCTATTTGACACAACAGATATTTAAGTATATTCCACAAGACAAAAGAATAACGTATCTGTTGTGTAGCTTCTGAAGGGCAGTACTAAATAAAAAAGATAGATATTGTATCTCTAATGGCTGTGTAACTTATTAGACAAAAGGAGGATGTAAAGTTATGCACTCAGCTGTTTATAACACTATTACACTATTTATTTGAATAATGTTTTTTTCATTCAGATTTTCAAGATCTGGGTGTTGTTACGTTATAGTATCCAAATGCATGCAGTGCTGGTGGTTTTATCAATCCACGCTCTTTTATTCACAGCACACTTACATGCCTGTGACCATCTGCTGTTGCTTCTGCACTGGACATTTAGCCAATACTCTCAAAATAAACCAGAATATAACAAAGTGCCTTCACTATTTCTGTAATGCTTGCAACATGATGGGTCTGGTCAACCTGTTGCCAAAACTGACACGCTGCACTGGATGCACTGTTATTGCGGTTTTACTGTCATGCACATTGAGAACTGACAGTAATGCATCAATAGACTCTATGATCCCTTGTTCCCACTCTTCCTCTGTCTCTTTCTCAATGTAGACTGTCTTTCTTTGTTCCGGCCACCTCCAAGCCGCTGTCCAGTTCTGAAATGATCAAAGCCTTAAAGAGGCACTTAATCAGACATTTAAAACGTGGTCATCATTTACTTATACTCATGCGTTACAAACCCATATCACTTTATAACACAAAAGGAGATGTTAGGCAACATGTTAGCATCGGTCAACTTTCTCTGGATGTGTTAAGGACAAAAAAAATGTCAGTGAAAGTGAATGGTGACTGAGGCTGTGAGTCTCTATATTGCGTTCCATGGAAGAAAGAATGTCGTATGGGTTTTGAACAACATGAGGGAGAGTAAATGATGACAGAATGACTATCCCTGTAATAATGTGGTCACTTTTACACTCCAGCACATTTCATTACAATGCTGCATTTGAGAGACACGTTAAAAGTGTTGCACTTCAGCTGTTGCATGCGACTGTGGTTGCAGAAAATCAGATAGTCACATAATAAGCATTCAAATGCGTTACTGCTTCCTTAAATCATCCAATCAGCTTGTTACACTGACATTTAGTTGTTTTTATTTCATTTATTTTTTTGATATTTGTTTTTACTTAAAAATGTGATTCATGTGGTAACATCTACATTTACTGTTTTTTATTTAAAAGTCGAAAATATGATTTAACATCACTGATTCAACCTGAATAGCCCATTAGATTAAACCAGCAGAACTCATTTTAAGGGTCACATGGGGTAGAAATATCTCAGCAGGGTCACAGATGCAGGTTACCACTTTTTACAGTGTAGAAATAGACTGTTTAGGACATCATGGCTAGAAACAGCAGTGCACATGTTACTGTGAATTCAAACGGATAAAGTGTTTGAAAAGTACCATGATAAATATATATATATATATATATATATATATATATATATATATATATATATATATATATATATTGGGGTCTATTATAATACATGAGAATAACACACACAGATTTCTTACCTGTGAAATGATCGATAGTGTTTAAGAGCAACGTCGCAGGTCTCTTTATTCAATTCAAACGCACAAATAAGGACAAACGGCACCTTTCAAAGCCGAAACATCAATCCACGTCGGGACGGGAAACAAAGCGGCATTTGAGCTGCGATCTCGAAAGGCCACCGCTCCGTCCTGCCATTCTGCACAGAATATTCCAGTCATATCCGCTTCAGAAATATCAAATCAATATCAGACAGTGCGACTCGTGAATCGTTTACCGATCTTTGGTCTTGGTGACCAAAATAACGTCTTGTGTGCCTGTAAAAAATGTTATGAATCCCACTTCCCCAATCCCCACTTCATTATGAGCTCAGCTGATCAGACTCGCTCTCTCTCTCTCTCTCTCTCTCTCTCTCTCTCTCTCTCTCTCTCTCTATTGTTCACTCTGATTGGTAACTTGAATCTTCGAGCACGCTAGCGTTCATTCAGCTTGTTCCGTTTCCTTTCAATTCACTTCAGCACCATTTTTAGTTGAATTTTACAATGTATATTTTACCAGAAGAATCATCTAATAACGCTAAATCGAGGGGCCATTCACAGCGCGCTGTTTATGTGTTTTTAAAGGGACAGTTCACCCCCAAAAAGGAAAATGATCTCATCATTTACTCAACTTCATGCCATCCCAGACGCATGTGTATGACTTTCTTTCTTCTGCTAAACACAAACGAAGATGTGTAAAAACAATAACTTATCTCTGTATGTCCATACAATGTAAGTGAATCGTGGCTAGAACTTTGAAGCTCCAAAAAGCATGTAAAGGCAGCATAAAAGTAATCCGACATCGATATCTTCAGAAGCGTTACGATCGATGTGGGCGAGAAACAGATCAATATTTAAGTCCTTTTTTGGTTGATAAATCTCCACTTTCACATTCACATTCTTCTTCTTCTTTTTTTTTAGTCCATTTGCATTCTTTGTGCATCCTGGGCTGGGAGGAGAATTTATTATATATATATATATATATATATATATATATATATATATATATATATATATATATATATATAAAGTGTCTCAACCACAACTATTATATCACTTCTGAAGACATACACTCACTGAGCACTTTCTTCGGAAGACCTGTAAAACTACTTATTCGTGTGATTATTCAATCAGCTAATCGTGTGGCAGCGGTGCAATGCATAAACATTCAGATACAGGCCAGGTACTTCAGTTAATGTTCATATCAACCATCAGAATGAGGAAAAAAAAATGTGATCTCAGTGATTTTGACCATGGCATGATTGTTGGTGCCAGGCGGGCTGATTTGAATGTCTCTGTAACTGCTGATCTCCTGGGATTTTCATGCACAACAGTCCCTAGACTTTACTCAGAATGGTGCCAAAAACAAAGAACATCCATTGAGCAGCCGTTCTGTGGATGGAAATGCCTTGTTGATTAGCGAGGTCAACGGAGAATGGCTAGACTGGTTCAAACAGACAAAGTCTATGGTAACTCAGATAACCACTCTGTACAATTGTGACATCTCAGAATGCACAGCACGTCGAACCTTGAGGTGGATGGGCTACAACAGCAGAGGACCACGTCAGGATCTTTATTAGGACCATAGTGTTCCTACTAAAGTGCTCAGTGAGTGTAGATTTAACCACTGGAGTAATATGGATTACTTTCATGCTGCATTTATATGCTTTTTGGATCTTAAAAGTTCTGGCCACCATTCATCAACTGTTCATCAACATCAACTGTTGTAAGTGCATATCGAGAACCCACTTTCTGTTATAGACCTATTCATTGCGCTAAGTTGTTTTTGGGTTTTTTTAGCACAAGATTGTCTTTGGTCTATATGGCTACTTAGTTACGATACTTATTATATGCTTTTCAATATCTAAATGTAATTTTACTGTTACATATAGTTAGTAAATGTTTTTAGAAGTAAAATGTCAGAATTCCCTTATAATTTACAGTAAAATACATTAAAAGAGCATTCCCAGAAGCCCTTTAAATATATAATAATTTTCTTCTTGTTTTTGTTAGTATGTACATTTGTGTGTTTGGTACATTTGATCTTATTTAGTACGTGTATTATCATTCTACTTACCCTGATGTTTTGTTTTTGTATCTTTAACAGTGCTGTACAATCATGTCTATGTGGGCTAATTTTGATATAAATGATATAAATAATTTTTTTGTCTTTGTCTTGTGATTGTCTGTATAATTTGGAGTACTGAGTCACTTTTGATAGATTGACTGTTTTTATTTAATTATATATTGTATTTATATATCTGCTAATGTACTATACCTTGAAATAAGCAGCTTAAACCAGTATATTGTTGTTTGCTAGTTTAGGTGTTTTTCAGCTGGCCAAGCTGGTCTCAGCTAGTTTAGCTGGTTGGCCAGCTGGTTTCCCAGCCTGTTCAGCTGACAAGTGCCCATAAACCCATCTAAAACCATCAAACTAGTCCAGTCTGACAATTGGATACCAGCTTGGTTGCCAGTTAAGACCAGCAAACCACCAGACTGATTTAAGCTATTTGTTTGTTTGTTTGTTTGTTTTAGCAGAGTTATGAATTGTAAAACATACAGTGAGTCACCAAACTGCATCCTGCAATGGCTGAAACATTGTCAATGTATTTTTATTGGTGCAGCTGCCAGCTCTTATTTTTCCAAGTAGGGGCAAAACACACGATTTGTTGGTCTTTTCGACAGGTACCATATTCGGCTAGTCGATTATAAGTGAGGTCAACCACAAATTTGAGAGAGATATTGAATTGACCTTTTTTACAGTATATATGTTCAAACAGTCACAAAGTCTTTATTGACTCTGACGTTGGCATTTTTCCATTCACATGATTTCAGCACCATGGATAGCTACATGTGACCAGTTACAAAAGACATATACTTTTGGCCCTTACTGCACTCATAATGCATAATGGTGGCTGTGGCACAGGTGGTAGAGCGGGTCGGCCACTAATCGCATGGTTGGCGGTTTGATTCACGGACCACATGACTCCACATGCTGAAGTGTCCTTGGGCAAGACACTGAACCCCAAGTTGCTCCCAATGGCAGGCTAGCGCCTTGAATGGCAGCTCTACCTTCATTGGACTGTATGAGGTGAATGAGACACAGGGTAAAGCGCTTTGGTAGCCTCTAAGGTTAAAAAGGTGCTATAGCTAGTATACAGACCATTTACCATTATATGTACAGTGATGGTAATACCATGGTACTTTGAGATATGTCATGGTGTAACATGTAAATTAACCGTTTACTGACTTATTCAAGACTTAATGAATGTTATATTGGGTAATCGCAATGAAAATCACTACTATTGTCATGTTACAAAAAGACGCTGTTTTATTAGTGTGATTCATTCAAGACAAAAATACTTTATTTTATATTAAAACATGGTGCACAGTACACTATAATGTACTAACCCACAGTCCATTACTGTCTTTTAGCATCTAACTACAGGAGAAAACACATGTAAGAATGAGTGAACCCTTTTGCTGTAACTGTAATTTTCATCTCTGTTTATGTATGTGTGTGTGAGTTTATTATAAACAGAGATGCTTTTCTGTCTAAAAGCCAAATAACAGATTTTCTCTTCGCTCCTGGGTGACTCTTACCCCCATTGCAGAAACAAATTAAGTGTCAGTGTACATTCATTAATGCATCTCTCCCAGACTGATTTCGGAACACCCTTGCTGTTATTGAATATTTCGACAGAAGCAAACTCTACACAAAGCCGCCCAGATGATTCCTGCATGACCCTCGGCTCAATAACGCTGACGGGCCTTGTCATAAAATAAGGTCTTGCGATGACGTTCTCCCCTTCTCCTAATTCAATAAAACATTGCACATGGCACACAATGGAAGGTTGGATGTTCTGCAAACAGAAATGACACAAAGAATCGGTTGCCATGGTGATGTGAACCTGCGCTGACATTAATATTGGTTTATGAGAAAGAATAGAAACTCTGTTTTCTCCTTTCTGTTTGTTCTTGTGTGGAGAATGCAGCTGACGTCTTTGCTTATCTCTCCATGTAATCCTATTGGTTTCTTTTGATGGCTGCGTTATTATTTATATATGGGTCTTATGAACCTCTTCGATCGAGCTATGGGGGGTGGGGGGGTGGGGGGGGTCAAGGCAAACTGACCCACATTTAAATGCATTCAAACACTTATGTAAAAGCACAAGTGTGTACGTCTACAAATGCATTTGCAGGATTGGTGTGTTTTCACAGTGTGAGTAAATACCCCGGGCTGTGCTGTTTCATGTCGACCTGGATTAGTGTAATTACACATCAAAGAAAAATGTCTGCCGTAAATCAGAGATTTGGTACACCACCACACAAAACCAAACACACTTCAGTGTTTCATATAGCTTTTCCTTTTCGCCTGAGGAGGCCCAGGCAGTGACATTGTTGTAACACCTACAGTAGTGAGCTGCCGTCCTAGACAGGCCTCATTGGAGTGTGCTCCTGAACCAAAGGCAGTTTCAAATGGTGAACTACAAAACTCTGCTTCCTTTAAAAACAGGTAATGACATAAAGAATACAATTTTCCTTGATCTTTTGACATATAAGAGGTCATTGTACTGTAAAAACATACTGTAAGTTTCAGAACTCAAAACTTCTCCTCACTGCAAAAAGAGCATTTGTTGAAACCAAGCTGCCCAAACGACTCGTTCTCTACTTCCTCCACACTGTGATGTCACACTGTGGCAGACCTTTGCATCCACTCACCTCCACAACAACACATCAATGCCTATTTTACATTATATTATTTCCGTTGTGTGCCCAGCAGTAGTAAGCAGTGAGATGAGAATGAGAGAGCAGGTCAGTCAAGAGCAGATCATCATAACAGTGGGCGCTTACTGTCAAGACTTAAAGGAGAAGCAGCACCAAAACCGAGTATTTATAAAAGAGATGAGGGTGGAAAATGATCATTTTTACAAATATTTGACATTTTTGTGCCAAAAAAAACTTAACTAATATGATAAGTGAAACTCAAGGAACATATACAAAATACTAAAAAAGTCATGTCATGACCATTTTAAGAGGGTTAATTTCAAAGCAGCATCACATACTAAATCTTTTACTGATAAGCAAGGACGCATTGATCCAACACTTGTGTGCCGATATACGATTATTTAGACCAATATCTGCCGACACCAATACTGATGGTTTGGTGGTTCTGCTTTTTTATGCTATGTTGTTTCAAATCACTGATGTCTCTACATGACTTCCAAGTTTCAGAGTGGTCTCAGTTTTAAACAATGATCACGTTGTTAACTCAAGTAAACAGAATTTTAAAATGATGCGGCCTCCGCTTTAGCTTTAAAAAACATGTCTTATTCCTTGCTGTGTCAAGCTAAAAGGAAATAAAAATAAAATTAGTGTTAAAAGTTTTAATGTTCGTTCCACCTCATGAAAGTCTAGCAGTGCAAAGCTTATAAATTGCATCTCTGCTGTCATTGTCACCCAATTCAGTAATTTAAGTAATTCAACACAAGAGACATTTCTTTCTCACACAGCACAAATCAGAGTCTTATTGTCTCACCTGTTTTTTCTGCCCCCTTTTGATTCACAGGAAATAGTCGGCCGTGATCGTGGGCTGTTTTTAAACAATCGGCTGATTGTTATAGTGCAATGAATGGCTTTTGTTGGCCGATTTGACGATTGTCTGGCACATCTATGCGTCTGTACTGATAAGGCGTTCTGAGAATGCATTGCTACAATTTGGTTAAAAAAATCATCCAAGATAATAGACAATTTGAAAGGAATTTTGATTATAAATGTATTTAATTCAGTAATGGAACGTAATGATAAAAATAGTTCAATCTAATGAAATCTAATCTATTTAAATGTAATATGTTACCCAAAATGTGTGTGCTGTGTATTTTGCTACTATGTATTTGCCTAGAACACTGTAGCTATAGCATTAACATAACGTCAAACTGCTATTTTAGCACAATAGTGCCCGCACACATTTTCAGCCGGTTTGATTCCGGAAGTGTTTTTCCCATTATAATTTTTTTCCATAGAGATTTCATTAAATCCTTCATAAAACAGTTCTAAGACATGAACCAAACCAAACAGCTTTGAGGTTAGTTGCAATATTACAAACTTTGATTTGAAGCAAAAAGTATTTCAAAATTGATCAAAAATACGAAGAATACTTAACATCTTTCGTGAGGGAATGAACTACAGACCCATGATGCCTTGCGAATGACATAATGGAATTAAAAATTATGGAAAAATATAAAATGATTGATTTAAAGTTGTTGATTATAACTATATGTAGATTTAGTATTTTAGTTTTAATTGGCAAATATTCAGATATACAAATACTTTTGCTGGCCAAAAAAAATATATATATTTTTTTAAATAAGCAGATACTTAAAAGCCTATGATTGGATCATTATTGCCGTGATTAATATGTTTCAGCTGGCAACAATTAATGGGTTAAGAACAGTCCAACACATTATTCAAATCTGGAGGGATAGCGGTGAACCGTCATCTTCACAGAAGAAATGTGGTCGGGAAAAAAACGTAGTGAAATCACATCATAAAAAATCGACAGTAGAACTCACAGCAATGTTTAATAGTGAAAGTAAGAGCATTTCCACACGTGCGATGTGACGAAAACTTTCAGGTTTTGGACTAAACAGCTGTGGGACCACAAGAAAGCCCTTTATTAGTGAGTTTAATTGGAAAAAAGACTTCAATTTGCTAGGGAACATGATTAAAATGTGGATCAATGGAAAAAGGTCATGTGGTCTGATGAGTCCAGATTTACCCTATACCAAAGCGATGAGCGGGTCAGGGTAAGAAGGGAACCGTGTGAAACGATGCACCCGTCGTGCATACTGCCCACTGCATAAGTCTCTGGAGGCAGTGTTATGATCTGCAGATGCTTCAATTGGCCAGGTCTAGGCTCAGCAACATTATGCAGCAATAAAATAAAGTACTGAATGACCAGGTCATCCCATCAATGGATTTTTTCATCCATGACGGCACAGGCATACTCCAGGATGCCATTGCCAAGATTCATCAGGCTCAAATTGTGAAAGATTGGTTCAGGGAGCATGAGGAATCATTTTCATACATGAATTGGTCACCACAGAGTCTTGACCTTTACCCCGTTGAAAGTCTTTGGGATGTGCTTGAGAAGACCTTACGGAGTGGTTCGACTCTCCCGTCATGGATACAAGATCTCGGCCAAAAATGAATGCAGCTCTAGATGGAAATAAATGTTGTGAAGTTGCATACGGTTGTGGAAACAATGCCATGATGAATGCATGCCATGATCAAAGCTAAAGGTGGTCCAATGAAAAATTAGATTATGCAACTTTTTTTTACCAGGCAGTATATATAAATAGTTTAAGAGTGTGGGGAGATCGACTCGATTTCGTCATTCACTGTCTGTCATGAAAGTGGACAGTCTCTGCAGAGCTCATTTGGTGCACTTTGTTTGCGGTGATGGTGGATATTCCAACTCAGGATATAGTAGTGTAGTTTACACCTTAAATTTAGCTATTAAACTATTTTTTTTCTTCTCCTTTAAATGAAGTAGAAATAATGCAGAATGATGGCCTCAACAGAAGCATTTACCACTGAATAACACCCTTGGAGCTCACTGAAGGTCTGTCTTTAAAGGTTTATAAGTTATCATAAAAAATTATTCACCTATGGAAAAAAAAATACTTCAGAAACCAGACTGTTGGGCACTGTTGCCTTTTTAATAGAGGCGCCAACTCATGTTGCTTCTCTAGTTTATAAAGTTTTAGTTTTAAGTTGTGCCTAACTGAACATTTCAAACACTAATGAATTTTCATTTCAGTAAAGAAGTCAGCTGCCTTTGTAGACAGTGGAAAACTAATCCCTCCTTGAGCAGTTGCTTTGTGTGCATTTGTGTTTGTACATTTGTTTGTGTTTGCAAATGTTTTACTGTATATTGTCCCATAGGCAAAAGTGTTTTTAGTTATTTATGTTTTTAATTATTATAATACTGAATTATGAAACAGTTCAAACTGGAGAGGAAGGTGGGCCATTACTATAAGAACTTTGAAGGATTACGGCATTGGAAAAAGTCATATTAAAAAGAGAGCATGAGCAATGGTGTACTAGACAGATGTTTCCTTTTTCAGTAATCTTTTAGGGGGATAAAAACAAGGGTTTTGCATAAACCACAGACTGAAACACACACACACACACACACACATTCAGACATCTGTCTCTGTTGTTGTCTGCTTGAGGTCAATGAATAAGCAGATTTGACTGATTACTGCTGTGAACTTGTGTGTGTGTGTGTGTGTGTGTGTGTGTGTGTATACATGTTTATACTAAATTGTGGGGACCAAATTTCAAAGCTGAGATCACCTGGGGCCCAGCCAGCGGTCCCCACGAGGGAAATGGCTTATTAAACATGTAAAAATGCAAAACGTTTTCTGTGAGGGTTAGGTTTAGGGGTAGGGTTAGGGGATATAAATTATCGTTAGAGCTAAATAAAATCCATAAAATGCATGAAGGTCTGTGGAGAGTCCCCATAATGATATAAAAACAAGTTTGCATGTGTATGTGTATCCACAGTCCATCGATTTATCTATCTTTCATCTAATGAATGTAATTTACCACTCATCCCAACACACACACATACACACACAATCCATTAACACAGCTGTCCTTAAATATTACTCATGGCATTTCAACAGCACCCCCTCAATGGATTCGTTACTATTTCAGAAACACGTTGCACCACAATCGATACATTTCCATTAAAGTGATGAATGACTGTTTTTCAAATGCTCTCGACAGGATCACTGCATGGTGATTGATACATAGATTGTGTTTTGTCATGTATCATGAGTAATGCTTATTCCTTAGACGTCTGTCGGTCTGTCTGGAATTTCAGACATTTTAAAGGGATAATTCATCCAAAAATGAAAATTCTGCCACCATTTACTCACTCTCAAGTCATTCAAAACCCATATGGCTTTCATTATTCCATGGAAAAAAAGGAGGGAAAAAGTGGTCCATATGACTTGTGTACTGTTCAACAATTCAGAAACACATCAACAAATCATAAAACACAAAAGTAAATCCAGAAACGGAAAGGGTAGGTACCATAGCTTAGATTTAGATCATATCAAAATCCATGCAAAAATATCACTGACTGAAAAACTCATTCATTTGGAGTGTTTTTTCTCTCGGGAAAACAGCAACAGGAAACTGTATAACACAGAGAGTAAAAACAACCTCCATCAGGGAACGGAGGTTATGAAAGTAACCCGGATTCCCTATCTGTCACTCACTCAACGTTGTGTCGATATAGTGACACTAGGGGTCCCCTACAAAAAGGCTGAAAAACTGGCTGAACTGGGTTACGTGGATCGGCGGTGCGAGATGGGCAGACTGCTGTGTGCCGCTTAGCTAGAGCAGCGGGCCTGCCCGTAACCTCCCCTTGACACACTGTGAATGTCGAACAGCCCTTTGGGGACGAGTCGAATACTCAAACGGATGGGGATGGGCTTGTTCTAGTCATGCCTCTTTTTCCTCTTTTTACTTTTTTTCTCCCCAGAAAAAGAGAGAATTCGCTAACCGACTGGGACGCCAGTGTTCACTACCAAGGGGAAGACACCGGAGAGACCGCGGAATTGAGTGGAAATACGCCACATGTTCTTGCCGAGTCTAGTCGGAAGTATGTCATGTGGAGAAGTCCCATGGTAGATCCTAGCCCATGGAGAGAAAGCTCTACGAGCATGGAGACTGGGGCAGAGGAGTCTCTGCCAAAGGAAGATGTCGTTTACCAACCAGGAAACGTTTTTCAGCGGAAGATACATCGCAAGGGGTTGCCTATGGGGAACCAGTGCATGCGGAGCACCTGTCTCAGCATGGGGCATAGTTAGCACAAGTACTGGGCCGGCCATGATATGGGTGGCATCTGCTTCCTGTGGGGGGCTCGATGCCCGAGTGGGGCCTCAGGGGTGGGCCGTGGCTTAGCCGGTGCAGCGACCTCAGGGGGACGCCCTTGGCGACGAGCAGACGGGGTGAAGGATCTTGAGCCGCACTGGGGCAGGATGTGTTGGATGGCCTCAGTCTGCTGCTTAACTGCCGAGAACTGCTGGGTGAAGTCCTCGATGGTGTCCTCGGATAGGTCGGCCTGGGAGATGGGGGCGTTCAGGAAGCATGTCTTGCTGGCCTCCCATATCTCGACCAGGTTCAGACAGAGGTGCCGCTCCTGGACCAACAGTGTGAACATCGTCCACCCGAGAGACTGCGCCGTAACCTTCGTTGCCCAGAGGGCAAGGTCGGTCGCTGAGTGCAGCTCTTGCATCAATCCCAGGGCGGAACTACCCTCATGCATTTATTTCAGCGCCTTGGCTTGGTGGACCTGCAGGAGAGCCATGGTGTGTGAGGAAAGACGTGAGCCTACAGGCCTTGGATGAGAGCTTTGGGCGGCCGTGCCAGGTTGCAGCGCTACACGGGCACAGGTGCACCGCAAGCACCTTATCCACTGGGGGCATCGCCGAGTAGCCCCTGGACGCTCCGCCATCGAGGGAAGTGAGGGCGAGGGAGCAGAGAGATCAGGACCGTTCAGATGAATGTGCCTACCACGAACTCTTCAGCTCCTCGTGCACTTCCGGGAAGAAGGGCACTGGGGCGTGGCGTGGCTGTGAGCGGCGCCGCGAGTCCAAATACCAATCATCCAGCCTCGAGGGTTCAGGGGAGAGCGTAGGGTTCCACTCTAGCCCGAAGCTCACAGCAGCCCAGGAAAACATGTCCGTCATCTCAGTGTCCTTCTGTGACTAGGCGACCACACCCAAGGGGGAAGCCCAGCGGAGGTTTCCACGTCAGACAGGACAGACCCGCTCTCCGATGCTGCGCTCGAGATCTCATCACCTTCACGGGCACCGAATAAGAGATCGAACTCACCCTGGGATGAGCCGACGCACTCATCCGAATACCTAGCTGGGACAAAAGACCGTGGCCGCCACCCTGTCACAATAATGTATATGTATAATTCCAGATCCTGGGAAAATCTCACCTAGAGTAAATCATCATATCTATTAGCAGATTTCTACAACCTTTACGATATGAATATAATATCTTGGTAAAATTTCATCAATTTTTTTTCCTGAAATGTCAAAAGTGAGCCATCACAACAGTCGCCGGCTGTCTACTGCAACCTCTTTTAGTAAATTAACCGTGTTTGTTATGTTAGAATATGCAAGTCAATTGAATGAACGCTTGGTTATAGGCGTCTTAGCATTTCAGCCGACTTTCACCCATCCACCCATTCATTCTCTTCCTTTCAGCTCCCCGCTATTTCAGAAATCAAAGAACTCATTAGGAAATCCAAGGCTTCCACTTGTCAGCTTGACCCCCTTCCTACACAACTTGTTAAAGCTTGCCTTCCCTCCCTGGCTCCCCTCATTTCTGCTATCATCCACTCCTCTCTTTCCACTGGAACTGTACCTACATCATTCAAAACTGCTGCCATTACCCCAATTTTAAAAAAAAGTTGGTGCCGATCCTTCAAACTTTAATAACTTTCGCCCTATATCCAACTTACCATTTATCTCCAAAATCCTTGAAAAAACAGTTGCCTCTCAACTCCATTTACATTTAACCCACAATAACCTGTATGAACAGTTCCAGTCTGGTTTCTGTCCACTTCATAGCACTGAAACAGCACTTATCAAAATCACCAATGACCTTCTCATGGCAGCTGATTCTGGACTCCTTACCATCCTCATCCTCCTCGACTTAAGTGCAGCCTTTGATACCATCTCTCACACCGTCCTTCTCAACAGATTATCTTCCATTGGCATCACCCACACTCCGTTAGACTGGTTCACATCTTATCTCTTTGGCCGCACTCAGTTTGTTCAACTTAAGTCTTTCAAATCCAGTCCAATCACTCCTGTTCTTCAACAGCTTCACTGGCTCCCATTCCAGTTCCGTATTCAATTCAAAATCCTTCTGTTAACATTCAAGGCCATCCACAAACTTGCCCCCCCCCCCCCCCCCCCCCCCCCCCATATCTGTCTGATCTTCTTCATGGTCCAACATCCACCCGCTCCCTTAGATCCTCTTCCTTCATACACCTGTCTGTCCCCCCCGCCCGTCTCACCACTATGGGGAGCAGAGCATTTAGCCGCTCTGCTCCCCATCTCTGGAACTCATTACCACCCCAACTTAGAAACATCGATTCATTTTCTCACTTCAAATCTCAACTCAAAACACATCTGTTCAAAAATGCCTATCTCACATAATACAAATTGCATATGATAATGTTGTTGTTTATTTAATTTTGGTGCTTTTAAATGTCTTATGTATCCCTGTACGGTGTCCTTGAGTGCCGAGAAAGGCGCCTTTAAATAAAATGTATTATTATTATTATTTAGCACGTTTCGTGGAATTTTTAGATGGTCCCTTACATGCGGCAAACGAACATCGTACCTAAAACTTTTCCAGCTTGCTGTTTTAGCTCTGTGTTAAAAAAAAAAGTGTTATATTTTACTGAGTGACAAACCACTCACAATTTTCAGTAATTGAGAATTTTGAATTAATTTTGAAATAATCGCGCAAGTGGGCAGAGAACCAGTCCTGAGGAAAGGGGGTATTCTCCAATCTGGTGAGAAGCTATGTTACCCTCTCCGCTTGGACTGAATTGCTGTTGTGTTTTCTGTCTTGCCTGTGTTTTCTGAATTCATTTTTTGTTTTCGGATTTGCCGTTGTGTTTTATGATTTGTTTATGATGTGTTTCTGAATGGTTATTTTGTCTTTGGATTTGCCGTTGTGTTTTTAGATTTGATGTTTTGTTGCGCACTTCACGGCCACCGTACATTTGTGCAAGGCATGGTCCAACTCAGCAGACGCTTCTTGTGAACAGCAAACTCAAAATGTTTGAGCGCTTTTATATGTCGCATATAATTAGCATATGTAATTTGTATTTTCTATATCTTCTAATCTTTATGAATATTTCTTTAAAATGAAATTTGTTTTTATTATTAATATTTAAAACGAAGTCATTCTGGAGAAGAAAAAACAAACAAACAAACAGAGAGGACACCGACCCTCATGTGACATTTAAAAAAAAACAAAACATAATATTTTTTATATTTTTATGAAAATGCACCTTTTGTTCTTGTCATTTTGTAGTAACCCTAAGTTACTATATACTCTGTATTTTTACCTTATATAATAAGTTAAAAAACTTGTGTACTCAAGATGCAAGGAAGTATTTTAAGTATTTTACTAAGAACACTTGTCAATTTTTTTTTTTTTTTTTTTGTAGAAAATACTAAAACAAATTTCACGAATGTATGAAACCAACATGGACACATTGAGGAGTATATTTTTATGAACTTGATACGTGTTTTCTAACTTTTTTTTTTTTTTTTTTTTTTTTTTTTTTTTTTTTTTATTATTCAAATTTTGGATACCCCTGTTTGACATTGACCCTTTAACAGTTTCATTTTGGTCTGTTCCTCACACAAAGGCAGGGACAAACTGGCAATGGGTAGAACCGGGACATTTTCCAGTGGGACCGGATGTGAAACAGGCTGAATGGGAGGCGATAAGCTGAAACGGGCTTAAGTTGCGTTCACACTGCCAGCTACTTAGTTGGCGGTTACGTCGCTAGTCGTGTGTATGGAGAGTCTAACAGCCTGTTTCTTTACAATTAATATTATGAAAATATTAGTAAGGCTATTAATATGATATGCTTATTCACTATATCTTATCATTTATATGGTTTCATTTGCTGTCATGTAACACATTTTCAAAACAAATTATTTAATAGTTAATTTTAAATGCTTTTAGATGATTTAAACCTACTCGGATCTCAGATACACCTTTCCACGCACAATTTTTCTTACATGTAAATATGTCTCTGTACGTGGGCAGAGGGGGGGCGCAATATGCAGAAAAGGACAGAAGAAAGAACGTCATATGGGTTTGGAATGACATGAGGGTGAACTATCCCTTTAAAGTACAGCTGATTATCCACAATCAGACACCACGCAGAACTATTATTTTCATGTCCAAGCTTTGATTAATTCATGGGTAATGGCATATGTGGAAGGAGAATGGGAGGATGGCTACAGTAATAGTTCTATCTCTTTCAGACAGTACTTTGTTCAGAGGGCCTGTTCATCCATTTCCATCACTGACAATGTCAGACTCAATCTGCTATAATTCATCATTCATATCGACTCACAGCACTTCTCAGAGGACCCAAAGTGCAGGCAAAGCAGGAACAAATCCAACAGATATGAATACCTGAATTCGTAAATGGACATTGAACCTCAAAGGAAGGTGCATTTTAACCACTGACATGTAAACTTCATGTTCACAACATGCTCCAAAAATATTTTAGCCAATTTTTTACAATTTACACATTTCAGTTTCATTACAGAATTCCATCAGACTGCATTGTTTAATTTTTAACTAAATTAAATGAATAAAACTTTTTTATTATTTAGTTAAAAATTACTCTCAGATAAATTTTTGTTATGATATTTAAATGCATAAATCAAAAAAAAAAAAAATAATAATAATTTTGTGCTTTCCCAGATGTGCATGACTCGGTAGGTCCTTACAATGCAAGTGAATGGTGACCAGAACTCCAAAAGCTCAAAAAAGCAGATAAAGTCAGCATAAACATAATCCATCAGACTCCAGTGGTTTAATCAATGTCTTCTAAAGTGATCCAATTGGTTTTGGGTGAGAACAGAAAAAAAAGTAACTCCTATAGCGCCATTTAGCACTCTGCGTATACGTCAAGTGCTCGGAAGTGTAATCAAGCATGAAACCAAGATCTTGCCTAGAGACAGCTATGCCAAGAAGACAAGATGTACAGTGAAAAGGGATTCATATTTTGGTCTGTTCTCACCCAAAACCAACTGTATAACTTTAGAGGACATTCATTAAATCACTGGAGTCTTATTAATTAATTTTATGCTGAATTTATCTCCTTTTTGGAGTTCTGGTCATCGTTCACTTGCATCGTAGTTATGAACCTACAGGGCTGAGATATTCTTCTAAATATCTTTGTTTGTGTTCAGTAGAAGAAAAAAGTTATACACATCCGGGATGGCATGAGGGTGAGTAAATTATGAGATGATTTTCATTATTGGGTGAACTATCCCTTTAAGCATGAAACACCTGGAAGCCCTACTTTATTTGCCAAAACCTGTGTCAAATTTGACACCTGAACAGGAAGCTATATTTTTAATTCCTAATCATTCAAATGTGTTTCTTGACTCATTCTTTGATCAGACATTTTGTATATTAATATTTTGTAAATTATATAAAATATACATTTAAACAAATATTAATGACATGTATAAAGTAATATTTCCTTTGCATTATTATATATTTGTGAAATACATATAGCATATTTATATAATATTATGAATATTAAAATGTAATAATACAATACATTTAACAAATGTACAAACTCCAGACGAACTTCCTTCGGTGACGTCATATCAGTATGTAGGAGGTGTGTCATCATATCATCTGTTCATGGTTAAAGCAAAGTGTTCCTAGCAAGTCAGTCCACTGTCGGCCATCTTTGGAACGCTATCGGGAGGCTATTTCCGGTCATGCCAGTGCAGCTCCTATCTACTTGAATTGAGAAAGACCGAAATCTGCTAAACGGTCGGTCAAGATTGTAATCAAAAAACATATTTCAAATCAGCAATACAATCTGACAATACTGGAATCATACATTTAGCTTCTTTATCTCAAATTACGTTCAAACAATGTGATTATCCCCAGCTTGTATGGCTATGCGCACGCGCGTTCTGGAGTTGATTGACAGGTGATTTCTCTATCTAAAAGGTGATTGGCTCTTATAACTGTAAGGCGGGACTTTCTTTCTACGTCCGTTGGGCGCTTGGAGCTCCTTGTTTGAGCGTTCCAATTCTCCCATTAATTTAAATACAAGTGGTCCTTCTCTCCTAAATACTCTCTGGTTGAAGACGTCAAGTTGCGGTTGGTATAACAGTGTGAACATGTAAGTATGCTATTTGAAGGCAACATGTTGAGAATTTAACAGCTGCTACTTTAGTTATGAGAAGCCTACACTTTGTTAAGTCAGTGCTGAACTAGTTTCGCAAACACTTGCACAATGCACAAAGTTGAGTGCGTCTTTACGGCGTCAACGCTGTGCATGTGCTGAAGAAATAATGCCGAGTCAAACGAAAATACTGCGACCTTTATCGTCGCGACTTGTTGTTTTGTTAAAATATTTTGATATATATTTGAGTTTATAAAACTGATAATGCGTTGTTTAAAGTAGCTAAAAAAAATCAAATCAGCTCCCTCAAGGCCACAAACCGTCTTAACCAGCTTAACTAGTTCTTCTCGAATGAGTCTGTAAAATAACATCTGAATGCAAAGCAACGCAGAATCAGTCATTTATGGGTGATTTAGAGTAATAGTTTTACTTTAAAATTATGTGCACACACATATATGAAGATATACATGTAGTATGTCGCCACATTTAAAATTACATGACCAGCTAAATACGACTGACTTGTTATTAAACCCTTTCAATCGTGGAATAAATTAATCTTGGCTTGTTTGGCTTTGTTGTGATTCTACATCCACACCAATAGGTGTCATTATAAGTCTAAAGCCTAATTCAGCGTTTGCGTAGTTACTGTGTTTTGGCTTTGCATTGCAGTTGTGTACTGTGGCATTACCTCTCTACATTATAGGGAGGACACATTGCTGTGGATTCTGGCCGTGTTGCTACTTCTGTTCTGCAGTCTGGATGTGTGGTATTACTTACGCGTAGTGGTTGTGGTGACCAGAGCCTGGTTCCTCTCACCTGTGTTTGACATCACAGGGGAGCAGACCATCAGTGGGCGAGTCCTTCTCCATGACATTGACCTATGCCACATGAACAATGCCCGCTACCTACGCGAGTGTGACTTTGCCCGTTTTTCTCTATACACCCGCAATGGGGTGTTCAAGGCTTTAAGAGCCCTGGAGTGTAGCATGGTTGTTGGGGCAACTACCATCCGCTACAGACGGCCATTGTGTGTGGGTGAGGCATTCGAGCTGTGCAGTCGAATCGTCACCTGGGACGAGAAGTCGTTTTACCTGGAGCAGCGGTTTGTGTCTTGTAAAGATGGAATGGTCTGTGCCATCATGTTCTGCAAACAGAATGTCCTGCGTAGCAGTCCGGAGAAGATCCTGCAATATCTGTGCAAAAGGAAGGTGAGCTGTCATACATTTACTGACACATTTAGCTTATTCTGTATACTAATGCATCATCTAAAAATGTACACTGGTGGCCAAACGTTTGTAATAATGAACAGATTTTGCTGTCTCGGAAGGAAATTGGTTCTTTAATTCACCAACATGACATTCAACTGATCACAAAGTATAGTCAGGACAATACTGATGTAAAAAAAACAGCACCATCACTATTTAAAAAAGTAATTTTTGATCAAATCTAGACAGCAGCCATCACTCCAACACCTTATCCTTGAGTAATCAAGATAAATTGATAATTTGGTACTATTATGCTTTAAGACTAGGCAAGGTCTTAAGGTCAATATTTGGTCAAAAAAGAAACAGCTTTCTCTAGAAACTCATCAGTCAATCATTGTTTTTAGGAATGAAGATTATACAATGCTTGAAATTGACAAATAACTGAATATTTAATACTGAGGTGTAACTACAGTCTTCAAAGACAAAGGACAGCTGGCTCTAACAAGGACAGAAAGAGATGTGGAAGACCAGATGTACAACTAAACAAGAGGAGAAGTACATCAGAGTCTCTAGTTTGAGAAATAGACGCCTCACATGTCCTCCGCTGACAGCTTCATTGAATTCTACCCGCTCAACACCAGTTTCATGTACAACAGTAAAGAGAAGACTCAGTGGTGCATTATGGGAAGAATTGCAAAGAAAAAGACACTTTTGAAACAGAAAACTAAAAGAAAAGCTTAGATTAGGCAAATAAACACAGACATTGGACAACAGATAACTGGAAAAGAGTGTTATGGATCTAAACCCCATTGAGCTTTTGTGGGATCAGTTAGACTGTAAGGTGTGTGAGAAGTGCCCGACAAGACAGACACATCTATGGCAAGTTCTACAGGAAGTGAGGGGTGAAAGGTCAAGTGCAACAGGAAGTGTGGGGTGAAAGGTCACCTGAGTATCTGGACAAACTGCCAGCTAGAATAACAAGGATCTGTAAAGCTGTCATTGCTGCACGTGAAGGATTTTTTTGATGAAACTTTTTGAAGTAGTTTAAGAAGTTCTGAAAAAATTATAATAGTCATTTATGTTATTAATGTGCTGACTATACATTGTGATCTGTTGAATGGCACTTTGGTGAATAAAAGTACCAATTTCTTTCCATGAGAGCAAAATCTTTATATTATTCCAAACATTTGGCCACCATTGTACATTCTGTCATTTACTCACCCTCATTTTGTTCCATACTTTAATTTTTTTTATGTTCTTTCTTCCATGAAACACAAAATAAGATGTTAGGCAGAAGGTCCATGCCGCTCTTTTTCTATACAACAAAAGTGAATGGGGACAGACTTTCGAGCTCCAATAACTACCAAATAATCTCCATAAAAGTAGAAATGTAACTTGCGTTAGATTCGTGTGAGGAAAATACCAAAATGCAAGTCATTATTCACTGATGATCTCCTCATCCTTTGGAGCCCTCGGATCTCATATGCTAACGTTCAACCAAAAATGTTGTGTTTAGAAGCTTTGTGCCAGGTTTTATGTCATAGATGCCAAATACCATTCTCGCGTCACAAGACCAATCGCGACACGGCAAGTTTGAAAATACCCAACTGCAAATGACATTTAAGATCTATGGCAGAGGAGAAGATTTTCAACTTAAATTATATGTCTCGTCCTCACACAAAGCTATAGTGCTTTATTTATTTATTTATTTGTTTATTTCTGGCTGTAGTGAAGTGTTAGTTTCATTTTAAGAGGACTCTTAAGTCATTTTATTGGCGGTAGAGCATGGTCCAAACATTATTTAATTTTGGTCAAAAGGTATCACTTAGCTACTACACTCAAAAAAATATTTTAAGATGTGCGCATTTCAGTTTCATAACAGAAATCCTTAAAATTGAATTGCATAATCTTTAAAAAAAAAATACAAAAAAATACAACAAAAAAAACCATGTATAAATCACATTTTATGAATACAATTTTGTTAAAAATGACACCGTTTTCTGTCTGACGGAATTTTGTTGTGAAGTTGAAATGTGTAAATATTAAAAATAGGATAAAATACTTTGAGTGTAGTTTTCTGTTTAACATATCGCAGCTCAAATCACAATATTTTTCAATATAATCTCAATATGACTTTTTGTCCAAATCGTGCAGCCCTAATAGTAATGAATAGAATGAAAAATGATTGAGTTGAAGCAATAAAAACAAGTTGAGACCCAAGTTGTCCAGCAGCCGGCAGCAATTTGTTGAACTCTCAAAAGATCATAAGCTGTTTAATGTGGGGAACAAGTGCATTGTGAGATGTTTCTCTCCAGTGCATAAATTATATTTTTCTGTTATTTTCTTTATTTCATAATGTATATAATCATTATGAATCTAAATCCAGGCTGATCATCTCTTTTTGTTGTTGTTGTTGTTTATGTTGCTGCTGAACCTGCTTAAACCAGAATCTTACTTAATGGGTTATTATGTTCTCATGTCCCACACCGCAACCTAAGACTTATATACTTTTCCTAGGTGGAAGTTCCGGAATTTCCTGAAGACCTGCAGCACTGGATCCATTTCATTTCTGCCAGCAGTAAAGCACTCCGAGGAGAAAGTGGGATGGATGACAAAAAGAATGAATAAGGCCTCACCAGGACCTACTTCCATAACTGAACTCTTACAAGGTGGTTTACAAGATCAAGTATCTTTCTGCTGGACACATACAGTCATAGTGTCTTAGTGTTTGGATACTGTAATGCAAAATAAAAATGTGAACTTATGTGTGTTATATTGTAAAAGCATAATTCATGGCCACATTGTCACTTTGAAACTGTCAGATTTTTTTGTTAATATCTAATCATAACTTATTAAAGCTAAATGTAAGAACAGAAGAGAAAATAAACAAAAATATGTTTATCTTTGACTTTTATTTTTATGCCAAAAACTATGCATAATGGCAGTTACATACAAAAAAAGAAAGATAATTGCAACAAAAAAAATTTAAAAAAGGACAACAGCCAGAAAAAAATATTATTGGAGGTTATTTATCAACAGTATTCGTCAACTTTTTTTTTGTTTTGCTAATACTGTCTAATAAATATGTAATAATAAGAAAAATTTAAATCAACTTAATAGAATGGATTCTTGCCTTAAATTACATTTATAAATATTTTTGTTTCTCCCCCAAATAATAATAAAAGTACTAATGCATTAAATCTATGAGTTTCTGTAGTAATAATAACAAATAATATAAAAAACGTTTCTTTGAAATGTTCTTCCTGATGTCGTTACAAAAATCTGAAGCCACGCCCAACGTTCGTAGGACGGCTGACGTAAGAACGTCGTTTCACGTTGAACCAATCAGAGCGCATTTTCGGTCTGCACGCAAGTGTGCCTGAAGCCGGCTGATCGGGGTGTCCATCGCGTGAGTAACAATTTCATACATTTGACAAGATTGTGATTACAAACATTCATAAATGTTTTCGGTTATTAATGAAGATTAGCATGGGATATGCTTCATCGCACGACCTTGTCAATGTTATGCAGCTGACGTCGATTATTTAATCTAAATTAATTATGGACAAATGCTTTTTCAGTAATTTCCCGGAATGAATGACGTCACGGGTATTTACAGTAGGTGCTCACAATGTCATAATACTGTCCTGCGTCTTGTTTTATAACAACAGACGCCGGATAATGTGTGTCAGCATCACAGTTTGCTTTATTTTAATAGTTGAATATTATTCATATGGCATAGAATTATTATTATTATTATTATTATTATTATTATTCATACTCAATAAACCCAGTTTTGCTTATTCACGTGATCATCCTTAATTATTAATGACGTGAATAATAAATTATCGTCACTGTGAAACAGAATCATGCTGCTGTGGTTCCTGTCTGGGTCTCTGGTTCTGTTCGGCAGTGTTGATGTCTGGTACTTCCTGCGAGGCTCATGGATGGTCATCAAGTCCTGGTTTCAGGTTCCGATTCGAGATGTTCTGGCCGAGCAGATCGTACACGGGCGGGTTCTCCTGCACGATCTGGACTACATGTGCCACATGAATAACGCCCGCTACCTGCGCGAGTGCGACTTTGCCCGCTTGGCGCACTGCACCCGGAACGGGCTCTTCATGGCCGCCCGAGAGCTCAACGCCACGATGGTGGTCGGAGCCTCGACCATCCGCTACAGACGCTCTCTGGCGCTCGGCGAGGCGTTTGAGTTGCGAACACGCATCGTGTCCTGGGATGAGAAGTCCTTTTATCTTGAGCAGAGATTCGTGTCCAAATCAGACGGGTTCATCTCTGCAGTGATGCTGTGCCGACAGAACGTCATACGCAGCTCTCCAGAGAAGATCTTGGATTTCCTTTTCAAGAGAAGGGTATGGATTTGTATAATTATTCAGTCTCAAAAAAGTTTCAAAATGTACTTTGTAAGGCCTACTTCTATAAAGTACCCTAAAGTACCATCCATAGTACAATGGTACATTATGTTAATCATTCAGAACATTCAAAGTAGGTGCTGTGCACAGTTGTTTGTGCACTAACACATATGATCATGGTAATACCATGGCAGTCTAAGAAGTGCATTGGGGCACCATGCAAATATCATGGTATAAGAATGCAAATACAATCATGCTACTACCTTGTAAAACCATGTATTTGGATATTATATGTTCAATGGTAAAATCCTTTTTTTGGACATGTATCACGGTAATACCATGTTTTTCGACATACCATGGTCATACCATGTTTTTGGACATTTGTCATGGTCAAACCATATATTTATACATGTACCTGGGTAATACTATGTTTTTTGACATGTACCATGGTCATACCATATTTTTGGACACATACCACGGTCATACCATGTTTTTGACATGTACCATTGTCATACCATATTTTTGGACACATACCACGGTCATACCATGTTTTTGGACATGTACCATGGTCATACCATGTTTTTGGACTCTTACCACTGTCATACCATGTTCTTGGACATGTACCATAGTCATACCATGTTTCTGGACATGTACCAGGGTCATACCATGGTTTTGGACATGTACCAGGGCAATAATATGTGTTTGGACATCTAACATGGTCATACCATTTTTTTTAAATAGCATGGCCATTTAATGTTTTTATACACGTACCATGATCATACCATGCTTTTGGACACGTACCACGGTCATACCATGTTTTTGGACACGTACCATGGTCATACCATGTTTTTGGACATGTACCATAGTCATACCATGTTTTTGGACACATACCACGGTCATACCATGTTTTTGGACATGTACCATGGTCATACCATGTTATTGGACACGTACCATGGTCATACCATGTTTTTGGACATGTACCATAGTCATACCATGTTTTTGGACACATACCACGGTCATACCATGTTTTTGGACATGTACTATGGTCATACCATGTTTTTGGACATGTACCATAGTCATACCATGTTTTGGGACATGTACCATGGTCATATCATGGTTTTGGACATGTATCAGGGAAATAACATGTTTTTGGACATCTACTATGGTCATAACATGTTTTTGGAAATAGCATGGTCATTTCATGTTTTTGGACATGTACCAGGGTAATAACCATGTTTTTAGAGATGTGCTGTGGTCAAACCATGTTTTTGGACATGTACCATGGTAATATCATGTTTTTGGACATGTACCAGGGTAACTTCAAGTTTTTGGACATTTAGCATGGTAAGGTATTTTTTTTGGAGATGTATCCTGGTAATATCATGTTTTTAGACATGTATCATGTAATATCATGTTTTTGACATGTATCATGGTAATATCATGTTTTTGGACATGTATCATGTTAATATCATGTTTTTGGACATGTTCAATACTAATACCATGTTTTAGGACATTTATCATTTTAATATAATGTTTTTGGAGATGTTTCATGATAATATCATGTTTTCTTCATGTATCATGGTAATATGTTTTTGACCTGTATTATGTTAATATCGTGTTTTTGGACATGTGCCATGGTAAAATCATGTTTTTGGACATGTTCAATGGTAATACCATATATTTGGGCATGTTCAATGGTAAACCATGTTTTTGGACATGTGCCATGGTACAATCATGTTTGTGACATTTATAATTGTAATATCATGTTTTTGGGCATGTTCAATGGTAATACCATGTTTTTGGACATGTATCATGGTAATATCATGTTTTTGACATGTATCATGGTAAGATCATGTTTTTTACATTTATCATGTAATATCATTATTTTTACATGTATCATGTTATTATCATGTTTTTGGACATATACCAGGGTTATATCACGTTTTTGACATGTATCATGGTAATATCATATTATCACATGTTTCATGGTAATATCATATTTTTGGAGATATATCAAGGTAATATCATGTTTTTGGACATGTATCATGGTAATATCATGTTTTTGACATGTATCATGGTAAGATCATGTTTTTTACATTTATCATGTAATATCATTATTTTTACATGTATCATGTTATTATCATGTTTTTGGACATATACCAGGGTTATATCACATTTTTGACATGTATCATGGTAATATCATATTATCACAAGTTTCATGGTAATATCATGTTTTGGACTTGTATCCTGGTTCCATCATGCTTTTTTTGGGCACGTGCCAGAGTAATATCATGTCATTGGACATATACCATTGAAAAATCATGTTTTTGGATATGTTCAATGTTAATACCATGTTTTTGGACATTTGTAATTGTAATATCATGTTTTTGAAGATGTTTCATGGTAACATCCTGTTTTCGACATGTATCATGGTTTTATCATATTTTCGACATGTTCATTGGTAATACCATGTTTTTGGGCAGGTTGAATGTTAATACCATGTTGTTGGAAATGTGCCATGTACAATCATGTTTTTGGACATGTATCATGGTAATATCATGTTTTTGACATGTATCATGGTAATATATTTTTGGAGATATATCATGGTAATATCATGTTTTTGGACATGTATCATGGTAATATCATGTTTTTGGACATGTATCATGGTAATATCATGTTTTTGACATGTATCATGGTAATATCATGTTTTTGACATATATCCTGGTAATATCATGTTTTTGGACATGGTTCATGATAATATCATGTTTTTGACATGTATCCTGGTAATATCATGTTTTTGGACATGTATCACGATAGTATCATATTTTTGACATGTATTGTGTTAATATCATGTTTTTGGACATGTGCCATGGTAAAATCATGTTTTTGGACATGTGCCATTGTAAAATCATGTTTTTGGACATGTTCAATGGTAATACCATATATTTGGGCATGTTCAATGGTAAACCATGTTTTTGGACATGTTCAATGGTAATACCATGTTTTTGGACATGTATCATGGTAATATCATGTTTTTGACATGTATCATGGTAAGATTATGTTTTTACATGTTTTTTACATTTATCATGTAATATCATTATTTTTACATGTATCATGTTATTATCATGTTTTTGGACATATACCAGGGTTATATCACATTTTTGACATGTATCATGGTAATATCATATTATCACAAGTTTCATGGTAATATCATGTTTTGGACTTGTATCCTGGTTCCATCATGCTTTTTTTGGGCACGTGCCAGAGTAATATCATGTCATTGGACATATACCATTGAAAAATCATGTTTTTGGATATGTTCAATGTTAATACCATGTTTTTGGACATTTGTAATTGTAATATCATGTTTTTGAAGATGTTTCATGGTAACATCCTGTTTTCGACATGTATCATGGTTTTATCATATTTTCGACATGTTCATTGGTAATACCATGTTTTGGGGCAGGTTGAATGTTAATACCATGTTGTTGGAAATGTGCCATGTACAATCATGTTTTTGGACATGTATCATGGTAATATCATGTTTTTGACATGTATCATGGTAATATCATATTTTTGGAGATATATCAAGGTAATATCATGTTTTTGGACATGTATCATGGTAATATCATGTTTTTGACATGTATCATGGTAATATCACGTTTTTGACATGTATCATGGTAATATCATATTATCACAAGTTTCATGGTAATATCATGTTTTGGACTTGTATCCTGGTTCCATCATGCTTTTTTTGGGCACGTGCCAGAGTAATATCATGTCATTGGACATATACCATTGAAAAATCATGTTTTTGGATATGTTCAATGTTAATACCATGTTTTTGGACATTTGTAATTGTAATATCATGTTTTTGAAGATGTTTCATGGTAACATCCTGTTTTCGACATGTATCATGGTTTTATCATATTTTCGACATGTTCATTGGTAATACCATGTTTTTGGGCTGGTTGAATGTTAATACCATGTTGTTGGAAATGTGCCATGTACAATCATGTTTTTGGACATGTATCATGGTAATATCATGTTTTTGACATGTATCATGGTAATATCATATTTTTGGAGATATATCAAGGTAATATCATGTTTTTGGACATGTATCATGGTAATATCATGTTTTTGACATGTATCATGGTAATATCATGTTTTTGGACATGTATCATGGTAATATCATGTTTTTGACATATATCCTGTTAATATCATGTTTTTTGACATGTATCACGATAGTATCATATTTTTGACATGTATTGTGTTAATATCATGTTTTTGGACATGTGCCATGGTAAAATCATGTTTTTGGACATGTGCCATTGTAAAATCATGTTTTTGGACATGTTCAATGGTAATACCATATATTTGGGCATGTTCAATGGTAAACCATGTTTTTGGACATGTTCAATGGTAATACCATATATTTGGGCATGTTCAATGGTAATACCATGTTTTTGGACATGTATCATGGTAATATCATGTTTTTGACATGTATCATGGTAATATCATGTTTTTGACATGTATCATGGTAAGATTATGTTTTTACATGTTTTTTACATTTATCATGTAATATCATTATTTTTACATGTATCCTGGTAATATCATTTTTTTGGACATGTGCCATGGTAAAATCATGTTTTTGGACATGTTCAATGGTAATACCATATATTTGGGCATGTTCAATGGTAAACCATGTTTTTGACATGTATCATGTTTTTGACATATATCCTGGTAATACCATGTTTTTGGACATGTATCATGGTAATATCATGTTTTTACATGTTTTTATCACGTTTTTTACATTTATCATGTAATATCATTATTTTTACATGTATCCTGGTAATATCATGTTTTTTACATATATCCTGGTAATATCATGTTTTTGACATGTATCATGGTAATATCATATTATCACAAGTTTCATGGTAATATCATGTTTTGGACTTGTATCCTGGTTCCTTCATGCTTTTTTTGGGCACATGCCACAGTAATATCATGTCATTGGACATATAACATTGAAAAATCATGTTTTTGGATATGTTCAATGTTAATACCATGTTTTTGGACATTTATAATTGTAATATCATGTTTTTGAAGATGTTTCATGGTAACATCCTGGTAACAACGTTAATACCATGTTGTTGGAAATGTGCCATGTACAATCATGTTTTTGGACATGTATCATGGTAATATCATGTTTTTTACATGTATCATGGTAATATCATATTTTTGGAGATATATCAAGGTAATATCATGTTTTTGACATGTATCATGGTAATATCATGTTTTTTACATGTATAATGGTAATATATTTTTGGAGATATATCAAGGTAATATCATGTTTTTGGATATGTATCATGGAAATATCATGTTTTTGACACGTATCATGGTAATATCATGTTTTTGGATATGTATCATGGTAATATCATGTTTTTAACATGTATCATCTTAATATCATGTTTTTGGACATGTATCATGGTAATATCATGTTTTTGACATGTATCATGGTAATGTCATGTTTTGGACATGTATCATGGTAATATCATGTTTTTGGACATGTATCATGGTAATATCATGTTTTTGGACATGTATCATGGTAATATCATGTTTTTGACATGTATCATGGTAATATCATGTTTTTGGATAAGTATCATGGTAATATCATGTTTTTGACATGTGTCATGTTTTTGACATGTATCATGGTAATATCATGTTTTTGACATGTATCATGGTAATATCATGTTTTTAACATGTATCATGATAATGTCATGTTTTGGACATGTATCATGGTAATATAATGTTTTTGACATGTATCATGGTAATATCATGTTTTTGGACATGTATCATGGTAATATCATGTTTTTGGAGATGTGTCATTATAATATAATTTTTTTGACATGTATCACGATAGTATCATATTTTTGTCATGTATTGTGTTAATATCATGTTTTTGGACATGTGCCATGGTAAAATCATGTTTTTGGACATGTGCCATTGTAAAATCATGTTTTTGGACATGTTCAATGGTTAACCATGTTTTTGGACATGTTCAATGGTAATACCATATATTTGGGCATGTTCAATGGTAAACCATGTTTTTGGACATGTGACATGGTACAATCATGTTTTTGACATGTATCATGTTTTTGACATGTATCCTGGTAATATGTTTTTGGACATGTATCATGTTTTTGGACATATACCAAGGTTATTATCACGTTTTTGACATGTATCATGGTAATATCATATTATCACAAGTTTCATGGTAATATCATGTTTTGGACTTGTATCCTGGTTCCATCATGCTTTTTTTGGGCACATGCCACAGTAATATCATGTCATTGGACATATACCATTGAAAAATCATGTTTTTGGATATGTTCAATGTTAATACCATGTTTTTGGACATTTATAATTGTAATATCATGTTTTTGAAGATGATTCATGGTAACATCCTGTTTTCTACATGTATAATGGTAATATCATATTTTCGACATGTTCATTGGTAATACCATGTTTTTGGGCAGGTTGAACGTTAATACCATGTTGTTGGAAATGTGCCATGTACAATCATGTTTTTGGACATGTATCATGGTAATATCATGTTTTTTACATGTATCATGGTAATATCATATTTTTGGAGATATATCAAGGTAATATCATGTTTTTGACACGTATCGTGGTAATATCATGTTTTTTACATGTATAATGGTAATATATTTTTGGAGATATATCAAGGTAATATCATGTTTTTGACATGTATCATGGTAATATCATGTTTTAACATGTATCATGGTAATATCATGTTTTTGGATATGTATCATGGTAATATCATGTTTTACCATGTATCATGGCAATATCATGTTTTTGGATATGTATCATGGTAATATCATGTTTTTAACATGTATCATGGTAATATCATGTTTTTGGACATGTATCATGGTAATATCATGTTTTTGACATGTATCATGATAATGTCATGTTTTGGACATGTATCATGGTAATATCATGTTTTTGAAATGTATCATGGTAATATCATGTTTTTGGACATGTATCCTGGTAATATCATGTTTTTGACATGTATCATGTTTTTGACATGTATCATGGTAATATCATGTTTTTGGACATGTATCATGGTAATATCATGTTTTTTACATGTATCATGGTAATATATTTTTGGAGATATATCATGGTAATATCATGTTTTGGAAATGTATCATGGTAATGTCATGTTTTGGACATGTATCATGGTAATATCATGTTTTTGGACATGTATCATGGTAATTTCATGTTTTTGACATGTATCATGGTAATATCATGTTTTTGGACATGTATCATGGTAATTTCATGTTTTTGACATGTATCCTGCTAATATCATGTTTTTGGACATGTATCATAGTAATATCATGTTTTTGACATGTATCATGGTATTATCATGTTTTTGGACATGTATCATGTAATATGTTTTTGGAGATGTATCATGATAATGTCATGTTTTTGACATGTATCATGGTAATTTCATGTTTTTTACATATATCCTGGTAATATCATGTTTTTTGATATGTATCATGTAATATCATGTTTTTGACATGTATCCTGGTAATATCATGTTTTTGGACATGTATCCTGGTAATATCATGTTTTTGACATGTATCCTGGTAATATCATGTTTTGGACATGTATCATGGTAATATCATGTTTTGGACATGTATCATGGTAATATCATGTTTTTTTACATGTGTCCTGTTAATATCATGTTTTTGGACATGTATCATGGTATTATCATGTTTTTGGACATGTATCATGTAATATCATGTTTTTGGACATGTATCCTGGTAATATCACGTTTTGGACATGTATCTTGGTAATATCACGTTTTGGACATGTATCATGGTAATATCATGTTTTGGACATGTATCATGGTAATATCATGTTTTTGACATGTATCATGGTAATATCATGTTTTTAACATGTATCAAGATAATGTCATGTTTTGGACATGTATCATGGTAATATAATGTTTTTGACATGTATCATGGTAATATCATGTTTTTGGACATGTATCATGGTAATATCATGTTTTTGGAGATGTGTCATTATAATATAATTTTTTTGACATGTATCACGATAGTATCATATTTTTGTCATGTATTGTGTTAATATCATGTTTTTGGACATGTGCCATGGTAAAATCATGTTTTTGGACATGTGCCATTGTAAAATCATGTTTTTGGACATGTTCAATGGTTAACCATGTTTTTGGACATGTTCAATGGTAATACCATATATTTGGGCATGTTCAATGGTAAACCATGTTTTTGGACATGTGACATGGTACAATCATGTTTTTGACATGTATCATGTTTTTGACATGTATCCTGGTAATATGTTTTTGGACATGTATCATGTTAATATCATGTTTTTGGACATATACCAAGGTTATTATCACGTTTTTGACATGTATCATGGTAATATCATATTATCACAAGTTTCATGGTAATATCATGTTTTGGACTTGTATCCTGGTTCCATCATGCTTTTTTTGGGCACATGCCACAGTAATATCATGTCATTGGACATATACCATTGAAAAATCATGTTTTTGGATATGTTCAATGTTAATACCATGTTTTTGGACATTTATAATTGTAATATCATGTTTTTGAAGATGATTCATGGTAACATCCTGTTTTCTACATGTATAATGGTAATATCATATTTTCGACATGTTCATTGGTAATACCATGTTTTTGGGCAGGTTGAACGTTAATACCATGTTGTTGGAAATGTGCCATGTACAATCATGTTTTTGGACATGTATCATGGTAATATCATGTTTTTTACATGTATCATGGTAATATCATATTTTTGGAGATATATCAAGGTAATATCATGTTTTTGACACGTATCGTGGTAATATCATGTTTTTTACATGTATAATGGTAATATATTTTTGGAGATATATCAAGGTAATATCATGTTTTTGACATGTATCATGGTAATATCATGTTTTAACATGTATCATGGTAATATCATGTTTTTGGATATGTATCATGGTAATATCATGTTTTACCATGTATCATAGTAATATCATGTTTTTGGATATGTATCATGGTAATATCATGTTTTTAACATGTATCATGGTAATATCATGTTTTTGGACATGTATCATGATAATGTCATGTTTTGGACATGTATCATGGTAATATCATGTTTTTGAAATGTATCATGGTAATATCATGTTTTTGGACATGTATCCTGGTAATATCATGTTTTTGACATGTATCATGGTAATATCATGTTTTTGACATGTATCATGGTAATATCATGTTTTTGACATGTATCATGTTTTTGACATGTATCATGGTAATATCATGTTTTTGGACATGTATCATGGTAATATCATGTTTTTTACATGTATCATGGTAATATATTTTTGGAGATATATCAAGGTAATATCATGTTTTTGACATGTATCATGATAATGTCATGTTTTGGACATGTATCATGGTAATGTCATGTTTTGGACATGTATCATGGTAATATCATGTTTTTGGACATGTATCATGGTAATTTCATGTTTTTGACATGTATCATGGTAATATCATGTTTTTGGACATGTATCATGGTAATTTCATGTTTTTGACATGTATCCTGCTAATATCATGTTTTTGGACATGTATCATGTAATATCATGTTTTTGACATATATCCTGGTAATATCATGTTTTTGGACATGTATCATGTAATATCATGTTTTTGACATGTATCCTGGTAATATCATGTTTTTGACATATATCCTGGTAATATCATGTATTTGGACATGTATCATGGTAATATCATGTTTTTGGACATGTATCATGGTAATATCATGTTTTTGACATGTATCATGGTAATATCATGTTTTTGACATATATCCTGGTAATATCATGTTTTTGGACATGTTTCATGATAATATCATGTTTTTGACATGTATCCTGGTAATATCATGTTTTTGGACATGTATCACGATAGTATCATATTTTTGACATGTATTGTGTTAATATCATGTTTTTGGACATGTGCCATGGTAAAATCATGTTTTTGGACATGTTCAATGGTAATACCATATATTTGGGCATGTTCAATGGTAAACCATGTTTTTGGACATGTTCAATGGTAATACCATGTTTTTGGACATGTATCATGGTAATATCATGTTTTTGACATGTATCATGGTAAGATTATGTTTTTACATGTTTTTTACATTTATCATGTAATATCATTATTTTTACATGTATCATGTTATTATCATGTTTTTAGACATATACCAGGGTTATATCACATTTTTGACATGTATCATGGTAATATCATATTATCACAAGTTTCATGGTAATATCATGTTTTGGACTTGTATCCTGGTTCCATCATGCTTTTTTTGGGCACGTGCCAGAGTAATATCATGTCATTGGACATATACCATTGAAAAATCATGTTTTTGGATATGTTCAATGTTAATACCATGTTTTTGGACATTTGTAATTGTAATATCATGTTTTTGAAGATGTTTCATGGTAACATCCTGTTTTCGACATGTATCATGGTTTTATCATATTTTCGACATGTTCATTGGTAATACCATGTTTTGGGGCAGGTTGAATGTTAATACCATGTTGTTGGAAATGTGCCATGTACAATCATGTTTTTGGACATGTATCATGGTAATATCATGTTTTTGACATGTATCATGGTAATATCATATTTTTGGAGATATATCAAGGTAATATCATGTTTTTGGACATGTATCATGGTAATATCATGTTTTTGACATGTATCATGGTAATATCACGTTTTTGACATGTATCATGGTAATATCATATTATCACAAGTTTCATGGTAATATCATGTTTTGGACTTGTATCCTGGTTCCATCATGCTTTTTTTGGGCACGTGCCAGAGTAATATCATGTCATTGGACATATACCATTGAAAAATCATGTTTTTGGATATGTTCAATGTTAATACCATGTTTTTGGACATTTGTAATTGTAATATCATGTTTTTGAAGATGTTTCATGGTAACATCCTGTTTTCGACATGTATCATGGTTTTATCATATTTTCGACATGTTCATTGGTAATACCATGTTTTTGGGCTGGTTGAATGTTAATACCATGTTGTTGGAAATGTGCCATGTACAATCATGTTTTTGGACATGTATCATGGTAATATCATGTTTTTGACATGTATCATGGTAATATCATATTTTTGGAGATATATCAAGGTAATATCATGTTTTTGGACATGTATCATGGTAATATCATGTTTTTGACATGTATCATGGTAATATCATGTTTTTGGACATGTATCATGGTAATATCATGTTTTTGACATATATCCTGTTAATATCATGTTTTTTGACATGTATCACGATAGTATCATATTTTTGACATGTATTGTGTTAATATCATGTTTTTGGACATGTGCCATGGTAAAATCATGTTTTTGGACATGTGCCATTGTAAAATCATGTTTTTGGACATGTTCAATGGTAATACCATATATTTGGGCATGTTCAATGGTAAACCATGTTTTTGGACATGTTCAATGGTAATACCATATATTTGGGCATGTTCAATGGTAATACCATGTTTTTGGACATGTATCATGGTAATATCATGTTTTTGACATGTATCATGGTAATATCATGTTTTTGACATGTATCATGGTAAGATTATGTTTTTACATGTTTTTTACATTTATCATGTAATATCATTATTTTTACATGTATCCTGGTAATATCATGTTTTTGGACATGTGCCATGGTAAAATCATGTTTTTGGACATGTTCAATGGTAATACCATATATTTGGGCATGTTCAATGGTAAACCATGTTTTTGACATGTATCATGTTTTTGACATATATCCTGGTAATACCATGTTTTTGGACATGTATCATGGTAATATCATGTTTTTACATGTTTTTATCACGTTTTTTACATTTATCATGTAATATCATTATTTTTACATGTATCCTGGTAATATCATGTTTTTTACATATATCCTGGTAATATCATGTTTTTGACATGTATCATGGTAATATCATATTATCACAAGTTTCATGGTAATATCATGTTTTGGACTTGTATCCTGGTTCCTTCATGCTTTTTTGGGCACATGCCACAGTAATATCATGTCATTGGACATATAACATTGAAAAATCATGTTTTTGGATATGTTCAATGTTAATACCATGTTTTTGGACATTTATAATTGTAATATCATGTTTTTGAAGATGTTTCATGGTAACATCCTGGTAACAACGTTAATACCATGTTGTTGGAAATGTGCCATGTACAATCATGTTTTTGGACATGTATCATGGTAATATCATGTTTTTTACATGTATCATGGTAATATCATATTTTTGGAGATATATCAAGGTAATATCATGTTTTTGACATGTATCATGGTAATATCATGTTTTTTACATGTATAATGGTAATATATTTTTGGAGATATATCAAGGTAATATCATGTTTTTGGATATGTATCATGGTAATATCATGTTTTTGACACGTATCATGGTAATATCATGTTTTTGGATATGTATCATGGTAATATCATGTTTTTAACATGTATCATCTTAATATCATGTTTTTGGACATGTATCATGGTAATATCATGTTTTTGACATGTATCATGGTAATGTCATGTTTTGGACATGTATCATGGTAATATCATGTTTTTGGACATGTATCATGGTAATATGTTTTTGGACATGTATCATGGTAATATCATGTTTTTGACATGTATCATGGTAATATCATGTTTTTGGATAAGTATCATGGTAATATCATGTTTTTGACATGTGTCATGTTTTTGACATGTATCATGGTAATATCATGTTTTTGACATGTATCATGGTAATATCATGTTTTTAACATGTATCATGATAATGTCATGTTTTGGACATGTATCATGGTAATATAATGTTTTTGACATGTATCATGGTAATATCATGTTTTTGGACATGTATCATGGTAATATCATGTTTTTGGAGATGTGTCATTATAATATAATTTTTTTGACATGTATCACGATAGTATCATATTTTTGTCATGTATTGTGTTAATATCATGTTTTTGGACATGTGCCATGGTAAAATCATGTTTTTGGACATGTGCCATTGTAAAATCATGTTTTTGGACATGTTCAATGGTTAACCATGTTTTTGGACATGTTCAATGGTAATACCATATATTTGGGCATGTTCAATGGTAAACCATGTTTTTGGACATGTGACATGGTACAATCATGTTTTTGACATGTATCATGTTTTTGACATGTATCCTGGTAATATGTTTTTGGACATGTATCATGTTTTTGGACATATACCAAGGTTATTATCACGTTTTTGACATGTATCATGGTAATATCATATTATCACAAGTTTCATGGTAATATCATGTTTTGGACTTGTATCCTGGTTCCATCATGCTTTTTTTGGGCACATGCCACAGTAATATCATGTCATTGGACATATACCATTGAAAAATCATGTTTTTGGATATGTTCAATGTTAATACCATGTTTTTGGACATTTATAATTGTAATATCATGTTTTTGAAGATGATTCATGGTAACATCCTGTTTTCGACATGTATAATGGTAATATCATATTTTCGACATGTTCATTGGTAATACCATGTTTTTGGGCAGGTTGAACGTTAATACCATGTTGTTGGAAATGTGCCATGTACAATCATGTTTTTGGACATGTATCATAGTAATATCATGTTTTTTACATGTATCATGGTAATATCATATTTTTGGAGATATATCAAGGTAATATCATGTTTTTGACACGTATCGTGGTAATATCATGTTTTTTACATGTATAATGGTAATATATTTTTGGAGATATATCAAGGTAATATCATGTTTTTGACATGTATCATGGTAATATCATGTTTTAACATGTATCATGGTAATATCATGTTTTTGGATATGTATCATGGTAATATCATGTTTTACCATGTATCATGGCAATATCATGTTTTTGGATATGTATCATGGTGATATCATGTTTTTAACATGTATCATGGTAATATCATGTTTTTGGACATGTATCATGGTAATATCATGTTTTTGACATGTATCATGATAATGTCATGTTTTGGACATGTATCATGGTAATATCATGTTTTTAACATGTATCATGGTAATATCATGTTTTTGGACATGTATCATGGTAATATCATGTTTTTGACATGTATCATGATAATGTCATGTTTTGGACATGTATCATGGTAATATCATGTTTTTGAAATGTATCATGGTAATATCATGTTTTTGGACATGTATCATGGTAATATCATGTTTTTGGACATGTATCATGGTAATATCATGTTTTTGACATGTATCATGTTTTTGACATGTATCATGGTAATATCATGTTTTTGGACATGTATCATGGTAATATCATGTTTTTTACATGTATCATGGTAATATATTTTTGGAGATATATCAAGGTAATATCATGTTTTTGACATGTATCATGGTAATATGTTTTTAACATGTATCCTGGTAATATCATGTTTTTGGACATGTATCATGGTAATATCATGTTTTTGACATGTATCATGATAATGTCATGTTTTGGAAATGTATCATGGTAATGTCATGTTTTGGACATGTATCATGGTAATATCATGTTTTTGGACATGTATCATGGTAATTTCATGTTTTTAACATGTATCATGGTAATATCATGTTTTTGGACATGTATCATGGTAATATCATGTTTTTGACATGTATCATGATAATGTCATGTTTTGGACATGTATCATGGTAATATCATGTTTTTGAAATGTATCATGGTAATATCATGTTTTTGGACATGTATCCTGGTAATATCATGTTTTTGACATGTATCATGGTAATATCATGTTTTTGGACATGTATCATGGTAATATCATGTTTTTGGACATGTATCATGGTAATATCATGTTTTTGACATGTATCATGTTTTTGACATGTATCATGGTAATATCATGTTTTTTACATGTATCATGGTAATATATTTTTGGAGATATATCATGGTAATATCATGTTTTGGAAATGTATCATGGTAATGTCATGTTTTGGACATGTATCATGGTAATATCATGTTTTTGGACATGTATCATGGTAATTTCATGTTTTTGACATGTATCATGGTAATATCATGTTTTTGGACATGTATCATGGTAATTTCATGTTTTTGACATGTATCCTGCTAATATCATGTTTTTGGACATGTATCATAGTAATATCATGTTTTTGACATGTATCATGGTATTATCATGTTTTTGGACATGTATCATGTAATATGTTTTTGGAGATGTATCATGATAATGTCATGTTTTTGACATGTATCATGGTAATTTCATGTTTTTTACATATATCCTGGTAATATCATGTTTTTTGATATGTATCATGTAATATCATGTTTTTGACATGTATCCTGGTAATATCATGTTTTTGGACATGTATCATGTAATATCATGTTTTTGGACATGTATCCTGGTAATATCACGTTTTGGACATGTATCTTGGTAATATCACGTTTTGGACATGTATCATGGTAATATCATGTTTTGGACATGTATCATGGTAATATCATGTTTTTGACATGTATCATGGTAATATCATGTTTTTAACATGTATCAAGATAATGTCATGTTTTGGACATGTATCATGGTAATATAATGTTTTTGACATGTATCATGGTAATATCATGTTTTTGGACATGTATCATGGTAATATCATGTTTTTGGAGATGTGTCATTATAATATAATTTTTTTGACATGTATCACGATAGTATCATATTTTTGTCATGTATTGTGTTAATATCATGTTTTTGGACATGTGCCATGGTAAAATCATGTTTTTGGACATGTGCCATTGTAAAATCATGTTTTTGGACATGTTCAATGGTTAACCATGTTTTTGGACATGTTCAATGGTAATACCATATATTTGGGCATGTTCAATGGTAAACCATGTTTTTGGACATGTGACATGGTACAATCATGTTTTTGACATGTATCATGTTTTTGACATGTATCCTGGTAATATGTTTTTGGACATGTATCATGTTTTTGGACATATACCAAGGTTATTATCACGTTTTTGACATGTATCATGGTAATATCATATTATCACAAGTTTCATGGTAATATCATGTTTTGGACTTGTATCCTGGTTCCATCATGCTTTTTTTGGGCACATGCCACAGTAATATCATGTCATTGGACATATACCATTGAAAAATCATGTTTTTGGATATGTTCAATGTTAATACCATGTTTTTGGACATTTATAATTGTAATATCATGTTTTTGAAGATGATTCATGGTAACATCCTGTTTTCTACATGTATAATGGTAATATCATATTTTCGACATGTTCATTGGTAATACCATGTTTTTGGGCAGGTTGAACGTTAATACCATGTTGTTGGAAATGTGCCATGTACAATCATGTTTTTGGACATGTATCATGGTAATATCATGTTTTTTACATGTATCATGGTAATATCATATTTTTGGAGATATATCAAGGTAATATCATGTTTTTGACACGTATCGTGGTAATATCATGTTTTTTACATGTATAATGGTAATATATTTTTGGAGATATATCAAGGTAATATCATGTTTTTGACATGTATCATGGTAATATCATGTTTTAACATGTATCATGGTAATATCATGTTTTTGGATATGTATCATGGTAATATCATGTTTTACCATGTATCATGGCAATATCATGTTTTTGGATATGTATCATGGTAATATCATGTTTTTAACATATGGTAATATCATGTTTTTGGACATGTATCATGGTAATATCATGTTTTTGACATGTATCATGATAATGTCATGTTTCGGACATGTATCATGGTAATATCATGTTTTTGAAATGTATCATGGTAATATCATGTTTTTGGACATGTATCATGGTAATATCATGTTTTTGGACATGTATCATGGTAATATCATGTTTTTGACATGTATCATGTTTTTGACATGTATCATGGTAATATCATGTTTTTGGACATGTATCATGGTAATATCATGTTTTTTACATGTATCATGGTAATATATTTTTGGAGATATATCAAGGTAATATCATGTTTTTGACATGTATCATGGTAATATGTTTTTAACATGTATCCTGGTAATATCATGTTTTTGGACATGTATCATGGTAATATCATGTTTTTGACATGTATCATGATAATGTCATGTTTTGGAAATGTATCATGGTAATGTCATGTTTTGGACATGTATCATGGTAATATCATGTTTTTGGACATGTATCATGGTAATTTCATGTTTTTGACATGTATCATGGTAATATCATGTTTTTGGACATGTATCATGGTAATTTCATGTTTTTGACATGTATCCTGCTAATATCATGTTTTTGGACATGTATCATAGTAATATCATGTTTTTGACATGTATCATGGTATTATCATGTTTTTGGACATGTATCATGTAATATGTTTTTGGAGATGTATCATGATAATGTCATGTTTTTGACATGTATCATGGTAATTTCATGTTTTTTTACATATATCCTGGTAATATCATGTTTTTTGATATGTATCATGTAATATCATGTTTTTGACATGTATCCTGGTAATATCATGTTTTTGGACATGTATCCTGGTAATATCATGTTTTTGGACATGTATCCTGGTAATATCATGTTTTTGACATGTATCCTGGTAATATCATGTTTTGGACATGTATCATGGTAATATCATGTTTTTTTACATGTGTCCTGTTAATATCATGTTTTTGGACATGTATCATGGTATTATCATGTTTTTGGACATGTATCATGTAATATCATGTTTTTGGACATGTATCTTGGTAATATCACGTTTTGGACATGTATCATGGTAATATCATGTTTTGGACATGTATCATGGTAATATCATGTTTTTGACATGTATCATGGCAATATCATGTTTTTAACATGTATCATGATAATGTCATGTTTTGGACATGTATCATGGTAATATAATGTTTTTGACATGTATCATGGTAATATCATGTTTTTGGACATGTATCATGGTAATATCATGTTTTTGGAGATGTGTCATTATAATATAATTTTTTTGACATGTATCACGATAGTATCATATTTTTGTCATGTATTGTGTTAATATCATATTTTTTGGACATGTGCCATGGTAAAATCATGTTTTTGGACATGTGCCATTGTAAAATCATGTTTTTGGACATGTTCAATGGTTAACCATGTTTTTGGACATGTTCAATGGTAATACCATATATTTGGGCATGTTCAATGGTAAACCATGTTTTTGGACATGTGACATGGTACAATCATGTTTTTGACATGTATCATGTTTTTGACATGTATCCTGGTAATATGTTTTTGGACATGTATCATGTTAATATCATGTTTTTGGACATATACCAAGGTTATTATCACGTTTTTGACATGTATCATGGTAATATCATATTATCACAAGTTTCATGGTAATATCATGTTTTGGACTTGTATCCTGGTTCCATCATGCTTTTTTTGGGCACATGCCACAGTAATATCATGTCATTGGACATATACCATTGAAAAATCATGTTTTTGGATATGTTCAATGTTAATACCATGTTTTTGGACATTTATAATTGTAATATCATGTTTTTGAAGATGATTCATGGTAACATCCTGTTTTCTACATGTATAATGGTAATATCATATTTTCGACATGTTCATTGGTAATACCATGTTTTTGGGCAGGTTGAACGTTAATACCATGTTGTTGGAAATGTGCCATGTACAATCATGTTTTTGGACATGTATCATGGTAATATCATGTTTTTTACATGTATCATGGTAATATCATATTTTTGGAGATATATCAAGGTAATATCATGTTTTTGACACGTATCGTGGTAATATCATGTTTTTTACATGTATAATGGTAATATATTTTTGGAGATATATCAAGGTAATATCATGTTTTTGACATGTATCATGGTAATATCATGTTTTAACATGTATCATGGTAATATCATGTTTTTGGATATGTATCATGGTAATATCATGTTTTACCATGTATCATGGTAATATCATGTTTTTGGATATGTATCATGGTAATATCATGTTTTTAACATGTATCATGGTAATATCATGTTTTTGGACATGTATCATGATAATGTCATGTTTTGGACATGTATCATGGTAATATCATGTTTTTGAAATGTATCATGGTAATATCATGTTTTTGGACATGTATCCTGGTAATATCATGTTTTTGACATGTATCATGGTAATATCATGTTTTTGACATGTATCATGGTAATATCATGTTTTTGGACATGTATCATGGTAATATCATGTTTTTGACATGTATCATGTTTTTGACATGTATCATGGTAATATCATGTTTTTGGACATGTATCATGGTAATATCATGTTTTTGACATGTATCATGGTAATATGTTTTTAACATGTATCCTGGTAATATCATGTTTTTGGACATGTATCATGGTAATATCATGTTTTTGACATGTATCATGATAATGTCATGTTTTGGACATGTATCATGGTAATGTCATGTTTTGGACATGTATCATGGTAATATCATGTTTTTGGACATGTATCATGGTAATTTCATGTTTTTGACATGTATCATGGTAATATCATGTTTTTGGACATGTATCATGGTAATTTCATGTTTTTGACATGTATCCTGCTAATATCATGTTTTTGGACATGTATCATGTAATATCATGTTTTTGACATATATCCTGGTAATATCATGTTTTTGGACATGTATCATGTAATATCATGTTTTTGACATGTATCCTGGTAATATCATGTTTTTGACATATATCCTGGTAATATCATGTATTTGGACATGTATCCTGGTAATATCATGTTTTTGACATGTATCCTGGTAATATCATGTTTTGGACATGTATCCTGGTAATATCACGTTTTGGACATGTATCCTGGTAATATCACGTTTTTGACATGTATCCTTGTAATATCATGTTTTTGGACATGTATCATGTAATATCATGTTTTTGACATGTATCATGTAATATGCATGGTAATATCATGTTTTTGGACATGTATCATAGTAATTTCATGTTTTTGACATGTATCATGGTAATATCATGTTTTGGACATGTATCCTGGTAATATCATGTTTTTGACATGTATCATGGTATTATCATGTTTTTGGACATGTATCATGTAATATCATGTTTTTGGAGATGTATCATGATAATGTCATGTTTTTGACATGTATCCTGGTAATATCATGTTTTGGACATGTATCATGGTAATATCATGTTTTGGACATGTATCATGGTAATATCATGTTTTTGGACATGTGTCCTGTTAATATCATGTTTTTGGACATGTATCATGGTATTATCATGTTTTTGGACATGTATCATGTAATATCATGTTTTTGGACATGTATCCTGGTAATATCACGTTTTTGGACATGTATCCTGGTAATATCACGTTTTGGACATGTATCTTGGTAATATCACGTTTTGGACATGTATCATGGTAATATCTTGTTTTTGACATGTATCATGTAATATCGTGTTTTTGGACATGTATCATGTAATATCATGTTTTTGACATGTATCCTGGTAATATCATGTTTTTGGACATGTATCCTGGTAATATCATGTTTTTGGACATGTATCATGGTAATGTTATGTTTTTGGACATGTATCATGGTAATTTCATATTTTGGACATGTATCATGGTAATTTCATATTTTTGACATGTATCCTGGTAATATCATGTTTTTGGACATGTATCATGTAATATCATGTTTTTGGACATGTATCCTGGTAATATCATGTTTTTGGACATGTATCATGGTAATGTCATGTTTTTGGACATGTATCATGGTAATTTCATGTTTTTGACATGTATCCTGGTAATATCATGTTTTTGACATGTGTCCTGGTAATATCATGTTTTTGACATGTATCATGGTAATATCATGTTTTTGGACATGTATCATGGTAATATCATGTTTTTGGACATGTATCATGATAATATCAAGTTTTTTACATGTGTCCTGTTAATATCATGTTTTTGGACATGTATCATGGTAATATCATGTTTTGGACATGTATCATGTAATATCATGTTTTGACATGTATCATGGTAATATCATGGTTTGACATGTATCATTGTAATATCATGTTTTTGACATGTAAAAATTGCACTTAGAATTAGTGCTTTCATGAAAATTAGATAAGATGTTGTGCTTAGTTGCATCTAGCATGATCAAGGAAATAGAGCCCATTATATTAGTAAATGGTTTTGCACAAACAAATAAACAACTTACCTTTTTCCACCTGTCTTTGGCCTTCTGTCTGAAACACTCTCTGCTAAAGCACTCTGTTTTCTGTGCTGTCCACTTTAAGACTTCAATATATACGACCACTGTGTTATGATTGGCTAACCTCTTTGGAGTGCAAACACCCCCTAACAACACTCGTGGAACTATTTTTTCCAAGAGTAAAAGAATGAAAACGTGCAAGCTATTTATAAAATCACCAGAAAAGTCTCCTTGGGTGTACTGTTTCTCTTAAGAGTACTTATTTAGAAAGTTAGTAATGTTTGTGGTCAATTGGAATTCTTGGAAGTACCATGTCAATAGAATGGTATAATTTTTATCACCTCAGACAACCTTATTTGTTAATGACCTATGTATAGTGTATATGTATAATATATATATTATTTTTACAATAGTTGATTTGTAAGGGTGCAATGGATGTTCCTACCTAACAAAAATATATCTTATATGTTTGTCTCATTAAGGTGGAGTGCCCTGACATCCCAGAAGACCTGCAGCACTGGATTAGATTCATCACTGCCAGTAGTCAGGCATTGAGGGCAGAGAGTGGACTCGAGGAGAAGACCAAATGATCATTTTAAAGACACTTACTGTAAGCCTTCTTGTGCATGTAAGTTATCCCATGAGGATAACCTTAAATTATGTAACTTTTCTTTAAAAGGTCAGTTTTGAAATTGCAAAAGGTATTGCTGATCCAGAACATGGGACATTGGAACGTCCTTATATCTGTTCATCCATTTGCTATTCCACATTTGCCCTTTATATGGTTTGTGTTAGTTTTAAGCAGGCCCGCACAGAATCTTCAAAGCTCTATAGGTTTCAGCAGAATTTTAACGCACATCATTCTCGCATTTCTACACATTCCACATCCCTTGTGTGTTCATTTAATAAATATCTTTGTTAATTGGTATGCTTTCAACTTCCAGCTCTGTATATCACATTTAACTGTTTAAATCCATTCCACAGATTTTCCTCCAACATCATTTTATAAAATGCAAACATTTTCAGATTCTTTCTGGGCCTGCCTAGAAGTATAGAAACATGATGGTTGTCTTTACTAAACCACTACAGAAGATGCTAAAATGAAATAATACTGACAAAACACAGAGCACGAATCTCTTTGTGGAGAAACAGATTGCATGAGCAATTGCATTGACTCCATTGATTTGAACACTCCCATGACCAAATACGCACATAAACGTAATTCTTAACTTGAAAGTCATGTTGGATGAATTTGCACAGAGTATTTTTTTAGTTCTGAGCAGTGATTTTAAACAAATATACATTACCGGTCAAAACATTTGAAACACTTGACTGAAATGTTTCTCACGATCTTAAAAATCTTTTGATCTGAAGGCGTATGCTAAAATGTTTGAAATTAGTTTTGTTGACAAAAATATAATTGTTCCGCCATATTTATTTATTTCAAAATTTAATACAAAAAAAAAAAAAAAAAATTTTTTTTAATTGATGACTTGGACCAAATAATAAAGAAAAGCAGCCAATAAGTGCCCAACATAGATGGGAACTCCTTCAACATGGTTTAAAAAGCATCCCAGGGTGATACCTGAAGAAGTTGCTTGAGAAAATGTCAAGAGTACATGTCTGCAAATTCTAGACAATGGGATGTCTACTATGAAGATGCTAAAATATAACACCGTTTTGTTTTATTTTGGATTATGTTTAGTCACAGCATAACTCCCATAGTTCCATTTACGTTATTCCAAAGTTTTGATGGCTTTACTATTATTCTAAAATGTGAAAAAAAAAAAAAAAAAATATTCAAAAACGTTTCAAAACTTTTGACCGGTAGTGTACATAGAAAATAATGTTTTATCATATCACTTATTCATGGATTGATTGTGTTAGTCAGATATGTTAAGTAATGATTTATTCCAATTTAAAACAAAGGTTTATTATTATTTATGAGGGAACGTGTATTTATTCAATTAAGATATTTTTCAAAAATGTGCATTATATTTTTATTTAGGAATCTGTATGAAAAATGTATCTAAAGTAATGAAAGAACCTGAAATGAAACTTGAAGACTTGCATTATGAAATAAAATACTGCATTATAAATAAAGTGTATATAAGTTATTAGATGTATATATTTATATAGGTTTTGTGCAGAAGGTATGTGATGAGTAAGAGCAGCACTATTGCCATCTAGTGTCAATAGACTGCCATAATTGACTATGCTAATATGATAATTAACATGCTTTTCTCAAAACTGGGTACACTTTGTAAAAAAAAAAAAAAAAAAGCTTCACAGACCCCCTTACTCCTAATATTAAGATGTGTCTCGGGTAATCAGATCACATGTGGTCTGGTAAGACAAATCGCTGTTGACACCTGTTTGCTTAAATGCGTCTCCTGTGACCACTTGTGATTGGATTTGGAGGGGAGGGTCTCTGTTTCGTGACGATCAATCACTATGTCAGTGTGTTACTGCATATATTAAGTCAGACAAAGAAAGCACAAATGACAGTGCTGTTTCTCCCGGATGCTGTTGAAATTTAATCTACACGCAAAGGCAACATGTCAAGCTGAGGTATCCGTTATTTTAATGCATTACGAGTTGTTCGTGCTTCTCATCTGACTTGATATCAGACAAACTAAAGAGGTTCTGTGAAGCTCTCGTGAATGTGGATGGTTATTTCCTTTTAAAGCCGCTCGTAATCTGCACAGATGAAACTCTTTGTTTTAGTGAAGCGGTTGATTGACAGGTTAGACGTGGCACTTCACTGCTGCCGGGATGCGCAAATGGTGGATTAGCATTTACACCTCTGATGTGAAGTGGTTTTGACCACATTCGTATGTGGTTTTTGTGATCTTATCACAAAATGTTTTAGACCCCGATTAGACCTGTAATTAGCACTGACCACATGTGAACAGATCGCCTGAAATGCATTTTAACACCAGGTGGAAATGTGGTCATAGTCAGTACAACAGCCGTCTTTGTGGACTACACATTGGATAATGTTTCATTGCTTTGCACAAGCATTTAATGACATCTTTTCTCACTCAAACCTAACTATTATATCAGCTCCATGTACAAACCCAATGGATCGCAACAGTGCCTGACCACTTTTTCAGCCATCTGGGGTCCCGGAAATGTGAGCGCAGCGTAGTTCTAGCGGGAAGACTAGCAGCTGCACATCATCGCACCATTAGCTGGGTAATTCCCAGCCAATCACATGTAAGCCATCGCTTTATAAGTCTGTCAAAAATCTATCACATTGCTGTTTCAGTGCGCTAACACGGCAACCTCCACCACCCCACCACCACCAGTTGAGCCCCGTCCCACACGGGGGTAGGCTCCTCGCCCCTGCCTCCTATCTCCGGCAGGATATGACGGTTCCGAGTACAACTCCCTCGGACCACCAAACGGGGCTTACACCAAAGAGAGACATTACGTTTCTGTTCTACATTCATCAAATAAATGGCATCTTAAACCTCACTCAAACCTGCGTGTCTTCCCGATAGAAGTATTTCCCCATTCTTTATTCCATAGACTTTTTATAAAACCCTTCACAAAAGAGTTGTAAGCCATGAACCAAACCAGCCAGCTCCGAGGTGTATAACAACATCACAAACTTATTTGAAACTATTAAAAAGTATTTGAAAATTGGACATAAAGACAAAGGTGCAAGGCATTCCCCCTGTGCTATAGTGAAAGCACTACAACAAAACTACTTAATGTTTTACCTTGTGAACTTAACAGTTTTTCTTTTTGGAATATATAACCATTTAAAATCAGATTTTTGCAACAGGATTCATAAAAGTTGAGACAGTCGAGCGTTTACCACTATATAACATCACCATTTCTTCTAATTACATTTATTAAGCGTTTGGGCGCAGAAGACACTAGTTTTTTAAGTTTAGCTAACATAATTTCCCTACATTCATCCATTATGCAGGTCTTCAGCTGCACAATTACGGGCCTTTGTTGGCATAATTTGCACATCATAATGTGCCACACATTCTCAATTGGAGACAGGTCAGGAGTGCATTCAGGCCAGTCTAGCACCCACACTCTCGGTTTACACAGCCATGCACTTGCAAGCTGAGCGGTATGTGATTTGGCGTATATCATAACATGGGCTCGGGAATACTTCGGCTAAACCTGTCAGTCAACACCATTCGCTGGAGAATTCAACAGTTAAAACACTTTGATTCTACAGTGTAACAGCAGGCTCAAGTCAAGTCAAGTGGTTTTTATTGTCGTTCAACCATATACAGTTAATACAGTACACAGTGAAACGAGACAACATTCCTCCAGGACCATGGTGCTACATAAAACAACATAGGACAAACCCAGAACCACATGAGACTACACAGACTAAATAAAAATACCTATATAAAGTGCACGTGCAAATGTGTGCAAAACGTACAGGACATCATTGACAATATTAATTCATCTTTTTATCCTAACTTCAATGAATTTTTTATTGTGATATTTTTTTAATTAAAGCAAGGGATGCAAAAAGTAAAATAAAAATGCAACCATATCGAAACGTGCCCTGTCAGCACACTGTGTCTCCAACTTTATATACTGTGAATAATGATACATTTTATTCCTATTTAAAACTCATCTAGTAATATATTGCATGTATGTATGTATGTATGTACTGTATATATATATATATATATATATATATATATATATATATATATATATATATATATATACATGCATTATAAATAACCAGAAACAAATAGGATATGGTGTATAGTGTGGGATATTTAACTATATAATGCATGTGTATTTATATATATATAATGCATGTGTATATTGGGATTTTATTAGGATTTTGGTTGAACAATAAACTGTGTCTGGAATGTTATTCATTTCAGACTACTGTAGCCTCTGTGTCTGTGCCCGTAATAGTAAGAAAAGACAAAATAAAATAAAAAAAAAAAATAAATAAATACAAAATATATAATTTCTATTTTATTATTATTATTATATAAATCGATTTGAAAAACTATCGGCTGATTAATCGGTTGTCAGGCTTTTCCAATATCTTAGTTATCAGTATCCACATAATCCACTAGCAGTCGACCTCTAGTATGGGGGTGAGCCAGTGCCTATGTCATGGGTAACTTGCACATCTGTGAGGGCACCATTAATACAGAAAGATGTGTTAAAATTTTGGAGCAACATGCTGCCATTCAGACACTGTCTTTTTCAGGGACATCCCTGCATTTTCCATTTCCATCATGTAATCTGATAACAAAGTGGTTACTGTAATCCAATTACTTTATATAAAAAACCCCGGAGATTACAGTTACTGACTTTAATTTAAATGAATTAAAGCATCACTTGGACTACAGATATTTCTAAATAATATTTATGTTGAGTACATTTAAAACATGATTTATGCTTATATGTACAGTACATCTGTTTGCTTTTATGTGACAGGTAAAAAGGCATGTATAGACATAATATAGGCATTATTTAGATTTTTTTTTAACTTTTCTATGAGATGTGTTTTAGAAAGTGATAATTGTATGTAATTAAGTTTTCGGTTAAGTAATCTTTTTTTTTTTTTTTTTTTTTACTATTTTAGAGAAGTAATTTGTAATCTGTAATGGATTGCTTTTTATATTCTTTTCCATACACACTGATCAGTCACAACATTAATACCACCTGCCTAATATTTTGTAGGTCCCCCTTGTGCTGTGAAAGCAGCGCCAACCTGCATCTCAGAATGAAGCTATTCATCAACACAATTGTACAGAGCAGTTACCTGAGTTACTGTAGACTGTGTCAGCTCAAACCAGTCTGGCCATTCTCTGTTGACGTCTCTCATCAACAAGGCATTTCCATCCACAGAACTGCCGCTCACAGGATGTTTTTGATTTTTGGCACCATAAACTGAAGCTCCTGACCCTAATCTGCATGATTGTATGCACTGCACTGCTTCCACATGATTGGCTGATTAGATAATCGCATGGATGGTTGAGTAGTTCTGTAACTTTTCTTTTCACACGCAACAGTCTCTAGAATTTACTCCGAATTGAGCCAAAAACAAAGCTTTAAGTCAAACAATTACAAAAGAATATTCAGAGTTCGAAACAAGTTAAGTTCAATTGACAGCATTTGTGGCATAATGTTAATTACCACAGTAATAATAATAATAATAATAATATTAATAATAATTTTGACTCATCCCTCCTTTTCTTTAAATAAGCAAAAATCTGGGTTACTGTGAGTAAAATACGATTTGGATGCTTCATTCTGCCTTCCTCGCTGTCACACTTCAGTCAAGAGATGAATTCACCGTTGGGAAGAAATACATGGACACAGAATGTCACAAGCAGTTCTTTGATTTATTAAAGGAAAGCATGGGGTTATATGGTTCTTGTCACACAAGGCTGGTTACACCCTTTACCTAGTAAAGGCACTAGTGAGGCACTTACAACAGAAATGAATGGGGTCAATTTTTGGCGAGCTTGAAGGCAGAAATGTGAAGCTTATAATTTTATAGAAGCACTTAAATGAATTCTTCTGGTAAAACTGTTGTATTATTTGAGCTGTAAAGATGTTTAAATGGTTGTTTACAGGGTCTACGGCATTTAGTCATGGCAACAAAGTTGTAAAATTGGACATTACACAGAAAAGGTTAGTAAAATCATGTTAACACATATTGTTTACATCTTGTGGCTATACGTTTGAAATGGTGAGTATTTAAACATTAATATACTGGCCCCATTCACTTCCATTGTAAGTGCCTCACTGTAACCCAGATTTTTTTAAAGGAGGGACGAGTCGAAATATATTTAGATGCTAATCAGCATTATGCCACAAATGCTGTCGATTGAGCTTAACTTGTATGGAACCTGGAATATTCCTTTAATGTATCACACACTGCTATGACGTAACAATGCTAAACACTGCAGATCTTTCTGAAATGGAGTTCTCGGTTGTTGTGCATGTGGCAGCTGTCCGGCCCCTCCCTCTCCTGTCAGACTCCATGATCACGTGACTCACTTCCTGCATAAACAAAGCTCGCCTGGGTTTCGCTTTTAAAATGGCGCAAGCTGGAGTTTTCCTGGAGCACGACCAGTTCAACTGTTCCATATGTCTGGATGTCTTAAAGGACCCTGTGACTATCCCATGCGGTCACAGCTATTGTAAAGGCTGCATTAAAGGGTACTGGGACCAAGACGACAATCTGGGCATTTATGGCTGTCCTCAGTGCAGGCAGAGCTTTGCACCCAGACCTGTGCTTGGCAGGAACACCATGCTGGCTGATGTCGTGGAGAAACTAAAGAAAACAGGGCTCCATGCTGGGCCAACAACCTCTGATCCGAGCCAAGCCAAGCCAGGCGACGTGGAGTGCGATGTCTGTTCTGGAAACAAAAACAAAGCCTTTAAATCGTGTCTGGTTTGTCTCGCGTCCTATTGTGAGACCCACCTACAACCTCACTTCGAGTCCCCGGCCTTTCAGAAACACAATCTGGTGTCTCCTTCAAAGAAGCTACAAGAACAGATGTGCTTTCACCACGATAAGCTCTTGGAGGTTTTCTGTCGCACGGATCAGCAGTGTATTTGTTACCTTTGTTTAACCGACGAGCACAAAGGGCATGACACTGTTCTGGCAACAATAGAGATGAATGAGAAAAAGGTAACGTTTTTAGACCAGTTCTAGAGACTTTCTAGTTTTGTAGCCTGAAAATGTCAATTCTGTCATCATTTACTCACCCTCGTGTTGTTCCGAACCGTTTCCGCCATACAATGAGAGTGAATGGTGACTGAGACTAACATTCGGCAAAACATCTCTTTTTGTGCTCTACAGAGATAAAAATAAATACGGGTTTGAAACAGCACGTGAGTTCATAAATGATGTCATAATTAGCATTTTTGGGTGAACAATTACTTTAAAAGTGTTTGAAATATAACACTGTTGAAGAAAGTTGGTGCATGTAACTATATAACACATGGATGAATAATGTTTGTTTGTTTATTTGTTTGTTTGAGTATGTACGTTGTGTTTTTCCTCCCAGAATGCTCTTGCGGAGATGCAGAGGATTTCCCAGCAGAGAATTCAGGAAAGAGAGAAGGTGTTGGCTGACCTGAGACGGGCTGCACAGGTGCTCACAGTGAGTATGATGTGTTAACATGTTTCTCCTTTACAATTTGCCTTGAAGATTGGCGCTCGATAAGGTCCTTGGTTTAATCAACATCAACCCCTCATTACTAAACTTTTAGTTCTCCAATAGAAGTTTGTTTTTGTGGAGCTGTCATCAGAAATGATTCACTGGCCAGACTAAACATAATGTACTATATACAGGTGTTTCTTGAACTTCGGGCACTTTTAGCCCTGGGAATTTCAAGAAAGTAAGTTTATCTAGTTTAATTTGTCTACTAACCATGCCCAACAGTGCATGTACATGTACAACAGGAGATTAGTGTCATTTTTTTCTGAAAGTCATTAAATTCACACTAAAGTGTCATTTCTAGCACATCTCAAATACTGTTGCGTTTAATATAATTCTGTGGTGGAAATTTCATTTTTTATGTTTTTGAAATGGCTGAATTTTGTCTAAGGCTAATTTCATAGCTTATGTTTTATGTATCTCAAATACACATAATTAAATTATATTATCACACTTTGAATGATTTTGTAAAATTACAGCTTGACTGGAAATAGCCATTAAAAAAAAAAATTCTGATTTGTCTTAGTTTTATTCAAACATCACTTCACTCAAAAAAATTATTTGAAGATTTCCGCATTTCAATTTCATACAATTATTTAATAAAATAAAGCAATCTTTAGTAAAACTAAATATTTAAGTATCATTAATATAATTTAGGTAAGCATGACACAATTTGATGAAATTTTATTATGAAATTTAAAGGGGTCATGACATACGTGTGTATTATTTATTTATTATCTTCCCTGAAGTTTACTTATAATGTTACTACTTTTTTTGTTGTTGTTGCACCAAACAGTCATAATTGAGTCATATATAATAATTTTCCACCCTGTCTCTGGCCCTCTGTCTGAAATGCTCCGTTTTATGCTGCCTGGCCCTTTAAGACTTCAATGTAAACGCCCACTCTTTTGATTGGCTACCATCATGCAGCTCTTCCAATACAGCCATTTTTGAAACGCAATCTGAAGAAAATGAACAAACTCCACACAACATTTCAGAGTTAGCACATAACATATATCCAACACATTTAATCTGAATATATCAATCTGTTCCCTCTAAAACAGCATAAACGATCCATGACATTTGGAACATTTGTGAATGGAATTGGTTACACAAAGAATTGCATGTGTTGCTCACAGTCAGTGGAAGCAGCAGAATGAGACACGTTTTTTTTAATGTTACACTTGTATCACTCTGAAAACGCAGCGCACATCGCTAGAGATGCATCAGAATGATCAAAGACGTCCATCAAGTGCATGAACGTGCATCAAGTTTACAAAAGACCAATAATTAAAAATGGCACAGATGGGTGCAAAAACAGTCCAGGACGTCTTCAACAGCAAGACAGTGGGGGTCCTTTTTATTACTTGACATCACATCTTTTAAAAGTGGCGCAATATGTATAATAACAGTCAAAGCTGTGCATGTTTATGTAGAAAAACATTGAAATCCAGACAGGCACATTATAGTGTCCTGTGTAAGTCCACTTTGGATGAATCTCCCATGACAGGCCCCATCTCTCTAATCTTCACCCGTGTAACTGACTGAGCATCAGTGGGTGGGGCCAAGGGTACAATGATGTTCTACTGAATAGGCAGTCACATGCTGATGTATTTGTTCCTTATGATGTCACAAATTCCAAATGAGCCGTTTGTGCAGCTTGGCTTGAATAAAGAATTTCAGTTCTGAAACTTGCAGTATGTTTTTATATTGCAATGACCTCTTATATGTCAAAAGATCAAAGAAAATGTTATTCCTGATGTCTTGACCCCTTTAAAATGCGTTAATCTTAAAAATTGGCTAAAATATTTCATAGCTCATGCATTCTCTTTGCTGACACTTTTTTTGACTAAATACACAAATTATATTTTCTCATTTTTTTTTGCATAAATTGGTGAAATTACGGTTTAATTTAAAATTATGGTAAATAAAGAGTTTCTGCTCACAAGTGATTTTTACAGTTGAATTCAGAAGGTTTACATACACAGGTTGAAGTCATTATAACTAATTTTTTTTAACCACTCCACAGATTTCATATAAGCAAACTATAGTTTAGGCAAGTCGTTTAGGACATCTACTTTGTGCATGACATGAGTAATTTTTCCAACAATTGTTTACAGACCGATTGTTTACTTCTAATTGACTAATCACAATTCCAGTGGGTTAGAAGTTAACTGTGCATTTAATTAGCTTGGAAGATTCCAGAAAATAATGTCAAGCTTTTAGACAATTAGCTTCTGATAGGCTATTTGGCTAATTGAGTCAATTGGAGGTGTACCTGTGGATGTATTTTAAGGCCTACCTTCAAACTCCGTTTGAACTTTAAGACAGAAATACTTTATGTAAAATTGATATAAATCATTTTCACACAATAATTATTGAAATGGTTTGTTCATTTCACACTTTTTTTTTTTTTTTTTAGATAATTGTGGTTTTAAACATGTAATAATTGTTATTTTTATAGTGCATTTTCATAGTTAATTTTAAAGTCTGGGTTTGGTTCAAGGCTAAAACGGCTAAATCTATACATAAAAGGCATTTAAAAAAAGAACCAAAAATAAACGATGAAGGCCTGTTGAAACCGGTTGAGTTTCTTATAAAAAATAAATAAATTGAAATCTGTTTTAATAACAACCCATCCTTGGGACATAGAAGCCATTTGATGTTGGAGAAACACCCTTATATAACACTATATGTGTATGGAAGCGTATCAAGGCAAAACACATAACATTTATCTTTTACAAAAGTATTACTTTCAACAAAAAGTATACTTACAGTTTCATACATTTTATTATTTTACAGCTTAATATCGTCATGCCAGTGTCTGAAATTAAAATGGCCATATTCTAAACTTTTGTTCCTATTTGTCCACCATAATATTCATTCATCGTTATTTAGTTTTATATGACCACTCTCTCTCTGACCCTTGGAATTAAACAGGCTGTTGATGTTTCTGTAGACCACCTCAGTTACGATTGGCTAACCAATGGACGCTATTTATTTTTTTTGCATCCACTCAGATTTCTGCACAGACGGCACTCGATGAGAGTGAGCGTATTTTTACAGAACTGGTGTGCTCTATAGAGCGGCGCCGCACTGAAGTAAAGGAGCTGATCCGAGGTCAGGAGAGGGCAGCAGTGAATGAGGCTGAAGCAGTTCTTCATCAACTGGAACAAGAGATCACAGAGCTGAAGAAAAGGCACACTGAATTAGGAGAGCTCTTCCAAACAGAGGACCATATCGCCTTCCTGCAGGTAATGATGTTTATTTTTAACCGATTCTTTTCCTAGCTGATATACAGTTCCCTAAATACAACAACAGTCTCTCTTAAATAACCTGGAGTTAAGTTACCAGCTTACCAATGAGTCGAAAGTAACTTTTGTGGTAATCAACATGCCACAAATGCCGTCGAATGAGCTTGACTTGTATTGAACATGCAATAGTCCTTTATGCTACACATACTCCATTGTGAACATTTACAGTTACTGTATGATGTAGTAATATATGTTTATTTGACATTGTTGTAGTTTTCGAATTGAAAGTCCTGTCATCATTTACTCACCTACAGTCGTTCCAAACCTATATGACATTAATTCTTCCGTGGAACACAACAGGAGACGTTTTGCAGAATTTCCCAGCTGTTTTTGTCCATCTAAATATTCCAATGAAAATATACAGTGACCATTAGAGAATTTAGTGCACATGTCATATTAACTACTTTTATGTTGCTTTTTCACTTGTGTGGAGCTGTACAGTCTCTGTTAACTATGTTTTCATTGTAGAAAAAGAATAGCTAAAAAATTCAGGCTAGAATATACTTCATACGAAATCGACAAGTTGCGCATTTTATTGATATGACTTTAAATCATCATCGAGTGGTTAACGGGATCTTTTACCGATTTAGTCGTGAATTCTATTCATCAAATGAGGTCATTGATGACACATTATGATGTCACATTAGTTAAGGTTTTACGGAGCGTCCTCGTATTTAAATGTAATTCTAAATTTGAACATACCAGGAATGCTGTTCGTTCCCACATGGACATTTGACTATTGAATTTCAAGTGAAAAACACGAAGCATTTGGCCATCCTGGTCTCTGAGTCTCACTTGTTGAACTTTTTATTAAAACACCAATGGATGGAAAGAAAGTGACACAAAAGTGAGATTACATCATCCTCTGAATTTAATCCGTCATGATACGTAGAGGCAAAGATGAAAACTAGACTTTGTGGATATAAAGACATATCAGGAATTGGATTTTGAGTTTTCAATTTGTATACGTTTCAAGTCAGACCTCTGCCTACAGGTAATATAGTTGCATTTATTTGCCTTTCAATGTGAATGTTACACTTTCACTGTAGTATTTTTCTTTTACTGTTACTCAGAATTGCAGGTCTGTGTGTGCTCAGCCTGTGCCTGTTGACTTACCTGCAATCACCTTTGATCCGAACTTTGGGATCGTCATGACAGCGGTATCCGAGTTCCAAGCTCTCTTAGACGATGTCTGCCAAGGAGGATTTGTCAGTATTTCAGAGAAAGGTGAACATACTTTACTTAAAGGGGTGTGAATGCATTGTGTTTAAAATGAGGCATTTAAAGCCATTAAGAAAAAAAAAAAAAAAATCTATATTTGGCTGTTTTATACAATGACTCTGATATCTCAATCTAAACATCCTGTTCTGTTTCACAGTGAATGATGTGACTATTATTCAGGCCGCGATACCAAAGGCAGATTCAAACTTGGGTAAGAGCCATGAACACCATAAATTCAACCTAGACAGAAACCTTTATGTGAGCTCACTTCCCAAACCTAGTAAGCTGTCTATATAGGCAGTCTCTTCTGCTTCTAAGGCAGCATCCTAACAGAAATGGTTAAGCTTGGGACTTATAAGATTTTAACTACATGGCTTAAAGGATTAGTTCACCCAAAAATGAAAATTCAATCATTGTTTTCTCAACCCTGTGTTATTACCCTATATAACTTTTTTAACACAAAGGGAGAAATTGTGAAAACATGTTGTGCTCAGTGATGTCATACAATGGCAGATAATGGTGACCACCTCTTCAAGCTTCAAAAGAATGCAAAAATACAATTCAGAAGTCTAGTAAATTATTCCATAAGACTCATGATAAGCATATAATAAGGTTTGGCGAGAAACGAGCCGAAATCTAATGTGTTATTTAGTGAAAATATTCACTGACCATTGATCTCTTTTGTGTGTTTATTATAGGGCACAAGTGGAACAGCACACAGTGCCCTCTCGACATAGGGGCGTTCAAGCGAAAACTTGTATTGTTTATCTAAAAACAGGTCCTCCACAATGATGGTGACAACAGAACACAGTGCAGCTGCACACAAACCAGAGAACACCACTTATTAATCATGTCTGAAGAGTTTACGGTTGAAGAATTTATGCATTTCTATACCCAGCCTTTTGTTTGGAAAGTTTTTGGACCAGTGCCAGTTGGACGGAGGTGGACGGAGTTACCCGTGCGATGCTGAAAATAGACAAACTCTGATAACCATAGAAAATATACCTTTTATCGCTTGTCATTTGCCGTCAGGTTAGGACAAGATGTGACAGTGGCTGCCTGTTGCCTCTGTTTGATTTCCGAATACCCCGTTCAAAAAAATAAGGCTGGGCATAGAAATGCATCAATTCTTTGGCTACAAACTCTTCATGTACTTGCATGCAAGTTCTGTTCTCTGGTTTGTGTGCAGTTGTGTTGTGTTTTTCTGTTGTCACCATCATTGTGGAGGATCTGTTTTTAGATAAACAAAAGTTTTTGCTTGAATGCCTCAATGTTGCAGGGGGGCTGTGAGAATGTTGCTCTCGCGCTCTATAATGAATGCGCACAGGAGATCAATCATCAGTGAACATTGTCAATAAACAATTTATGTTAGATTTCTAAATTTAATATTTTTTTAAATATAAAGGCAGATTTATTTAGTCAGCATTTCTCTGGACTCTGACAACCATCTCCATGAAGGATTCATGCAATGCTGCCATAGATTTGGGCCAAATTGAGGCATATCTGACTGTATTCTTGCACTAAAAACAAATCTAGAAAACAGCCAGTGGAGGGGGGCAAAAATGAGTTCTACTGTTACTTACCCACTGTACCTCTTGGAGCCTTTGCGTCGAGACTGCACATACTGAATATGATACCTTTAAATGTGGTCTAGGTAGGCAGCTCACTTGGTTTTGGAACAGAGCTAAACACAGTAAAAGAAGAAACGTCCTCTCTCATTCAACTGCTTTTATTTTCAGCTAACTTGTGTAAATATTTGTATGAACATAAGAATATTCAACAACTAAGACATAAACTGTTCACAGGTCAAAGTTTCACAGACATGTGACTAACAGAAATTGAATAATGTGTCCCTGGGGGGGGGGGGTCCAAATCAATAGAAAGACTCAGTATCTGGAGTGGCCACCTGCTGCATTAAGTACTTCTGTGCATCTTCTCCTCATGGACTGCACCATATTTGCCAGGTCTTGCTGTGAGATGTTACCCCACTTTTCCACGAAGGCACTTGCAAGATCACGGACATTTCTGGGGGAATGCCCTAGCCCTCACTCTCCAATCCAACGGGTCCCAGATATGCTCAATGGGATTGAGATTTGGGCTCTTCGCTGGCCATGGCAGAACACTGACATTCCTGTCTAGCGGGAAATCATGCTCAGAATGAGCAGTATGGCTGATGTCATTGTCATGCTGGAGAATCATGTCAGGATGAGCCTGCAGGAAGGGTATCACATGAGGAAGGAGGATGTCTTCCCTGTAATGCACAGCATTGAGATTGCCTGCCATGACAACAAGCTCTGTCTGATGATGCCGTGACACACCGCCCAAGACCATGACGGACCCTCCACCTCCAAATCGATCCCGCTCCAGAGTACAGGCCTCGGTTTAACACTCATTCCTTTGACGATAAACGCAAGTTCGACAAAACCGCAACTCATTAGTGTAGAGCACTTTTTACTAGTCCTGTCTGGTCTAGCGAAGGTGGGTTTGTGCCCATAGGTGACATTGTTGCCGGTGATGTCTGGTAAGGACCTGCCTTACAACAGGCCTACAAGCCCGAAGTCCAGCGTCTATCAGCCTATTGCGGACAGTCTGAGCACTGATGGAGGGATTGTGCATTCCTGATGTAACTCGGGCAGTTGCTGTTGCCATCCTGTACCTGTCCCGCAAGTGTGATATTCGGATGTACTGATCATGTGCAGGTGTTGTTACACGTGGTCTGGCACTGCGAGGATGATCAGCTGTCTTTCCTGTCTCCCTGTAGTGCTGTCTTAGGCATCTCACAGTACAGACATTGTAATTTATTGCCCTGGCCACATCTGCAGTCCTCATGCCTCCATGCAGCATGCCTAAGGCACGTTCACTCAGATGAGCAGGGACCCTGGGCATCGTTCTTTTGGTGTTTTTCAGAGTCAGTAGAAAGGTCTCTTTAGTGTCCTAAGTTTTTATATCTGTGACATTAATGGCCTACCGTCTGTAAGCTGTTAGTGTCTTTACGACCGATCCACAGGTGCATGTTCATTAATTGTTTATGGTTCATTGAACAAGCATGGAAAACATTGTTTAAACCCTTTATAATAAAGATCTGTAAAGTTATTTGGATTTTTACAAAATTATCTGTAATGTACAGAGTACTGAAAAAGGGACGTTTCTATTTTTGCTGAGTTTATATACTCAAACTTTAATTTCTGATTTTTATATGAATGTGAATTTGCTTTCGGTGCTAACAGGATTGTTTCATTTCATAGCTATAGCAACACCACTACTCTTTGGCCAGTCCGGACAAAATCCTTTTACCATAAATGCCCCGACATTTAGTCTTCCTTTGCCATCACATGGTAAGTATGAGGAAAATCTTTTATTGTGGAATTATGATTTGACACTGTTGTTCCAGTTCTGTCTTTAAAGAAGTTAAATGAATGTTCCGGTTCAGTACATTTTAAGCTCAGTCGACAGGATTTTTGACTTGATTTTGATTGCCACTAAAATGTATTCAGACTCACCCTTCAATTAAATAAAAAAAGGCAATTTGAATGGATGTGAATGGGGCCAGCCCATTAATATTAAATACACAGTTTCAAAAATATAAACATGTTAAAATGACTTAAGTTTGATATAAATGCTTCTAATGTTAACTGGCATAACGTTGTCATGGCAACAATTTTGTAATATATCTTTACACTGATAAGGTTAGTAAGTGATCACACTAAAATCATGATGACATGTATAATGTTTACATCTTGTTGCTATACTTTTGAAACGATTTGTATATTCATGTTTGGACTGTCCCCATTCACTTGCATTGCAAGTGCTTTACTGTAACAATGATTTTTGATTTTCTTTAACCGCTGAAGTTTTTTTTTTTTTTTTTTTTTTAAAAAGCTTTCCTGTTTCATTGACATCAAGTTTTGTTCCTTTTATATTGTCTTCAGTAACTACGAAAATGTTTGTGTTGATACGGCAAAGCGACAAAAAGTTATAGCATTAAATCCATTATTTATCAGTGTCCAAAAGACTCTCCAAACATATAAAACATAATAATTGTACAAAAGAACTAATTACGCATGCACCAAAGCTCAATGTGTCAGATAGAGTAGCCCTAACCCAATGTGCTCGCCACTATGCCACGGCTCTAACTGCAAAACAAGATAGACATCTTTTGGTCTTGCTTTTAATCAATCAGATCCAGATTGGTAATTGTTTTTCAAATAATGTTGCACACTCCAGCCAGTCCACAACACTATATCTGACCTCCCTGCCTCTAATCATTACCTTGTGTTCTCCGTCCTCTTCAGGATTCAGAGCATTAGGGTCTCGTCAGAGACTGCAGCCGCGGAGGAGACGCAAGTAGCAGCCAAAAACGCCTGATTAGAACTGAGAGAGGAGGATTGCGATAGAGGCCAAAACGTGTTTTTATTCTGTTGCTTTTATGAAACATGTAAATGGTTAAAGACTGAAAGCTGCATTACCCACACTCCAACATAGACAGAAATGTAAATACAGATACGTTTCAGTGTCTCAAAATGTAAATTTCTCAATGGTTAACATTGCATTAATTTCTGTTCTCTTACAACTAAAGATGTGTTTCGAGTGGAAGTTCAAAGTGTGAGATGATCCAAATTTTTTAAGTGATTACATGTGAATTAAGTATTAATCATGCCTATATATTAAACCATGATGCATCAGTGTAATGAGTGATGCTATCTATTTATTACTAAAGTATTGTAAAAGATGTTGACTCTTCTGAACATATGTCTGAACTGTTTGTGTGTATTAAACAATGTTTAATTGCAAGTATTTTTAAAATTAGGGTGCTAAATGTATATTTTTCATAACATGAAAAATAAAAAGTTTATTCCATGCAATGTTTTTGTGTTTTTTTTTTATATATATATATATATATATATGAGAGAGAGAGAGAAAAAAAAATTAACAATGTACATAAGTATTCACAGCCTTTGCTCAATACTTTGTTGAAGCACCTTTGGCACCAATTACAGCCTCAAGTCTTTTTGTGTATGATTCTACAAGCTTGGCACACCTATTTTTGGGCAGTTTCTCCCATTCTTCTTTGCAGGACCTCTCAAGCTCCATCAGGTTGGATGGGTCATTTTCAGATCTCTCCAGAGATGTTCAATCGGGTTCAAGTCTGGGCTCTGGCTGGGCCACTCAAGGACATTCACAGAGTTGTCCCGTAGCCACTCCTTTCTTATCTTGGTTGTGTTTTAGGGTCGTCCTGTTGGAAGATGAACCTTCACCCCAGTCTGAGGTCCAGAGCGCTCTGGAGCAGGTTTTCATCAAGGATGTCTCTGTACATTGCTGCATTCATCTTTCCCCTCGATCCTGACTAGTCTCCCAGTTCCTGCCGCTGAAAAACATCCCCACAGCATGATGCTGCCACCACCATGCTTCACTGTTGGGATGGTATTGGCCAGGTGATGAGCGGTGCCTGGTTTTCTCCAGACATGGCACATGCCATTCAGGCCAAAGAATTCAATATTTGTTTCATCAGACCAGAGAATTTTGTTTCTCATGGTCTGAGAGTCCTTCAGGTGCCTTTTGGCAAACTCCAGGTGTGCTGTCATGTACCTTTTACTGAGGAGTGGCTTCCGTCTGGACACTCTACCATACAGGCCTGATTGGTGGAGTGCTGCAGAGATGGTTGTTCTTCTGGAAGGTTCTCCTCTCTCCACAGAGAAATGCTGGAGCTCTGTCAGAGAGAACATCGGGTTCTTGGTCACCTCCCTGACTAAGGCCCTTCTCCCCCGATTGCTCAGTTTAGCCGGGCGGCAGCTCTAGGAAGAGTCCTGGATGATCCAAACTTCTTCCATTTACAGATGATGGAGGCCACTGTGCTCATTGGGATCTTCAATGCTGCAGACATTTGTCTGTACCCTTCCCCAGATCTGTGCCTCGATACAATCCTGTCTCGGAGGTCTACAGACAATTCCTTGGACTTCAGGGCTTGGTTTGTGCTTTGACATGCACCGTTAACTGTGGGACCTTATATAGACAGGTGTGTTCCTTTCCAAATCATGTCCAATCAACTGAATTTACCACAGGTGGACTCCAATCAAGTTGTAGAAACATCTCAAGGATGATCAGTGGAAACATGATGCACCTGAGCTCAATTTTGAGCGTCATGGCAAAGGCTGTGAATACTTATGCACATGAGATTTATTTTTTTTTTTTTCGTTTTTATTTTTAATAAATTTGCAAAGATTTCAAACAAACTTCTTTCACGTTGTCATTATGGGGTATTGTTTGTAGAATTTTTAGGAAAATAATGAATTTATTCCATTTTGGAATAAGGCTGTAACATATGTTGAAAAAAGTGAAGCGCTGTGAATACTTTCCAGATGCACTGTAAGTGAATGGTGGCCAGAACATTGAAGCTCCAAAAAGCACATAAATGCAGCATAAAAGTAATCCATATGACTCCAGTGGTTACATTTTTTTTCTGAAGTGATATGATAGGGTGTGGGTGAGAAACAGATCAATATTTAAGCCTTTTTTACTATAAATTTCGGAAGAGTCTGCACCAGAATTTCTACGTTTTCCAAACATAACGCACAGACGGATTATCGCCATCTAAGGGAGCTGGAGCTCTCAGTATCAACACCATCACAGTCCTTGAACTCTACTACAGTTAAGGCTGCTCTACTAAACGTGAGATCAATAGCAAACAAAATGTTTATATTTCATGATTTTATTCTATCACCTGAACTGAACTTGGACATGGCTCGACCTTCTGGACACCTGCCTTCTTTCTGAACTATTGCCAAGGAACTGCAATGTTTTTAATACCCCTAGAACTACTGGTCGGGGTGGGGGTGTAGCCACACTTCTTAAAGACTGTTTTAAATGCAGCCTACTCCCGATGGAGAAATATTCATACAATATACAACTGGTTAATCTGAAACTGACTCACAGTGTATATTGTGCTCTTATCTACCGCACGCCCAAATATGATAAGGACTTTATACAGGACTTTTCCGATATTCTTTCTTTCATTGATCCAACAACTGATAATCTTCTGATCATTGGGGATTTTAATATCCATGTATGTTGTCCGTCTAAACCACTGGTAAGACAGTTCTCTAAACTTATTGATTTTTTAATTTAATACAGCCAGTCTGTGATGCCACTCATAGGCACGGTCACACTCTTCAGCTGATTTTATGCTTGGGTTTATTGCTATGATTATTACTAATATCCATTAGTAATGTGTTTACAGATGACAATTATCCAACCATAAACCTGTCTTTTTCAATGTTAAACTTCCTCCTCTTACATCTAAATTTCAAATTGCTGATCGTAGATTTCGACCTGTTAATGAGTCTATAATGAGTCTTCAGAATAACTAAACCAGTCTCTGAATGTAATCATGAAGGTTGTGAGGTCTATAATATTAAATATGATTAATGCAAATGTTTAAAAGCCTTAAATTTAAAAATCACTTAACATAATTATCTCTAAAATAATTATTCATTTATATCTATCCATCCATATATATATATATATATATATATATATATATTTATTTATATATTATTCCATAGTTTTGATGACTTTTATACAATTATTAAATGTAATGTATTCAACACACACACACACACACGGTAGGGTGGTTATTTTTTAAATGTATTCCACTACAGATTACAGATTACATGCTGTAAAATGTAGTTTATAATGTATTCCGTTAGAATACTCAAGGTCAGTAATGTAATCTAATTACTTTGGATTACTTCTTCAGCACTGGTAGATTTTTTCACTTGTTTTGACTATAAAAACTCTGCCAGTACAGTAAGACAAAATACACATGTTAAAAATACATTCTCTGAAAAACCCAAATATCTTATGCAGTGTTGTTTCTAAAACAAGATTAATCAAATTGATCTTTTTTTAAGGATTTTTAGATATTTTTACAAAAAAACAATACAAACATTATTATCAAGAATATGAGTTTTGCCTTAATATTGAAGGTCTTACTAGGAAAAAAATTTATTATGATCCAATGTGAATTTTCTTGATAAAAAAATATGATTGTGTCTGGTAACACGTGCATGTAAAATGGCTAGAATTAGCATTTTAGCTTAGCATAAAGCTAACAATTTACACAAGGTTTATTTCTGTTTATTCTGCTCCAAACTTACTTCAAACGTACTTCTCTGCCTGCTCGTATGAATGTAAAACATCATGAGAAAGTGTTTTCACCGCTGTTCAAATGCATTTTGAATAAATGTTTTCCATCTGAAAGGACTAAATATTAAATAACAAAATAACAAATGACAACAAAATGCAAAGTAATCTCTTCAGTATTCAAAATACTTGAATGTAACTTTATTCTAATTACCAATGATTTAAATTGTAACTGTAGTGGAATACAGTTACTTATATTTGGTATTTTAAACACAAAAATCCCCTTACATGTATTCCGTTACTCCCCAACCCTGTGTGTGTGTGTGTGTGTGTGTGTGTGTGTATGTATATATGTGTATATATATATATATATATATATATATATATATATATATATATACACACACACACACACACACACACACACACACACATGTATATATCTCATATTATACTTTCTATATACAGGTTACATGTGAAGCTTGACCACCTGGCACTCTTGGTTTGCATAAAAGCAAAGTGCAATGTTTTGTTCTAATGTTTGATTGGCCGCTTCAGGCTGGTTTTAAACAGAAACCTGATAAGATTCTACCTGCATTGTAACCCACGCCCAGTTTATACACAAACACTCTCGTCACCGTCCTCTATTGTCCCGACTTCCTGACCTCCGTTCTGTCTTTCACTTCACTCTACTCTAAACACAGCTGTGAGAAAAAATGGCTGAAACAAATATCTCTGTGGACAAGGACCAATTCTGTTGCTCGGTGTGCTTGGAAGTGCTGTGGGAGCCGGTCACTATTCCCTGCGGTCACAGTTATTGCATGGAGTGTATTAAAGGTTACTGGAGGAAATTTGAGTTAAAAGAAGAGTACAGCTGCCCTCAGTGTCGAAGAACCTTTAGTCCCAGACCTGCGCTGTCCAGAAACACGATGCTGGCTGATATTGTGGAAAAACTCAGGAAAACTGGAGTTCAAGATTTTCTTCAGAGTCATATGAAGGATGTGGACTGTGACGTTTGTACCGGGAGGAAGCATAGAGCGGTGAAGTTTTGCGTGAAATGTCAGACGTTATACTGTGAAATTCACCTAAAACTTCACAACGAGAGAAATCGAGGAAGGATGCATCAGCTTACTGAAGTTACAAAGCAATCGCAGAAGAGAATTTGTTCACGGCACAATAAACTGCGGGAGGTTTACTGTCGCACTGACCAACAGTGCATTTGTAGTTCCTGCCTAAAGGATGGGCACGAGGGACACAGCGCAGTCTCAATTATGGAGGAGAGGACCGGCAAGCAGGTAATTAAAACGGCAATAAAAACCTTTGAATCACACAATACAGAATTTTGTAAAACGTTTTAAGATGGCTAACATATCATGATTTTAAATCTCATGATTTTTAAATAGAAACACTTTGAGGAAGTGTGGAGAAAGTCAAAGCAGAGGTGTAAGGAGAGAGAAAAGGAACTGCGAAACATTGTAAAGTACATCAAGGTAATGTGTTCAAGTGGAACTGGAAATATCGTCACGAGTTACGAGCAAATGAATGACTAAGCGAAGTCGCATGTGCTAGTGGGGAAACTCGGAATTCTAGATGATACCAGAGTTGCCAAGTTGGAAGGGGCATTTCGACATGAAAGATAATGGGATTTCAACTTCTGTATTGCATTTCAATAATATTAATTTGTTATATATGAGTCAAATAATGGCTCTGCCTTCACGGAAAGGTATGCCACATTTTTTTAAATTCCTACTTCCTGAAAGATATTAATGAAATAAGTGTTGTGAGATATCTCACCAGTCTCC
>JAVLUX010000009.1:45610000-45757500 GCA_032164185.1 Moxostoma hubbsi | reverse complement strand
TCAAGAGCAGACTGCTTTCGCCCAACCCCTCTACCCTGGATTCTGGGTTGGACTTGGCTCCACTTTGAAAATCTGTCAAACGTTCAGTTTCTCAGCTTAGTAAAACAAAAACAAATGCGTGCGCTCTTATTTATTTCCATAAAAACAAAACAAAAAAACAGTAAATGTATGATTTTCATGACTTTAGGTTCTGTTTACAGTTCCCAGATGTGCAAGATCTTACTAAAATACTCTTGACAATGTGTCCTGCATTGGTGTTCAGTGGCATCTCTGCTCCACTACATAATCTACACCCCGAAACAGTGTAGTCCGAATCCCAAACAAATACCTCTGAGCTGGTTCTTGCGAATCTATAGCGTGACCCAACAAGCATTACCACTGTAGATCAATTTCCAAACAAATGACTCTTATAGGCCGTTTCTTTTAAATCTACAGGGCAAGAGGGGCGGGGTAGCTCAGTGTGTATTGATGCTGACTACCGCCCCTGGAGTCACGAGTTCAAATCCAGGGTGTGCCGAGAGGACACCTGGCTGGAGTCAAAGCAACTAATTTGGACCAGTTGCTAGGGAGGGTAGAGTCACATGGGGTAACCTCCTCGTGGTCATGATTAGTGGTTCTCTCTCTCAATAGGATGCATGGCAAGTTGTGCGTGGATCGCTGAGAGTAGCATGAGCCTCCACGTGCGAAGTCTCCTCGGTGTCATGCACGGTGAGCCATGTGATAAGACGCGCGGACAGACTGACTCAGAAGCGGAGGCAACTGAGACTTGCCCTCCGCCACCCCGGACAGAGGTGAATAACCGTGCCACCACGAGGACCTATTAAGTAGTGGGAATTGGATATTCCAAAATGGGGAGAAAAGGGCAAAATATACAGCGCAACCAGAGCAGCCTGATTCCCAAACGAATGAATCAAATGAGCCAGTTCTTTTGAATCAATAGCATGACAGACACAGCACGACCAGCATAGTTCAATCCCACAACAACTGACTCTTATGGGCTGGTTCTTTTTAGTGAATCAAAGACACTTAATTACATTTTGTGAATTACTGAATAATCGAACACACAAGTGATGATTTTCATCTTGTCCAGTTTTAAATGAAATTAGAACTGCTACTGTGTTATTCAACGTGGTACTTGAGTCTCCCGAGACTTAAATCAGGCAGTGCAGTTCCTGAATGGTTCATCGTATGACAATGTGTAGTTAAAGATACACAAGTTTAGGTGTAGACAATGACATTTTATAACATGATAAATGCAAGAATGAAATGTTACATCTTTTTTTGATTTAGAACTTTTATTTAATGTATAGTTTGCATTAATTATTGGATTGCATCTATGCCTCTAAAAAAAAAGTCTATAAAAATATATATATTTTTTTTAATAAAATGTATTTCTGATTTGTTTTATCGTAATCTGTATCTGAAATTACTGCATCATCACTTGGCAACAGGCTGCTGAGGGCAGTAAATGCAATAAGAATTGCATTTCTTACGTCCAAACAATTGTTCCTGAAAAGTACTAAAAGAATCATTAAAATAACTAGAATAGTTAAAAGGAACTGTTCCATCATAATTCTCTCATTTACTCACCCTCATGCCGACAACTTTCTATAGTGCATACCACACACACACACATACATATATTTATATGTATGTGTGTGCATGTGTATATATATGTATGTGTGTATATGTGTTAATATGTATATGTGTGTATAAATGTGTGTGTGTATATACACTACCGTTCAAAAGTTTGGGGTCACTTACTCATTCTTTATTTATTTATTTATTTCACATTTTAGAATAATAGTAGTCAGCAAAACTATGGAATAATAGAAATGGAAATATGGGAATTATTTTGTGACCAAAAAATCCAAAATAAATCCAAAACTATGTAATATTTTAGCATCTTCAAAGTAGTCACCCTTTGCCTAGATTTTGCAGACATGTACTCGTGACATTTTCTCAACCAACTTCTTGAGGAATCACCCCGGGATGCTTTTTAAACAGTATTGAAGGAGTTCCCATCTATGTTGGGCACTTATTGGCTTCTTTTCTTCATATTTTGATCCAAGTCATCCATTTCAAAAACTTTTTTTTTTTTTAGGAAATTTTAGATTTGTAATTAAATAAATGTATATGTTTTGGCAGAATAATATTTTGTCTACAAAGTTAATTTCAAACTTTCAAGCATACACCTTCAGATCAAAAGATTTTTAAGATCATGAGAAACATTTCAGACAAGTGACCCCAAACTTTTGAACGGTAGTGTATATATATATATATATATATATATATATATATATATATATATATATATATATGTATGTGTGTATATGTGTTAATATGTATATGTGTGTGTATAAATGTGTGTGTGTATATATATATATATATATATATATATATATATATATATGTATATGTATGTATGTATGTGCACATACACGTATATACACATGCACACACACACATACATACATATACATATATATATATATATATATGTGTATGTGTGTGTGTGTGTATATATATATATATATATATATATATATATATATATATATGTATATGTACGTATGTGTGTGCATATGTGTGCACATACACGTATATACACATGCACACACACACACATACATATACATATACATTATATATATATATATATAAAATATGTGTTAAATGCATTAAATACCATAGGAAACACAAGTGTTAAATACAGTAGGAACAACATATGCATTCTAGGGGTAGTAATGCAAATAATTTTATAATATATTCAACTAAATATATATTTTTTAAAAGTCAGTTCACAAGATACACTCTCTAATTGAGAAATACCTGGAGATGCGTTTTAGGGTTAATCCATATCCCCTTAAGGCAATACGGTCACTTTAGGTGAGAAATAGACCAAAATGTATTCCAAGATGTTCTTATTCACTATAAATATTTAGAATCCAAATCTTGTGAGAACTTGCGCTCATTAATGCGCAAAGGACATCAAGATATTCAATGAAAAACTAACATAAGGTTGAGTAAATAATGACAAAAAAAAAATACAATTCCGTTTATATTGTTATACATTTCAAATATGGAGATGCATGAAAATTTAAATTAGTAAAACCAGGACATTATAAACAAATAAAAAAATAACAATCCAAATAAAGACAGTCAACTACAATGATTTTGTTCATGTAACCGAACAGTTTATTGGTAACCGTGTGATATAAAAGCAGCAGTAACCCCGTGTGAGGTGTTTTTTGACACGAGAGGCTCAGATCTTGTTGAAAGCAGCAATATCAACACTCTGGATCTACAACATAATGAGTGAATTAAGTTTACTAAAAAGCACAAAAAGTCCCGTTTTACCCCAAAATGTAAATAAATAAATTATAATGCATTTAAAATGTGGGATGAAAATCACCCAAAAAGATTGTGCACTTACGTAGTCCTCAAACTGGGTGATCTCCTCTTCCAGAATGTCTGTTCCCACTTTATCATCTTCAACCACGCAGCCGATCTGGAGCTTTTTGATGCCATAGCCGACAGGAACCAGTTTAGAAGCTCCCCACAGGAGCCCGTCCAGCTGTATGGAGCGTACACACTCTTCCAGCTTGGCCATATCGGTCTCATCATCCCACTGATCAATACAAAGTTGAGATATTTTAAATTACAAGTGAGCAGAAAGAAATCATACATTATACTTTAAAATATTCTGTGTGTTGTACGGATTCGTACAGGTTTGACATCCAGCAGGATGGAGGATTTGGCAATGAGGGCTGGTTTTTTGGCCTTCCTTGCTGAGTACTCCTTCACTCTTTCCGCTTTGATGCGCTCTGCCTCCTCGTCTTCTTCCTCACTGCCAAAAAGGTCGATATCATCATCATCTTCATCATCAGCACCATTGTGCTTCTCAACCTTGGGCTTCTGGGCGGGAGCAGCCTTCAAATGAAACCATAAATCAGTAAATAACATTTATACATTACCATAGAAGCACAGGCAGCCTCTAGAGGAATATTAAAGATGGTATCTCATCTACCTTGGTGACAGCAGCTGTCTTTGGAGCTGGTGCTTTGCTCTTTTCCAGCACAGCCATCCTGGACTCCAGTTTGGACAGCATGCTTCTTAGATCATCCACCACTGAAATAGATTCCACGCTGATCACCGATTCAATAAGCCCATTAGAACCAACTGGACATTTAGGCCTTGTTTACACATGGTATGAACACTAGTCTTGGTTGATCTGATCACATGGTCAGCCAAGACAATCTGCTGTTTAACTTATGCATCTCAAATGCATCTTCAGTGACCACTGGACCACTTTGTTGAAGTGAGAGTCTCTGATTTCATTATAATATATGTCACGTCCTACATCCGTATATATCATATATATATCTACAATGCACATTTATGGGAAATCCTTGTTTGTTTTCCCCAAGCACTTCTTTGTAAGTGAATAACTTATAATTTACTCACCCCTGAGTTGTTATAACCACATATGACTTCCTTTTTTTCTTAACACAAAGGGAGAAATTGTAAAAAAAAAAATTGTGCTCAGTGATGTCATACACTGGCAGTTTATGGTGACTACCTCTTTAAGCTTTGAAAGGACACAAAAGTATAATTCAAAAGTCTATTAAATTCTGAAAGCATACAATGGGGCAGCTCAGGTGGTAGAGCGGGTCGGCCACTAATCGCAGGGTTGGTGGTTTGATTCCCGGCTCACATGACTCCACATGCCGAAGTGTCATTGGGCAAGACACTGAACCCCAAGTTGCTCCCAATTGCAGGCTAGCACCTTGCATGGCAGGTCTACCATCATTGGTGTATGAGTGTGTGAGTGAATGGGTGAATGGGAGACAGTGTAAAGTGCTTTGGTAACCACTAAGGTTAAAAAAGGCGCTATGTAATTGCAAACCATTTACTATACAATAAGTTTTGGTGCGAAACAACCTGAAATCTCCTGTCTCCTGAGTTTGTAGTGAAAGAATAGATGAATTTCAATGTCCAGTCTTATTTGTTTGAAGCAGAGTGAGAGCTTAGAGTGGTGGTGGCGTTGTGGCTAGAGCACAGGGTTGCTAATCAGAAGGTCGCTGGTTCAAACCCCACGGCCACCTACATTGTGTCCTTGAGCAAGACACTTAACTCCAGGTTGCTCCGGGGGGATTGTCCCTGTAATAAGTGCACTGTAAGTCGCTTTGGATAAAAGCGTCTGCCAAATGCATAAATGTAAATGTAAATGCAGAGTCCTCCATCAAACAGAGACATGGGGCTGAAGGTAGTCACACAATGTCCTACTCAAACGCAAAATGACATGCAATAAAAGTGATCTTTTCTATGTTAAATCAGAGTATTTTGTCCTAAGCAGCTGCGATGAGCAACGGAACTTTTTGTCACTTGGTTTCTATATTTGCCGTTGCACGTGGTAACGACATCCGCTATGAACTGGCCAAAATGCAATGCGTGGTGCGATTGTCTGTGTTTCACGACTGCTTTTTGTCCTTGAAAATCGTATAACGTGCGAGTAAGGGCAGCCAGTGGAATTCCTGGTGCCTCCCTTGGTTAAGACGGTGCCCCCCTAGGAAGTTGGTGCCCTACGCAGATTGTGTAATATGCGTATAGGAAGCGGCGGTATTTGTAGCTACCTTCAACCTCCTCCATCACAGTTTCTGATTCCAGACTCTGGTTAAAACAAACAATACTGGACATTAAAATGCATCTATTCTTCCACTACAAACTTCAGACATGTTGAAGTTCTGTTCTCTGGTTTGTGTGCAGTTAAGTTGTGTTTTCTGTTGTTAATATCGCTAGTGTTCCTGTCGAAGCGAAACAAAATTTGTTTTCGCTTGAACGCCCCATCTCACGCGAGCTGCGTAACTACTGTAAAGCTCTCGTGCGCTATCATGAACACGCACAGGAGAATAACGGTCAGTGAACTTTTTTACTAAATAATACATTCGATTTCGGTTTGTTTCGCACCTAAACTTATTGTATGCTTTCATAACAATCATTGAGTCACATGGACAAATTTATTAGACTTCTGAATTGTACTTTTGTGTTCTTTTGAAGCTTGAAGAGGTGGCCACCATAAACTGCCATTGCATGACATCACTGAGCACAAAATGTTTTCACAATTTCTCCGCTTGTGTTAAGAAAAAGAAAGAAAGTCATATGTGATAACACAGGGGGGTGAGTAAACAATGACTGAATTTTCATTTTTGGATGAACTATTCTTTTGAGAGAGAATATTTCTAATTCAGCCCAACCCTGCTCCAATCCCAGTTTAGTATGCAGAGACAACTGTAAGCCATACAGTAAATGGGAGAAACACTACATCTCTGGGGCACTATGAAAATTTCTTTGTGCGACCCGTCTCAAGAAAGACATTAACATTGAAGCTAAACACACACACACACACACACACACACACACACACACACCTTTGTGCAGATTCTTGTTGTCTAGTTCTAGACCCTTCAAACGAGAGACCAGCTCGCTCTGATCCTCAGATTTACTGGCATTCTGACTCTGAAATCAGATGGAGAAATACTGAATGTTAGTAAATGACATCTCATAAAAGAAAAAACTACTACATGCAACACACACCATGCAGGGTCATCCAAATGTTAACCAACCTAAAATGAAACAACCAGAAATCATATGGATGACATTTCAGAATATACTTTAAAACTTTGTCTTTCTGCTGTATTTAGCAGTAGCATGCTGTTTCTTTATGTGAAAGCTCAACTCTAAATGTGTGCATGAACGTACACTTACCAATCCCTTTATAAGTTACACCTGTACACATCTTATCAGCCAATAAGGAGATCAGCGGTTACACAAATACTCAATCCAGCCCGTCTGGCACCAACAATCATGAGATAAACAAATTTCCCCATTCTGATGGTTGATGTAAACATTAACGGAATCTCCTGACCCATATCTGCATGTTTTTATGCATTGCACTGCTGACACACAATTGGATCGTTAAATAATGACATGAATAAGTAGGTGTACAGGCGTTCTTAATAAAGTGGTTGGTGAGTGCATATTTGCATGTAACCTGTAACGTATACTCGACGTGAAACAGCATTCAGAACCCATTTTACTTCCATAATAGAACTTAATTCTGAGTGAGAAAAATTATATTCAATCAGAATTTATTTAATTTTTTTTACACAAGACTTTTTGTAGGGCAGGAATTTTATCCATTGCAAATTGGATTTTGAGACGGTCTCTACATGACACATGGCTGGAGGGGAGTTGAAAAATAAGAGGGCTTGCTGACATCAGCCAAAATAGGATGTTGTTAAATAGGCAGAGCAAGATATTACATAGAAATGAAATATTATGATTTAAAAATAAAGAAATCTCTGAAATAATATGCACTGATGAATTGAGCAGAATTAGACCAGGAATATAAAGTAAATATGGACAATTTTGAGTTCATGTAATGATGTAAATCCCCAAAATAAAAACACTAAATTTCTAATTCTCATGCTTTTCACACAGGTGTGGCGTTAACCACCCCACAGCACTTACGGTCTTCCTCTCCCGGGTTTTTTGAGGGCGTGAGTGCCCTTTATTGCCCTGCAGAGCAGTCTTCACCTGAGACATTCACATTTCACCACCACAATCAGAAAACAATCAGGAAGAGAGATCGAAATCACAAGGATAAAATGCTATAAAAGTACGAGTTTTGCCTTTTTCGTTGCCAATGCTAAAAGTAAAAAAAAATGAAGAAAAAAAAGACAAGATATGCGATGAGTTGCCTGTATTCATTAGGATTTAAACTGGCTGTAGTCATCACATTACTGGTTGTTTTACACAAACACAGGAACACAAAGTTACCTACTGTAGCAGAATGTTTACATTGTCTTTCCATACAAAGATGTGGATGAGGAACAGTCTGTCAAGCTCCATAAAAGGACATCAAATTTACATTGTTATTCACTGAAAAACTTTAGCCCAAGCTTTCTTGGCTGTGGTCACCATCCACTTTCACTGTATGGACAACAGCAGCCCATCTGATAAATTAATACTTTTGTGTCAAAATCACAAGTGTTAAATTACAAAATTGAAATTTTAAAGAGCATAAGAGTTTTAAAAAACTACAAATACTTCAGCATAACTATGCAAACACATTTTCAAAGAAACAATCTGCAGTTTATCAAAAGGTTTATAAAAAAAAAAAAAAATATTCAAGTGCATGTCGATGTTTGCAATGTAGTCGTGAGGTTTGCTTGCTTAAATCAGAGTCAGACCTAGAATATGTTAAACAATAAGAGCATAAATCACAAACACATTATTACATCCTCGGGCAAACTGCAACCTGCTTCCTCTTACAATCTTAATGCAGACAGATGAACACAAACACTGAGAACTCACTGTATGACAGAGCAGAGCACATACACTGCAAAAACAAACAAACAACTTAGGAAAGAGATGAAGCCAAATCCATTTGCATTACAGGACAGCTTGCTATAGCTAATTACTTTTAGTTGCACACACACACACACACACACATTAGATCTTTGAAATGATCTCTGGTTTTTAGCCAATCCAAGAACACGTTTTAATATTTATGCACATTTCTTCATGAATGGGAGGTGTGCAGTAGCTGCTGAGAGAGGAACCAATTGCTGCAACACCAATGAAGGAGCTGCTATTTATTTTATTACATTTATTTCTCAAATGTAAAAGGCCTTTAAAAAAAAACACTTACACCCAGGGCACTGCAAACGTTCATCAGTCTGAGATTAAAACAAAGTTTGCAGATTTGAAAGCGAAATGCGATCGCTAATGTGTTTTATGCCAAGTACAACCCATCAAATAATTATGATTTACTTGTTTTAATGCAAAATAAAAATCAAACAATACAAACATGGGGAGTTTTAATAACTTATTAACCTTTTAAGACTCTGAGGTTGTTAATCGGTGGTATATCCATGCAATTTCAGTTAATTTTTTCTAAATAATTTTTAATAGCCGAGTTTGTTGTGTAGAACAACAACTGAGAATCAGTGATTTAATTTTAGCCTTGGTACACATCTTTGGTTTTGTGTCGATAAAGGGGTACTTGAGCCTTAAAGGGTTAGTTCACCCATAAATGAAAATTATCCCATAATTTACTAATATATATACATATATATTGAACGCAATTTGAACTATCAGGATATCAACATACAAATTCCTCCAGCACGCCAGCAATGATCCTGAGATTTGAAAGAGGTTCATGAATTATGCAGTTTTTGTGTTGTTTAGTACCCCGTGTAGGAGACCTTGAGTTTCCCCCAATTTGAAACTGACTCAAACTATTTTACTCCATTTAGTTCTTTGGTTAAACACATTCATTCTGCTCCACACGGGAGTCACTAATCCATTACTACTGCAGTTTGTTTTTTGTCACTGCCATGACACCAAAGAGGCTCCATAAACACAGTGTGAAATTAGCACAGATATATTTTTGGGAGGAGAGGGTTTGGATTGTAGCTGCAGACTTAAGCCTTAATGGAATACATAGACAATAAATTACCAACTGAAAACTTTATTAGCCAAATATCAAATGGACACTGCATCTACATGCACTTTTTCAGTCAATTCAGGATGGACTTCATAGACTCTTAATCATTAATCTTATAGTTAAGTCAAAATCCTTCAGTTTTTCCTTTCTCCCCAATTTGCCCAGAATGCCCAAATCCAATGTGCTCCAAGTCCTCATAGTCGTGCATCGATTCGCCTCAATCTGGGTTGTGGAGGACGAATCTCAGTTGCCTCCATGTCAGAGACTGTCAATCTGCGCATCTTATCACGTGGCTTGTTGAGAGCGTTACCGCGGAGACGTAGCATGTGTAGAGGTTTCACGCTATTTCTCCGCAGCATCCACGCACAACTCGTCACACGTCCCACCAAGAGCGAGAACCACATTACAGCGACCACGAGGAGGTTACCCCAATGTGAATCTACCGACCCTAGCAACCGGGCCAATTTGGTTGCTTAAGAGACCTGGCTGGTGTCACTCAGCACACCCTGGTCAATACTCACTTAACTACACAGAACCCCAATGTCCTTTAGTTTTAAACATTGTACACCAAGATAAATTTAGTTAACTTAATACATGTTAACTAAACTTCAGACTTGTATTACTCATAGATAACTACTGTTTGGCATTATATTCATGCTGTATAGCCAGACAGGATCTGGCACCCCAACCGAGCCAGGTTTTTCCAAGTTTCTTTTTTTTTTTTCCACTAACAAACACTTAGTGTTTAGGGTTCCTTGCCACAATCACCTTTGGCTTGTTTTCTGGGGGCCTAAAGACAAATACATTTTTTAAAATAATATATAAAGGCATGATTTCCAATGACGTTTTTCAATTAACTGCTAAATGAGGACTTTAAGCTAGGCATACTTGCTTATTGTTACAGCATTTTGTTTATATGGCCCGGTTTTGTTTGTTGTTGATGATGATGATGAAAAAAACATATCCGGCAACTTGATTTTGTACATAAGGGATATTAAAATATTAGTGATTTAATTTTAGCCTTGGTACACATCTTTGGTTTTGTGTCAATAAAGGGGAACTTGAGCCTTAAAGGGTTAGTTCACCCAAAAACGAAAATTTACTCAAGCCATCCAAGTTGTATATGACATTTTTCTTTCAACTATAATCACTGGCTTCCGGTAACGGCTGTCCACGCGTTCACGAGAGAGTCGAGTTCTGGTGTATGGCATAACGTAAGATCTGGCGAGAAGACCACGGAAGCGCAGCGGATAGAGGAAGCCAGTGATCTTAGTTTATAAAGTTATAAATATGGATATTTTTCTTACAAAAATGCATCGATTCACTTAAGAAGGCCTTTATTAATCCCTTGGTGCCGTATGGATCACTTTTTTGATGGATGAAAATCTAAGGTACCATTCACTCAGATTATAAAGCTTGGAAGAACCCGGATGTTTTTTAATATAACTGATTGTGTTTGGCTGAACAAAGAAAGTCATATACAACTAGGATGGCTTGAGGGCTAGTAAATTATGGGATAATTTTCATTTTTGGATGAACTAACCCTTTAATGATGTTGCTGTGGGGGTATTTGTGGCTAAAAATGTTGGGAAACACTGGGATAAAGTATCATCAATTTTAATTAAAATAGATTTTTAAAGGAATATTTTACCCAAAAAGTCAAATGACAAAAAAAAAACAATGACAAACACAGCACCATAGAAGTGGTCCATTTGACTTTTAATAACTTTGTGTGAGGAACAAATTGAAATGTAAATAATTTTTCACTGATAAGTAAAGGGGGAGATTAAGCATTGGAATATACAACAAAATGGCACGTCAATGGCATTCAACGTGACATGCCATTGGCTGTCATTACATTTGATTTAAGCAAAGTAGAACGTCAATTTTGTTTTGTTCGTCACACAAAGTTATTGTGGTGCTTTTTGTCAATTTTGAAGCTTGACAGCCCCAGTCCTCTTTCATTACATGGAAACGAGTGGCAATGATTTTATTCAAAAATTCAGATTGAGTTGACTGGTTTGGAACACGACAAGGCTGACTAAATGACACGATTTACATTTTTGGGTGTACCTTCCTTTAAATGGGACCCAATGCAGAGCGACATTAACTGAGCGTCAGTTCTGTAGTTAAGTGCAAGCAATTCTGCAGCGAGTATGCTCCAAAAATGCTTAATGTCAAAATGTCAGATAATGCTAGCTTTTTCATATTTGGGGGGTTTTGGAGGCAGTACTCACTCCGGTTAGGGATTGCTGGATATTCTGTCTGGCTTTAGCAATTTCCTGCAGGATGGCACTAGCATCTCTCTCCTGGAAGGATACAGCGGGGTAAAGAGGCCCATGTCAAACAAACCGGCAAGAGGCATGTGAGCATGCAAGCAAGCAAGAAAACATACAAAGGCACATAGGTGCATATGCAAATGCTGTTAGTGCAGAACATTCAGCATATGAGGTAGAGAGTATATGAAAAGCAGGTATGAAAGATGACACCTAGAAAAAAAAAGACCTTAGATAGATGGACAACAGCTGAGTACACATAAGCTCATGCTCAAAGTCTCTGCAACACTATTAGAAATCGGTCAGCCATTTTTTATTTCAAACAACTCCTTTAAGACAACTATATACATTAGTTTCCATTCAGCCTATAACATGTTCAGAGGAAACACTAAATGGGCAAGTTTTAGACACTCAAGCTGTGGTTTAACACCCAAGCCTCTAGAGGGCAGTACCTGTGGTGTCTGTGGGACGCCATTCTTGACCTCATAAAAGTGTCTCTCTGCCTCGTCATATCTGGACTTGTCAAACCAGATATTCTCATGGGCGAGTCCCTGAAGTCCACTCATTGTGATCCTAAGAAATAACAAACAAGGCAGAAAGTTAGAAAAAGTGTGTTAAAGAACATTTCAATGTACAGCTTTGGAAAGGCTCAACTCAACGTAAAACACAGTCAAAACTCAAAAGCTGCTCAAGCCTTCTAATGGAGTAATTGTGTGCCCATTCACAAAAGCATTATAGCATACAAATAAGCAAATACAAATCAAGCCGAGCCAGCAAAGCACAAACCATGTGTGCCAAATGCACAAGCAAATATTTCCATTACTGTATTTCCACACATCACTGCAATTCACACTTGTTCCGTAAATGTACTTTTGGTAATTCTCTTGAATTCTAATTCTACTCATTTGTGTTTTAATACAGATGCATCATCAGGACCATTTACTGGTTTCCAGACCAGCAAAATGTCACAGAAATGTATGTTCCTCTCAAGTTGTATATACTGTACCGATTTCATAGCATAGGAATGTCCATATCAATTTGTTTGGTGTGTAACCATCTCTATTATAATTTTACTTCCAAAGAAACTATTAAAGAAACAGTATATTAATGTAATTGTAGTATTGCATGTTTCTGCATATTATTTGAACGTTTAATAGAGTAGATGTAATTTCCATAATTATGCAATCCTCATTTTGTCTTTTATATTACAGTCTTATTGTTTGCCGTGTATAGGCCTACTATTGTAGTATTACGGTACACATGCATTGTCCACCAGGGCTGGACTGGGAAGAGAAATCGGCCCAAGATTTTACATGGCCCAAAAATTGTTGAGCGGTTGATCCTGTTCTGCATAACACGGCTCATTTTAGCTTATCGTGGACCATTCGGCCCATTTCGACCCACCGGACCCCTTGGTTCTCCCGATGGTCAGTCCTCCCCCAAAGAGCGTCGGCCCACAGGAAACATGCCCGGTATGCCCGATTACCAGCCCAGCCCTGTTGTCCACTGAGGCTGTAGAATGTATAATTGACTTCAATTTAACTCATAACAGCCGTATCGCAATCTTAAGCTATTTATATGATGTGTAGTACAGCAGTACATTAGATTAACGTGTAGAGGATGAATAATCATATTTTAATATGTAGGAGTGTTGTTTATCTTCCTCAAAGCAAGTAACATCTTGATAACGTTTAAACAAATAACTTATCAACATGAAAAAAGCATGTCATGAGGACTACGGCGATTCAGTTAAAGATCTCAAGAGTGAGAAGATAACCTCAAACCAATAGATTGATCCCTGCAGAAGATCAGTGCTGAAACAACTCGCGTAAAATGTTCCTCCACAAATTGCTTGCAATTTTAGGTTTCAACCACAGGTGTCGCCAGAGAGACCAAAGTTCAATAGTGCAGCTTTAAAGCTACACTACAGATTTCTGGGTGTACACTACAGAATTGGTTGTTGAAACATACCCTATCCCGGGGAATATTGAATTTACTCATTTTAAATCAATATATCAAATTATCCTCTGAATTTTTGGTAGGGATTCTTGGGCAGACGTATATGCGTCTGACATTATTATTCAGTTCAAACGTGTTAAACAGTCCTGTGCTTTGGCAGCTACCAGCATTGTTTCTGCCGCCCTGAGCTCTTTTCTCTAACCGCGATACCATCAGCTTTCATTAGACACATTAGAGTTGCTGCACAAGTGCCAATGCAGTGACACGATCAGAGATATAGTGATGAACGTACTGAAGTACGGAGCAGAGAAACCATAGTGAGTTTCAGCAGAGAATTGAGCTTGAAAGAATAGGAGGCAACAGTGAAACTATTTCAAGCATTGGGCATCTGCATTCACCTGCACAAAAGCTCAGCTGAATCAAGTAAACAATTTTTTAAATGTTCGTGGTCAGGTAAACATCTGATGCGGTGTCATTTTGTTTGATAAACCCATGAGAAAGAATTGTAATTTGGGTCGTTGCAAGGGGACTCCCCAAGAGCTAACTAAATTCCAACACTGCTATAACCCTTCGTACTTACAACCTACATCCATGACAACGCAAAATAAAGGCATCAGACTCGCTAGAATTTTAAGACTTATGCATTTACATTTCATAACAAAATTATATATATATATATATATATATATATAATATTTTAAAGTTTTATTAATTTCATTGATAAAAATGTACACAATTGTGGAATTTTTATGAAATATTTTGGTGTATAAATGCTTATAGTTAGGGCTGGGTACTAAAACGAGATTTGTGTTTTACACACACACACACGATTCAAAATTAACAACTGCACTCAATTGATAAACTCTATAAAAATATTGTAATATTTTCATATAAGATCCCTCAGACATTGGTTGTGTCTGGGCCCCCAACGCAGTTTTGTAAAGACTATTTAGGATTTTGTTTTCTCTTCTTTATTTGGAAATTCAAAAAATGTGCAATGTGCAAATGTGACTGAATATCGTGATAAATATCGTTATCAAATGATATGAAAAAGAATATCGTGATAATATTTTTTGCCATATCGCCCAGCCCTACTTATAGGAAGCTTTCAAAATCTGTGTGGAAAAGGAATACAGGATTTTTTTATTATAAAATGTTTTAGATTATTTGCTGGACAAAATGAAGAAAATGTATTAACTAATCAAGATTAAGATAGATATATATATATATATATATATATATATATATATATATACACAGTGAGGAAAATAAGTATTTGAACACCCTGCTATTTTGCAAGTTCTCCCACTTAGAAATCATGGAGGGGTCTGAAATTGTCATCGTAGGTGCATGTCCACTGTGAGAGACATAATCTAAAAAAAAAAATCCAGAAATCACAATATATGATTTTTTTAACTATTTATTTGTATGATACAGCTGCAAATAAGTATTTGAACACCTGAGAAAATCAATGTTAATATTTGGTACAGTAGCCTTTGTTTGCAATTACAGAGGTCAAACGTTTCCTGTAGTTTTTCACCAGGTTTGCACACACTGCAGGAGGGATTTTGGCCCACTCCTCCACACAGATCTTCTCTAGATCAGTCAGGTTTCTGGGCTGTCGCTGAGAAACACGGAGTTTGAGCTCCCTCCAAAGATTCTCTATTGGGTTTAGGTCTGGAGACTGGCTAGGCCATGCCAGAACCTTGATATGCTTCTTACAGAGCCACTCCTTGGTTATCCTGGCTGTGTGCTTCGGGTCATTGTCATGTTGGAAGACCCAGCCTCGACCCATCTTCAATGCTCTAACTGAGGGAAGGAGGTTGTTCCCCAAAATCTCGCAATACATGGCCCCGGTCATCCTCTCCTTAATACAGTGCAGTCGCCCTGTCCCATGTGCAGAAAAACACCCCCAAAGCATGATGCTACCACCCCCATGCTTCACAGTAGGGATGGTGTTCTTGGGATGGTACTCATCATTCTTCTTCCTCCAAACACGGTTAGTGGAATTATGACCAAAAAGTTCTATTTTGGTCTCATCTGACCACATGACTTTCTCCCATGACTCCTCTGGATCATCCAAATGGTCATTGGCAAACTTAAGACGGGCCTTGACATGTGCTGATTTAAGCAGGGGAACCTTCCGTGCCATGCATGATTTCAAACCATGACGTCTTAGTGTATTACCAACAGTAACCTTGGAAACGGTGGTCCCAGCTCTTTTCAGGTCATTGACCAGCTCCTCCCGTGTAGTTCTGGGCTGATTTCTCACCTTTCTTAGGATCATTGAGACCCCACGAGGTGAGATCTTGCATGGAGCCCCAGTCCGAGGGAGATTGACAGTCATGTTTAGCTTCTTCCATTTTCTAATGATTGCTCCAACAGTGGACCTTTTTTCACCAAGCTGCTTGGCAATTTCCCCGTAGCCCTTTCCAGCCTTGTGGAGGTGTACAATTTTGTCTCTAGTGTCTTTGGACAGCTCTTTGGTCTTGGCCATGTTAGTAGTTGGATTCTTACTGATTGTATGGGGTGGACAGGTGTCTTTATGCAGCTAACGACCTCAAATAGGTGCATCTAATTTAGGATAATAAATGGAGTGGAGGTGGACATTTTAAAGGCAGACTAACAGGTCTTTGAGGGTCAGAATTCTAGCTGATAGACAGTTGTTCAAATACTTATTTGCAGCTGTATCATACAAATAAATAGTTAAAAAATCATGTATTGTGATTTCTGGATTTTTTTTTTTAGATTATGTCTCTCACAGTGGACATGCACCTACGATGACAATTTCAGACCCCTCCATGATTTCTAAGTGGGAGAACTTGCAAAATAGCAGGGTGTTCAAATACTTATTTTCTTCACTGTATATATATATATATATATATATATATATAAAGATTTTTTTTAATCATGTCTTAATTATTACGGTTACTTTCACTTATTCAATAATTATTATAGTCAAATCGTTTTTTGTTTTTTTTTGTTAGTTTTTTTACCTAAATGTCACGTATCAAAATCTAGTATCAAAACAGGGTACAGCAAGAACATGGTTTTGAACACCGATTGTTTATGTCCCAATAATGGTATTTTATTCATTTTTAACTAAGAAATCAGAAATCTTTCATAGCACAAGTTTAAATATATAAATAAATATATATATAATATTTACAGAAACAATTGAATAATAACTTTCATCCTATGTATACAACTTGGTGTGAATGACTGTGTACACAAACTAAACCCGGATTATATTGCACTCACACAGATTTTTGTTGGACGCCATGATTTGTGCCAGTCAGCTCATCACTTTAAGGATGTAAGAGGATGTCATAACAGTCAGTCTCTTCAACCGCTAAAAATCCTTTATTTAATTTTAGCTGACACAGACTGTAGACAATGGGACAGACTTTGTGTGCTAAAACCTAGATTAGTTTCACGCTGATCAACTTTCAACCAGTTTGGTGACACAAACCACCTAGGAGGCTTTTGATATGAGGAAATACATTTACTAAAAGGTTGGGAAAATGATGCTAAAACATAATGCAATCCATAAACGGTTCAAATAAAACCAACAAAAACACACAAACTGACAAGTGAGAAGACGAAGGTTTCTGATCAAACAAAAGGTAAAAATTAGTGGTGCACCGATCAGGAAAATCTCTAATTATTAAACAACATTACTGTAGTTAACATGAACTAATGAACTTAAATGTTAGTTACAACATATACTATATAATTTTTTTAAATCAAATGTTTTTCTGTACAATTACTGTTGTAAAAATGTATTGTTCATGATACCCAATGCATTAACTAATGTAAATGAATGGAATCTTTTTATAAAGTTACTAAAATTACATTAATTGTGAATTGCTAACATTGTTTTGACACGGTTATGAATAGTTCTGTTGTCAATATCAAAAGGTCATTGTGGCATACTTGTAAGCAGTAAACACCATGAGAGCATCACACACAGTAGAGGTACGTTCAAAAATAGAAAAATATATCCATTACAAGCTCTAAACCTGCTCCAGTGAGAAATCATAAATATATATGTTTTGTTTACTGTCTCTGGCATTTTGCTGTAACACAAATTACTATCATTAAGCAAATGCATGAAGACACACTGCCGATATGGTTCAAATGTAATTGCTGTGGTTAGTGGTAAAGTGACCAACATTAATCTGATTTAAATTGGGATCCTCACAGAATAGCGCTGAGATGAGTGGCTGATGAGATATTGAGAGCACCTGGAGAGCGCGCATGTTTGATTGACACCGCGAGTGAGCATATTGAAGGTAGTGAAGCTGAAAGTATTCAAACAGTCTCTATCGCTCAACACATCTGATTGTCATTGACTCACGTTATGTCATGTATACTTAGATTTGTATACACATGTTTATCTGTTGTTTAATTTGCTTTTATACCCATTTGCGGTCACTTTATCCTCTCCATGCTCCCAGGGCAGCGAGTCAGAATTACTACCGTAATGACTCTAGAAAGTGGGCAATTTAATATTCATGCACGTGTAATACTTAAACATTTTTAAAAACAAACCTGCATATTCATCTGAATAATAGCCAACAATTCACCATCCAGAGGTCACATTATCATGCATCCAGATTATTCACTCATTCGTTAGATTAGTAGTGTATGTATGATTCCCTGCATGCTGCAAAAAAGCTTGGCCCCGATTCAAGGCACGATCAGTCGATCAGACTTTATACGAAGATCGGCCAATTTAGATCAGTAGCTGATTGATCAGTGCACCCCTAGTAAAAACACAAGTCAACTGTCCCATGCCCCTAAGCTAGCCATACTTGTCCTTTTTCTGAGGGGCGCGTTCAGACTCAGAGTAGACTCTCTTTCGGCTACTGTTGGGGGCCTTTTGAGCAGTCTTGGGTTCAGACGATGAGCGATGGTGGTTCAAACCCCGCTGGCGTTCCCGTGAGTTAAAGGAACGAGTATGTGTGTAGTTCTCCTCCTGTTGATATTGCTGACCACCATTCCTTTTGGCCCTGAAGACCAGGGTGCGAGGAAATCGCTCTTTTGGGGAGGATGAAACGGGAGGGGTTCCACACCCGGAGCTCAACAAGGTTTGATAGGCATTGTCGGCTTGCTCATATATGCTGCGGTTGAACCAAATCTTCTCCCCTCTAATCGCCTGGGAGGATGCATCATCATGGGAATGACCTTTTTCTTCAGAACCCTGATTTTCAGACCGGAACGAACGAGTGCGTTTTCTCTTCTCGTCATTTGAGTGTGGCCTGATCCTGGTCTGTTCTGGTTTTGTAGTTTGTTCTTTTACTCGAGTCCCACTTTGGTTCTCCATCCTCTTAACTCAATTACAGCATGTGATAAAGGAAAAACAAAAAAGAAGATGCTAAGGAATTAGTTTGAGCTGATGTTAGAGATACAGAACATTAGGCCAGAGGTGGAAACAACCAAGCACATCCAAAAGCCTTGCAGAACAGCCAGGTCACCTTCATGACATTGACAACAAACAACGTTTTTGGATCATGAATGAGTAATTAGGATTAGGATTAGAAACGTCAGACTTAACTTAAAATCAACAATAAAAGCGGTGCCAAGCAGTGAAACCATGCAAGCTCATTAATTACCGAAACTCGTTGCATGCTGGGAACACTAGTTTCAAAAAAGTAAAATGTACTACTTTTATTCACCTGTGAAATTTACTAAAATTAGTGAATTAATGGCAAGGTTTTCTATTTTAGGATTGATGTCAAAATGTAGAATTTAATTTAAGGTGCTATATGTAAAACATTTTCTGTACTAAATCATAAAATTACCATAATATGTCATTAGAGAATTAGGAAACATGCCAAGCTGACTGACTGACTTCTTCGATAACAATGCTACAGCCAGTATTTTCTACTTTGAAGTTTCCATTCCAGGCTGGAATTTTTGTTTATGTTTTGACCTGTGTGATCCCGCCACTGCCCATTTACCAATAGCATTTCGACACTGCCAGGTTGACAGATTTGAACAAATTTGCAGGCAAACAACACCGTGTGCTGCAGCCATTGTAGTCAGCAAACGAACTGGATCGGAGATAACAACCGACCTAAAAAGCCTTGCCATCCGTCTAAAAACCATCATGAGAGGTGTAGTAAAACAAGGATACATTTTGGAGATGCCTTTGGAAGATGTTGACAGCTTAAATCCCAGAAATCCTTTAAAATGGATATGGAGTTGGCTAATTTGTGTGTCGACATTCTGGCAACCCGCATGAGCTTAGAGTCTGGGACGGGGCAGACAACTCTCCAATATTTTGAATTTGGACAGCAGTACCAATTTCAAACACTTGTTGTCAATCTTGCATAGAGCACCTTTAATATTTTTAAGTTTACGCTTAAACTAACTTCATCTTAAATCTTTTCTGCTATATTTAGGCTTCACCACAAAATTGCTTTTTTCAGTGTAGTTTAAAAGACATGTCAAGTTTGTAGAAATTGAATCTTTGTGCCCAATTTGGTTTAATTAATAATAAAAAAATAATTTAAAATAAAAATCTATAGTATTTTATATATATTTAAAAAACTGGCTTAGACTTAAAAAAAAATTCTATGTGGTGTTAAGTAAAGGTGTGATCTTACACCTTAAAAGGCATGAGTGTATACACAACTTTTTGGGGGAAAGAAATCTCAACAATTTCAGCTTTTAATGAGTTTGATTACAGTCTCTTGATGGTCATAGCACATGACATTTTTTTTATTATTACTTTTGAACTCAGAAATTTAAAGGTACATGGCCTTCATCATTGAAAAGTGTACTCAAGTATTTGGTTTGCGTAAATTGTTTTTATGCATTTTTTAATAATAGGTCAGGACAAAAATGGCAAAATGGGCATCACGTCACTGACCCTACAGTAAAATTATACAATACAATAAAGAATTGAAGAAATATGCAGGGTTATTCTTTAACTTGATTGTCTGTGTTTCACATGATGCTGTTAAATACCACAAACAATTTATTGATTCTCAAGCGTTTATAAACACACTGAAAAGCATAAATAGACTTCCGATGGAAGTCTAGCAGGCAAGATGGCAGAACTGCAACTATAACCATAAACAAGACATTAACAACAAATGGCACTGCATGTGTAACAGCACAATTTGAAGCCAAAATAGACACTCCAAACTACCACTAATCATCCTTAATTACAGCCATTACACAGGCTTTTTATCAAATCATGCGGCACAGTTCCCCACTCACCTGCTAAGGTGTTCAGAGAATAAAAAGATGGAGACAGGGGCTTTTCACCTTCCCTTTAACAACGAGCAATTAACCATTAGAAGAGATGACAAAATGTTACCAATACTTACAAAAAGGTACTGTGAAAGTACTATGGTTCAGTAATGGTTTCAGACCATATTTATGTAACATGGAATTTAAACGGTATTGCAAGATACTGTAAAGAATGCCATGATATTACCATACAAGTGTCCCAAAAAGTAACGGTAACAGCATGGTTCTTTATTGTAAGGGAAGAGCTAACCTGTTTAGCACTTTTATTTTTGTTAAACAGGTTAGTATGACAGAGAGGGGGACCTTACACAATAGTCCAAATCCAGGTGCATTCATGATATGTGTCACAACATAACACATCAAAACAAGGGAGAACCGATCATTTTAATTTATCGGACAATTAGGCTACATTCCACATTCAGAGATAAAATGTATATTAGGCTTACTACTCTATCTCGGGTCTCTAGCGACCCTATACAATTTTTGTAAAACAAAAAACATGGTTGGAAAAGTGTTTATTTTGCGATTGCATTTTTATGTTACACTTCATAATAGATTGAGGAATTCTGAAGAGTTGGGGTGGAATGAGGTCCCGATCTGATGAATGGAAGGGATAAAATGGGTCAAAAGTTCAGTGGGTACTAAGAGATGGTATGGTTGCAATCACAATCTACTCTGCACTGTTGGTCACGATGGGTTGTGCAGCTTTGTGCACTTTGAGAGATGTTGAGAGCTGACAGCTAAATAAAACTAATGAGTAATTTTGCGTGCAGACGTGAGGGACATCAATAGGCCTACGGATCTCAAGCGATCCTATACAATATGAATTATTTAAAAAAAAACATGGTTAGAAAAGGATGTATATTTTGCAATTGCATTTTAACGTTGCACTATCCATAACATAGATTGAATACTACTGAAGAGTTGGGGCATTGTGAGGTTGAGGGGGTGGAAAAGGGGTGGAATGATGTCCCGGGTCGCTACCGATCTGAGGTATGGAAGGGATAGACTAAGGGGTAAGTGTGTGTTCAAATGCGAGTGACATCAATAGGCTATTTCTAAAACAAAACTTATGCCACTCATATAGACTGCCGTACCCATGCCTACACAGAAGAAATTATGATGCAGTTACCAATACCAGCGCATTTGGTGACCACCAACATTAAATGCCGAAGCAGCAAACATAATTTTGATGAATGGATAATCTCACTATTGTGTTTTCCTTTCATAACATATATCTTCAATTAAATGTAACAGTATCATGACATAACAGAGTGAACAATAAATCAAGTGGCACACAAAATATAGTTCATTTGAAGTATTGATTTTTTCACATTTTGTTTTGTTGCAGCCTTATGCACATCAATCTACACTCCGTACCCCATAATAGCAAAGCAAAAAAACAGATGTTTGACAACAAATAAAAAACTGAAATATCACTTTGACAAAAGGTCTCATGGCTGAAAATGCAGAGTAAAAACCAAGCCATGAGGTCAAAAGGAACTGACCGCAGAGCTCAAGAGACAGGATTGTGTTGAGGCACAGATTTGGGGAAGGCAAAAAAAATAAAAAATGGCAGCGTATTGAAGGTTCCAAAAAGCACAGAGGCCTCCATGATTCTTAAACGGAAGAAGTTTGGAACAACCAGGACTCTTCCTAGAGCTGGCCACTTGGCCAAACTGAGCAATAAGGGAGAAGGGCCTTGGTAGAGTGGCCAGACAGAAGCCTCTCCTCAAGACACAAGAAAGCCAGCTTGAAATTGGCAATAAAGCATCTAAAGGACTCCCAGACTGTGAGAAACAAGATTCTCTGGTCTGAGGAAACCAGGCACCACTCATCACCTGCGCAATAGCACCCCAATGGTGATTTCAGCAGCAGGGACTGGGGGACTGGTCAGGGATAAAGAAAAGCTAAATGCAGCAAAATAGAGATATTCTTAGTGAAAACCCGGTCTAGAGTGCTCAGGACCTCAGACTGGGCCGAAGGTTCACCTTCCAACAGGACAATGACCCTAAGCACAGAGCCAAGACAATGCAAGATTGGCTTAGGGGCAACTCTGTGAACATCCTTGAGGGGCCCAGCCAGAGCCCGAACTTGAACCCAATCGAACATCTCTGAAAATACCTGAAAATTTCTGTCTACTGACCGCCCCCATCCAACCTGACAGAGCTTAAGAGGATCTGCAGAGAAGAATAGCAGAAAATCCCCAAATCCAGGTGTGCAAAGCTTGTCGCATCAAACCCAAAAATAATTTAGGCTGTAATCGCTGACAACTGTGCTTCAACTAATTATTGAGTTAAGAGTCTGAATACTAATGTCAACGTGATATTTCAGTTTTTTCTTTTTAATACATTTGCAAATTTATCAAAAATGTGGGTTTTGCTTTGTCATAATGGGGTCTGGCATGTAGTTTGATGTGAAAAAAAATTATTTAAAGCATTTTAGCATAAGGCTGCAACATAAAAAAACATGAATAAAATGAAGGGGTCTGAATACTTTCTGGAACCAGTGTACATAGAAATACCACAACTAGCATGAAGGACTTGTCACCAAATTGTAGGTATGACCCACATACAAGCCTACAAAACAGTGAATCTTCACTGGCCTCACGATTCGATTACGATTGAAAGGGTAACAATTCAATAATAAAATCGAATCTTGTCCTTTCAGTTTCTTACTTTATTTTTTCCCTTTCAACTTTTTATTGAACAGCTGTTTTAAAAATCAGAATGAGTCACATTACATAAACTGGCCTTTTACATTCAGTATGGTCTGTGAACAAAACATGGAACATCCACAAGATTACATAAATGGTTCTATATTTTAAGAGTATCTCAGTTTTTCGGTTTCTTTCTTTAGAACCTTATAAACTCTCAAAAGCACAAACAAAAATATTGTTTCTCCATCAAAACTGAACAAAAACACTGAATACTATTACTTCAACTGATTATATTATTATTTTTGCATTGTAAATCATTTAATAGTATTTAATTCTTATTTAAAATTAATCTATGCCATGCTATTCATTTGAATTTTTTAACACAAATGGAAGTTGCTGGTCCAGGATGAGAGATATATCTGCTTCTATGAGAGTGTAGCTGTCAGCTTCTCCTCTCCTCACCTGCACAGGTGATAGTAGCATCATATGTATGCACAATTCTATCCGTTTGCTCTGCAAGTAGAAGATAAACCCTTTATCATCAGGTGTGTGCAGTGTCCTGGCAAACGAGTGACTGGCAATGACAAAAGCCAATGAAATGGAGAGCGTGCAAGAGTAGAGAAAGGCATCGGGGGAGGGACAAATTTTTTTTAACAAAAACATCAACATCTCCCAAACTGCTGCCATGTCATTATTTACTTCTGCGTTTTCCGCCGTTGTGTGCAAATCAGTGCAATTATGGGTTTGAGCTCGTCTTTCATGATGTTTGTTGGCTTCTTATCATGAATAAACTCTCCTGTTGGTTTGTGAAAGAATCTTGGGATCTTAAGTTTCTTTTGGGCAAAAATGGTCATTCGTTTGATACAGCTGGTCTGCAAACAGTCATGTTTGTGCACTTGACTTTAGTGAACGCACTTAACTCGCGTCTTTGTTTCCACATCTGTCTTTGGCACGCACCACTGCTCTGCCGTGATTTAAACTGAATTTAGAATAGATTCTGATTCTTTCGAGAATCGATTCAGAATCGTTAGAGTATGAGTCGCTATGCATCACTGAAACAATTTTTTCCAACAGCTCTAATAAAACATGTATACAAACTCGCCGTAAATGGCCAAATGCTGTTCAGGATCGAGACTTGTGGTACTTCGATTGAGAACAGATGAACAAGCTGAAGTCAAAGTCTTTTTTTATCCCATTTGCTACTGCAATTCCATAGATGTTTTGCAAATTTTTGAAGTAGTTCTTCCTCCGTCAAAGGTACCGTACTGAGGGAAAATTGCTTGTCAATTAACGCCACCTATTGTAAAGGCGTAAATGTGCTAATTGTGAACAAGAAGGTACTTTAATCCAGAACCTGGTTGAAACACTTGTACAATAACACTAATCTTCTGACTGTTTGAGCCCTGCACCTTCAGGTGCAAATTTGGCCTAAAAGAGGGCAATCGAGCACCATTAATTCAGATTTTTCTTCCTTCACAACATTCTACTTAGTTTGGGAAACACTTCTATGCCTCAACGTTGTATGTACACATTCAGCGGACTACTCTTCTCTGCAGGACACCATCACCATACGGTGAGGAGATTCTTGATCCCCTGTGTGTTCCGGTGATGGTTTATCCGCCTCACCATTGAGGACGCTTCAGTAACTGGTTACTACGCTTCAGAGTCTCACAGTCAAACAACGTGGCGCTTCAGCGTGACACATACCCACTTCGTAGTGCTCAGGCACAAGTTTACTGTATCCTTTATTGCTATAATATAACTGTATTATACCTTAAAAAAAAGAGCCGTTTGCATGTCCGTGTCTTTTTCAAGATGTCATTCCGCAAGTGTTCCTTGGGTGCGCACGCGGAAGTGGCTCTCATTTAAACAGACTGCCCTCACTGCGAGGGCATTAATCTCAAGACATTGCACACTAGGATCGCCCTCATTCTGAGGGACGATTCGGTCTCATGCAACCTACCACCTCTTCCCGAGGGACCACACGAGGAGGTATGGCAGGGCCATGAGGTGGAAATAGATTACATAGAGGACGACCTTGTGCTGACGCAAGCCCCACAAGCATTCCAAGCATCAGATGTAATATCTTCACCACTGCATTACAAACATGCTGACCTCCGGTCCTCCATTGGAGTGCACCGTCTATGTGGTCCATGGGAGAAGTCACCACTCATTCCCCCGCAAAGGGTGAGGAGCATGCACAGGCCACCAATATGGAGCTTCTTTGTATCCTTGTGAAGGCCATGAAAGAGCTCAGTTTCGAGTGGTCTCTTCCCAAAGAGCCTGAGAATTCCCACTTTGAATAATTGTTCTTGCAGTCTGGCCACCTTCAGCAGACCGCTGCCCATAGACACGCTCCATTTTCGGAGCGATTCTTAGCTGCTCAGAAGCAGTCTCAGGCTAGGAGACATTTTTGGACTAAAATCAGCAGTGCCGCCTTTCTACCGCCCTGCTCTCCCTCCAGTCAGCGACCAGCTAAGGATCCCTTTTTCACTGCTCAAGAGCTGCCAAAATCCGCCGCAGAGCCAGCAGTAAAGCTGCACCAGCCATAGACCAAATGAAGGCAAATATGCATTTCCCCCAGTACGGCGTCTTCAGTCTGTAATCAGCAAAATCAGGGAAAACAAGGAAACGCTTGTTAGTTGCACCAAAATGGCCCAACCAATCCTGGTTCCATGAGCGAGGCAGTTGAACCCCCCTCTCGCCCTGCTATGGTGCCAACTTGGAACCTAAATTTAGTGCTGAAAGCAGTAACAAGCTCTCAGTTTTAACTTTTGGAATCTGTTGAGCTGTACATACTTTCATTTAAGACCACATTTCTAGCCACATTTAAATGGGTGGGTGACTTGCTCATGTCTGGAGTTACAATTCCATTTAATCATTTAGCAGATGCTTTTATCTAAAGTAACACATATGAGACACACAGCAAGCAATTTGTCATACAAAGTTTAACAACACCTGCAGTATAGGACTGCCACGTTCTCACAGTGGCTGGATTAATAAAGATGCTAGCACAGAAGAAAGAGACAGACAAGGTATTATTTTATTTTTATTTCCTTTTTTTTATATTGTGCAAGTTTAGTGCAGTGGTAAGTACTATTAGTGTGGGTTGGTTAAGTGCCCGCGGAACAGATGTGCTTTCAGCTGGTTTTTGAATGTTGAGAAGGTAATGTGTAATGGTTGGAAGTTCATTCCACCACAGAAGGGCAGAGAAAGCGAATGATCATGAAATAGTCATTGAGCCTCTGTGATGGGACCACCAGGCATCGCTCATTTATAGACCGCAGAGAAAGAGTTGGAACACAGATAGACCTGAAGTAGTGAATTGAAGAGGATGCAGTTCCATTGGCTGTCCTGAAAGCCACAGTCAAAACCTTAAATTTGATATGGGCAGCTACAGGTAGCCAGTGGAGTGAAATCAAGAGTGGGGTGACATGAGCCATTTTGGGCTGATTGAAGACCAGATGCTCTACTGCATTCTGGACCATCTGCAGTGGCTTAATTGTGTTAGCTGGTAGGCCAGCCAACAGAGCATTCCAGTAGTCCAGTATTGAAATGACCAGAGCTTGGACCAGGAGCTCTGTTGCATAATTCAGACAGGAAAGGTCTGATTTTCCTGATGGTGTAAATCACGAATCTGCAAGACCATGCGGTTGATGAGATATGGGCGGTAAAATTAAGCTGGTCATCTACCACCACTCCCAGATTCCAAAGTTTCCAACAAACCTCTCAAAAGCCAGGATTAACCTAGGAAAGGCTACCTGCCTAGGATTTATCAACATCCTTCAGGGTTCAGGTGGTCCGTTTGAAAGACTTCTACCCCCCACCTTAATTTCAGACAAGGAACGGTCAATGCATTTGTTATGCCATGTGTGGGCATTACACACATGTTGAATGCCCCCGCCAGTTTCAGCTGTTAGACTAGCTCTTTATTTGTTATTTAGGATGCACAAAAGATATGCATGTCTCCAAACAAATGCTCTCACACTGGATTGTAGATGCGATTGTACTCGCATATGAGTTGTAAGATGTAAATTGCACTGTCGGGTCAAAGCACATTCAACTAGAGGCATGGCAACATCATGGGCATGGACAAACAATGTGTCCCTTCAGGACATATGTTTGGCTGCAGGATGGGCATCAGATAATATGTTTGCAAGGTTTTACAACCTGGATTTATGTTCCATTTCCTCTCAAGTCCTTTCTGTTTAGAGCACATTTTACATCCAGTAAATTAAGACAAAAACACTGTTACATGTAGGCTGTCATTTGTATGTAGAGTTTTGTTTTAATACCCGCTCTAGAAAGTCACAAGCAATCCTTTTAAGCATAAAACCTACTTGTCACATGATTGTGAAATGGTTAATATTATACTATGAGTATTTTATAAAATCCCCAAATTATATTTATTCCCATCTGATAATTCCACATTGATTATTTATTCAAATATATATAGCCTACATATATGTACTGTATATGCACGGATAAAATATATAATTCAAGTCATCGGCCTGTGAGACCATGGCTCTTTACACCTATGATTAAGTGTTTTTTCTCAGTGTATAACGTCACAGTGCGCCGGGATGGGATTCTGTTACCCATACCAATATCAAAGTGATCTGAATCTAAAGGGAACTTCACCGGTTACGTATGTAACCTCAGTTCCCTGACATGAATGGAATGAGACATTGCGAAAGCTGGCTGCACTACTACCTCAGACAAATGAGGTAAAGGTAATGCCCTCTGTCCCCAGGTCAGAAAAATCTGAATTAATGGTGACTTGAGCACCTGCTTATTTAGGCCAAGTTTGTGCCTGAAAGGGGCGGGACTCAAACACCATTGCCAATCGGAAGATTAGCATTATTGTACAAGGGTTTCAACCAGGTCATGGAGTACCTTTCCCAATAGCAATGTCTCATTCCCTTCATCTCAGGGAACCGAGGTTGCATACATAACCTGAGATGTTTTCAAATATAGTCTGCATTGCTGTGTGAGCAAGCGGCACCCTCTAGCGGTCTGGATGGCATTATCCATTATACAACTATAATACAGAGTTTAAAGGGGGGGGGGGGGGATGAGGATGGCATTTCCATTGAATTGCCCAACATATGCATAGTATGAATTTCTAACGTTCTATCAAATACAGTACATATATTTAAAATGTGAGTTTTTTTGTTATGAACTGCATAAACAGAAGTGCAAAAATGTTTTAGTAGTACAGAATAATCCCTTTTTTCGATTTCAATCATCATTTTATCTTATTTAATTGTTATATATATATATATATATATATATATATATATATATATATATATATATATATATATCTTTTTATCTTCCATTTATGTTCTATTGTGGCACTCTTTACAATGTTGGCCTTTCATGTGTATCAGATCCAATGCATGGTCAATGGAAATTATTTGCTAGAAGAGTGAAGGAAAAAAGTTTGTACATTTTAAACATAATTCCAATGTAAAACAATGGTCTAATGACAAAATGTTGTAAAATATTGGTATCAGCCTAGAGTAAAAAAAAAAAAATGTACAAAATATATATATATATATATATATATATATATTATTCAGTAATGCACATAAATTGCAACTCAATGGGGCAATGCACTGCATTGTAATACACATAAACATAGATAAGACAGTTGTCAAAGTAGAATAAAGCCACAAGACCTGAGTATTATGCATGTTAACATGAGACTACTGTGATACAACTGCAAAGTTATTGTTATTTTTTACTTTCATGTATTATGCACAAGAAAGCCAGGAAAAGACTGTTTACAAAGACAACAACTCACCCACATATATTTTGTCTGTAGTGCATAACCAGACATTCATAAGTTTAGAAAAGTAATAGTAATAGAAAATAGAATAGAAAATTTAAGACAACTTCATAGCTAAAAAAAATATTTTTTTGCTAGATAATTATAAAAGCAAAAAAAAAAAGTTTTTATAATGCCTTGCCCCATTGACTTCTATTGCAAGCACACTGCATTAAGCTACTGTAAACACGACCGGTGATAATAATTGTCTACTATGATAATCGACAACATCTGAATCTTTTTTTTTTCTTTAAAAAAATATTGGAAAGTAAGGAGCACTTTGTGTATCATAAACGTGTAGTTCACCTAAAGACTAAAACTCTGAGAGCAACAGGTCAGGATTAGATGACACATATATACAGATCCGTTACAGATGCTTCACGTGACTCGCCCTGTTTATGAACTCGTGAAACATAAACTGTCAAACTGAACTGCAAATGTGCCATATGATTTGCTTCTTGTGAATATAAACTCGTGCAACACAACTGTAACAGGTTTACATAAACTTAGACGCCTTTATAATGAACAAGTTGTTATATTCACGCCGACGAAACGTTATCGCGTGCTACGTTTATAGAGTGTGATCAATATCATGGAGGTTTAAATTCCGCTGCGGATTAAAAGTGTTTCACACGCAGCCACGTGGCGCGACACGAACAGCGGAAGACTCAAATAATGCCGCGATAAAAGTGTCACATGTTTACCACTATAGTGCTGATCAAAATTAAAGTTTAACTTACTTTTGAAGAGTTTGATAAGTGACAAGCAGTTCGATGGAACTTCTCCGCCAGACTCTTTTTACAGAAAGGGGCTGACAGAGCCGGGTAACATGAACTTGTACATGACAGAGGGGATTCTTTTACAGTATTATTATGATTTTGATATGATACAATGCAGATTTCGAGATTTTAGCATTGAAGTTGCATATATGTTAATAAATAATTTGTTATAATCTAATAAAGTATGCAAATGTGTGTATGTTTTAGTATTGTTTAGATAGTGTATAAATAGTGGCGAGTAGCGCACCCCTCAGGACATGCATGGCACATTCCAGTTGAGTTGCAACCAAACATTCCGTCCTGCTCGCGTTCTCGTGCCAGAACAGTAACAGCTGCACATTCGTGTAAGCCTAATAAGTAAATAAATAAATATAATTATTAATTTTAGTGAAAAGCTCAACGTTTAGAGTTTTTGGAAGATATCATGATATCCAGATATCATGCTTAGATAATTAAGTATGCATTTAAATAATTTTAATTAAACATTAGAAGGTCACAGTCATCCGAATAGGCATGTATGTTTCATATTGGTCGATCTGATAACAAACCTTATCTCCCAGAGGTCGTACTGCCGGGTCAATTTCTTTCAAAGATTGTCCCGCTTGAAGTACCATAAATAGGGATACCCTTTGAAAGGCCAGATCCTAAATGTAAACATTCATATATTTTTATGCATGTTAGCGCAAACAGATTCATCTATATCCAATGAATTAAAGATTCGATTCCTACCAGGAGTGGGGTTCGAACCCACGAGGACATATGTCCATTGGATCTTAAGTCCAACGCCTTAACCACTCGGCCATCCTGGTTGCCGCGTTCCATTTCTAGAATCACACGTTTTAAGGAAATATCTTATAATATAAATATCTAATGGCCTGTACTGGGGGCCTTCAAATATTTTCTCACAGTGGTCCTCAATCCTGTTCCTGGAGGACCCCCAACACTTCACATTTGGCTATCTCCCCGATCAAACACACCTGATTAAACTCTTCAGCTCATTAGTAGAGACTTCAAGACATGGGAGACTCCCAGATCTCCATGAAGTCTCTCCCAGAGACTTTCTGTAGACTCCAAGAACAGGGTTGGGAACCACTGTTCAAGTAGACTGTCTTCCTCCAATAGGTACAGTTCAAAAATAAGTCAATGTAAGGAAAACCAATGACCATAAAGTCTGCTTGGAGTCCTCCACATAACAGCAATACAATGCTAAATAAAGTGGAGTGGAATTTCTGGCCTTAAACCCTTTAAAGGGATAGTTCACCTAAAAATGAATATTCTCTCATGATTCACTTACGCTGATGCCATCCCAGATGTGAATGACTTAATTTCTTCAGCAGGACACAAATGAAGATAGAGCTATGTCAGGTCCTCATAATGCAAGTACACAGGTGCCAGCACTTTGACGGTCCAAAAGTCCAATTTAGGCAGCATAAAAGTAACCCACATGACTTCAGTCGATCAGTAAATGTCTTCTGAAGCAAATCAATAAGTTTGTGTAAAAATAAATTGATAATTAAAACTTTATTAACTTTCAAAAAGTGCTTCCTGCCAACAGCTGACACGAAGCATGACGTAAGAGTGTCGGCGAGTTTAGAAGCTGCGCTTATTTACAACAGAAGAACGAACGTCACGCAAGAGATCAGCCATTTCAAACTGAATCAGACACTTGGATGGAAGTGCCGATTTAAAGATAAAAAACATTTTAGTTATCTGCTTGTTTCTTACATAAACCTATTGAGTTGCTTCAGTAGACATTAATTGATTGACTGGAGTCGTGTGGACTACTTTTATGCTGCCTAGTTATGACTTTTGGGCCATCCATGCACTTCCATGAGCTCTATCTACTAAAAATCTTCATATGTGTTCTGCTGAAGAAAGACTGTCATACACATCTGGGATGGCATCAGGGTAAGTGAATAATGAGAGAATTTTCATTTTTAGGTGAACTATTCCTTTAATGCATACTTCGGGTCTTTAGTGACCCAGGACCTCATTCCACACCACCTCAAACTTTTTGCTTTTCTTTTTTTTTTTTTTTCTTAAGTTATGAGTTGAGTTATTTTTGAGTTATGCCCATATCTCTTTACTATTCCTCAACGTTTCTCTTCTAAATAGTGTAAAAATGAATAAATAAATAAATAAATAAATAAATAAATACATTTAAAAATTGCTATAACTATAATTATAACTGTTTGATTACCAAAAGTATATATGGTCATTAAAGGTGCAATCAGTCAATTTGTCCTCACTAAAAACTTTTACTGAAACATTTTTTGAAACATAAATAAAATCATGAGCTCTCACATGAATCTAAGAATCCAGTCACATCAGCAACCTGATAAAACCTGTTTTATTCTACATGGAGAGGGTCCCCTCATGGGGGCGGCCATGTTAAAATCACATGAGCGGTCAAATACTACTCGCTTCATCTCAGTATCAGTCCTGTTTTTGGACACTTTCCCTCATGGATTAAATTAATCATGGCATTATATAGTGAATTTCTACAATGGCATCTGTGACTGAAAACTATTGATTTTGAATGATACTGCATCCACACCACTAGGTGTCACTGCAAGTCCTGGATGACACAAGCAAAAAGTTACTGAGTGCACAGAGGCATGTAATAGTGTCATTTTCTTCTTTCTGCGCTTCCATAAATAATATTTTTATGATTATTTCCATATCTATATAAGTTTACGATCACAGGATATACTGTAGATTTATATATAATTATTAATTTTAGTGAAAAGCTCAACGTTTAGAGTTTTTGGAAGATATCATGATATCCAGATATCATGCTTAGATAATTAAGTATGCATTTAAATAATTTTAATTAAACATTAGAAGGTCACAGTCATCCGAATAGCCATGTATGTTTCATATTGGTCGATCTGATAGCAAACCTTATCTCCCAGAGGTCGATACTGCCGGGTCAATTTCTTTCAAAGATTGTCCCGCTTGAAGTACCATAAATAGGGATACCCTTTGAAAGGCCAGATCCTAAATGTAAACATTCATATATTTTTATGCATGTTAGCGCAAACAGATTCATCTATATCCAATGAATTAAAGATTCGATTCCTACCAGGAGTGGGGTTCGAACCCACGAGGACATATGTCCATTGGATCTTAAGTCCAACGCCTTAACCACTCGGCCATCCTGGTTGCCACGTTCCATTTCTAGAATCACACGTTTTAAGGAAATATCTTATAATATAAATATCTAATGGCCTGTACTGGGGGCCTTCAAATATTTTCTCACAGTGGTCCTCAATCCTGTTCCTGGAGGACCCCCAACACTTCACATTTGGCTATCTCCCCGATCAAACACACCTGATTAAACTCTTCAGCTCATTAGTAGAGACTTCAAGACCTGGGAGACTCCCAGATCTCCATGAAGTCTCTCCCAGAGACTTTCTGTAGACTCCAAGAACAGGGTTGGGAACCACTGTTCAAGTAGACTGTCTTCCTCCAATAGGTACAGTTCAAAAATAAGTCAATGTAAGGAAAACCAATGACCATAAAGTCTGCTTGGAGTCCTCCACATAAAAGCAATTCAATGCTAAATAAAGTGGAGTGGAATTTCTGGCCTTAAACCCTTTAAAGGGATAGTTCACCTAAAAATGAATATTCTCTCATGATTCACTTACGCTGATGCCATCCCAGATGTGAATGACTTAATTTCTTCAGCAGGACACAAATGAAGATAAAGCTATGTCAGGTCCTCATAATGCAAGTACACAGGTGCCAGCACTTTGACGGTCCAAAAGTCCAATTTAGGCAGCATAAAAGTAACCCACATGACTTCAGTCGATCAGTAAATGTCTTCTGAAGCAAATCAATACGTTTGTGTAAAAATAAATTGATAATTAAAACTTTATTAACTTTCAAAAAGTGCTTCCTGCCAACAGCTGACACGAAGCATGACGTAAGAGTGTCGGCGAGTTTAGAAGCTGCACAGAAGAACGAACATCACACGAGAGTTCAGCCATTTCAAACTGAATCAGACACTTGGATGGAAGTGCCGATTTAAAGATAAAAAACATTTTAGTTATCTGCTTGTTTCTTACATAAACCTATTGAGTTGCTTCAGTAGACATTAATTGATTGACTGGAGTCATGTGGACTACTTTTATGCTGCCTAGATATGACTTTTGGGCCGTTAAAATGCTGGCACCCATGTACTACCATGAGCTCTATCTACTAAAAATCTTCATATGTGTTCTGCTGAAGAAAGACTGTCATACACATCTGGGATGGCATCAGGGTAAGTGAATAATGAGAGAATTTTCATTTTTAGGTGAACTATTCCTTTAATGCATACTTCGGGTCTTTAGTGACCCAGGACCTCATTCCACACCACCTCAAACTTTTTGCTTTTCTTTTTTTTTTCTTAAATTATGAGTTGAGTTATTTTTGAGTTATGCCCATATCTCTTTGCTATTCCTCAACATTTCTCTTCTAAATTGGGTAAAAAAAAAAGAAAAAAAAAGTAAATAAATAAATAAATAAATACATTTAAAAATTGCTATAACTATAATTATAACTGTTTGATTACCAAAAGTGTATATGGTCATTAAAGGTGCAATCAGTCAATTTGTCCTCACTAAAAACTTTTACTGAAACATTTTTTGAAACATAAATAAAATCATGAGCTCTCACATGAAACTAAGAATCCAGTCACATCAGCAACCTGATAAAACCTGTTTTATTCTACATGGAGAGGGTCCCCTCATGGGGGCGGCCATGTTAAAATCACATGAGCGGTCAAATACTACTCGCTTCATCTCAGTATCAGTCCTGTTTTTGGACACTTTCCCTCATGGATTAAATGAATCATGGCATTATATAGTGAATTTCTACAATGGCATCTGTGACTGAAAACTATTGATTTTGAATGATACTGCATCCACACCACTAGGTGTCACTGCAAGTCCTGGATGACACAAGCAAAAAGTTACTGAGTGCACAGAGGCATGTAATAGTGTCATTTTCTTCTTTCTGCGCTTCCATAAATAATATTTTTATGATTATTTCCATATCTATATAAGTTTACGATCACAGGATATACTGTAGATTTATTTCCATATTACAAGAGAAATGAGTACAATATTCATATAAATTACTATATCACATTGATATTCTGTGTGACAATGGTGAATTATCAGTATTCCACAATACATTTCATACAAGCTATTTCTTACACAAGATGGCCCTGATGTGTCAGTGATTGACATTTGACTGGAAGTAAAATATAATTTGGCTGAACTACAGAAATGATGTAAATTGTGCATATTTTTTGACTTAAAAAGTGCCTAAAAAATACATATGTGTTGCTTACATGTAGATTATTTGTTATGTGTAGATCAATGTGTGTTTGACAGCCAGTTGCGTCTCACGAAATGTCAATTGCATCGTGTTCTATGTTTGCTATATTATCTATATGAATAATAAAACATTAACATATATCAGAATATATTGTATTTTCAAATTGTCTTGAAAATGTTTTGAAAATGTTACACTATCTGGGCATTTTGTAGATTAATTTGTGATACATATACATGGTGGTTCACTAAAGACCCGAGAATGTAATAATGTTTGGTGAACCACCCATACACTGAAGGGTTAATATATTAATATATAGCAAGTTAAGACTGTTAGAAAACAGGGGCGGAGCCAGGAGTTTTTCAAAGGGGTGGCCAGGCAGGGGCAAGCGATCAGACTGTGGTGGCACAGAAATGTTCGGGCAGCATTTGTATAGTGTCGGGCATGGGATGGGGCTGGGGGGGGGCTGGGGGTATTGAGTGGATACAATGACACCCAGGACAAAGAGGTTTGGCGACCTTGGTGTGTGCACATGTTAAGTATGTACATTTGTACAGAGATGATTTCACCTCTAAAGAACTAAATCGTGCCAAAAATAAAATAAAAAATGACTTAAACAGCAAGCGAGTGGGGTGGCCAATGGGTTGGCCAGGCTTCGGTCCATGGTGGCCACGGCCACCCCTGGCCACCCCCTAGCTCCGCCACTGTTAGAAATACCTCTTTATATTAACTACCGTCCAGTCAATGAGAATTAGGCTACTCTAAATTTTACCATTAAAACTGATCTAATTTGCCTACTAACAATTTAAAAATACAGACCATTGTAAACATGGTACAGTGAGAGATAAGTAGCTACGAGTACAAAATACTTAAGAATGGCTTATTGTTTCTACTAACTATATTTTTAATATATATATTTATATATATATATATATATATATATAAAGTGTGTAACACAAACCCACGACCTACCAGAGTCTCTACTATCCATACAGCGCGCGCCACGTCCGCGTCATGAAGACGCGCACAAGCGCATCATCCAAAGAGAGAGTGAATCAAACCTGACTTCAGACGCTTCAGTCCATCTGAATCGCGCCGTCTGAGGAATACACGGGAATATTCAGTGTCTCTTCGCGGTCCGTTTCTTGGGTCATCCAACCCCTGGACTATAATGGTTGCTGCTTTTGGAGATAGCTAATATGAATGTTCTTATTCTGTGCTTATTTGCGACTTTTTGGAGAGCTGTAAGTGTTGAATTGGGAATATTTTACCATATTTCATATGTTGTACAATGGACATTTTATAAAGCTCGGAATTATAGATCATATTAAAAACAATCTAAATAGTTGTGAATGTCTTGCACAGTTTGGCAGTATAGGGTTGATACAAGAAGTGATTTTGAAGAAATGAATTACTGGGTATTTATGGGATGTCAGTGCACATTTGTCGGAATAAATTAAGAACGATTATGGTAATAACATTAAAGCCTAAAGAAACCCTTGTCAAAAAAAATCCTAAAGAAATCCTGTTTGCATTTTTTACATAATTTGGAACCTATTTGGAATGGGAATTTTCCTGTTCCAACACAAAACAAGATCTTGTAGAATAGTGTCCCATATGACTATTATGATTCCCTGTAGGATAAACCCCCACTTTTGGACATCAAAAGAAATGTATGTATTTATAGAAAATCTTTCAGGATTTAAACACTCATAGCTTCCTCTGTTTTCATTCTTTTAACTGAATTGTGTCCTATTATTATTACAGTATCAATGTATAGTTCTGATTACATAATATGTCCATGTTATAGATTTCTGTACAATTTTAAAGTATTTGAGATTACAATTTTTTCTTGTACTCTTATTTATTTAGGCTGTCACCTCAAATTCCTCATAAGGTCAAACTCACTTGCCATTTCAGAACATAATCGATAATCCAATTAACAATCAAAAAGTGGGAATTTCAATGTATACTGTATGGTCTTGAGATCCTTCTTCTTCTTTTTCTTGTTTCCTAATGATTTAAATATGTATTTGTTTATTTATTTATTTTACAACAGGGTCATAGAAATAAATAAGTAACATGTATAGAAGCAATTAAATCAGAATTAGGGATTTGTGATAGGACTTCAAATTCTTAAATTTGATGTTTGATAGAGTTTTTGTTTAGTTTTTTACTTTCTAACAACCATATGATTTTTGCAGTTATTATTTCATCTCTCACTGGGAATAGTCTCCGTTTTCAGCCCATGGTGTAGTTCATAACTGTGTTTCAGTTTATGAAGGTTTGATGCATTAGTCACAATAAGTTTCTGAATCAAAGCATTCCCATTACATTCAACATTTTGTTCTGTTCTTTATCACTTGTAATCACAACATGTAGTGTATTATTTTAAACTTCTGGTATCAACCATTATACACTCACTGAACACTTTACTATGAACACGATGGTCCTAATAAAGTGTCCGACGTGGTCTTCTGCTGTTGTAGCCCATCCGCCTCAAGGTTCGATGTGTTGTGCATTCTGAGATGCTTTTCTGCTCACTGCAATTGTACAGAGTGGTTATCTGAGTTACCGTAGTCTTTCTGTCAGCTTGAACCAGTCTGGCCATTCTCCGTTGACCTCTCTCATCAACAAGACGTTTCCATCTGCAGAACTGCCGCTCACTGGATGTTTTTGGCACCATTCTGAGTAAATCCTAGAGACTGTTGTGCATGAAAATCCCAGGAGATCAGCAGGTCTAGAAATGTTCAAACCAGCCCGTCTGGCACCAACAATCATGCCATGGTAGAAAATCTCTGAGATCAATTTTTGTCCCCATTCTGATGGTTGATGTGAACATTAACAACATTGTACGGCTGCCACACGATTGGCTGATTAGATAATCACACGAATAATAGGAAAACAGGTGTCCCTAATAAAGTGCTCACTGAGTGTATGTGCCAACTACTTTTATAAACATGTTGTATTCTGTGGTTCATCAGGTGCAGGCCATCCATTCAGACTGTGCTATCATCTCTCAGCTGATACAAGACCAAGAGACCTGCATCCAGACCAGGAAGAGAGAGACCAAAAATCTGTCCCAACATACAGGTTGGTCAGCATTAACATACTGATGTGATGTGACTGAAATGATTAAGTAGCTTCTAAATCGAATAAGTTAGTTTAAGTGTAAACTTGGGGGAAAAAAAAAGTAAATTCTAGATTTTTACTCAATTAAATTTTTTTTTTAAATAATGCTCTAGCTTATAAGTAAATATTACTGACGATTCTTTATTATCTTTACAATGTGTCTTCATATTATCAATCCTACAGTAGAAAATCTTGTCATATTTATACACTTATTTGAGTAAATTAAGTAAACAAATTAAGTCAAATTGAAGCTGGTGTATTGGTTGCATGGTTCCACTATTTGCAAATATATTTACACAGTTTTTATTGTTGATTTTGTCATTACATTTGGTAACTTTTTGATTTGTGCAGTCTGAAGATCATTTTCTACTCAAAATTACCCATTCATGATCTAAAATAATCAGTTGATAGTTACCGTCATCATGTTTCTGCACCAGGTGTTTTCGTATTTTTTTCTATCGCCGGTAAAGCGTGATTATGTCTAAACTACATCTTACAACTTAACAACTTAAACAACAGTACAACTTCCTCATGTCATGTGATAAATGATTAATTGTGTTTATAAGGAAAGTCAAAATCCTGAAATGTTCTAATAAAATGTTAATTTCAAAGTTTAAGTACTTTGCTCATCCGATTTGTAAGTAAAAGTTTCTGTATTTACTGAAATGTTAAATTTAATCACTCACTTTAATCAATATTATGTCCATTTTACTTCAAATTTACTTAAAAAATAACTGTGTGCAAAAACTTGCACAATTAAAATGAAGTAAATCTTACTAGTGATTTCTTTAGTGCAAGCAAGCGCACTTGCACACACACACACACACACACACACACACAAACACACACACACACACACACACACACACACACACACACACACACACACACACACACACACACACACTTCCCATTTGAAAATTTTAGAGTAAAAATATATTCATGCTCTGGTTCTTACTGATGATACGGTACCAGGATAAATGGTGAGTTTGTTTACCCCTCCTTCATTGGTCTAAAACCAGCAACTGATGCATTCATACTAGGCCTGGTCTCATCCACCCCAGCTGATAATATGCATTTACCATGATGTTAACCATGTTACTTTAACTGAATATAGCAGGGGAAAGGAAGGACATTGTTTGAAACTCGGGCATGCACCTGCAGCATTTACTCATGTGGTTCAAACATTTCTTCAATCATTTCTTTTCTATATATTTATTTGTTTGATCAATTTAATACAGACCATTTTTGGTGGTTTCAAGAGAGTGTCATGTTCACAGATTTGTACTTTTAATTAAGATTTACTTGTACATGTATGTTAAGGTTTTAAGTGTTAACTGACAGCCAGTCTGGGAACAGCTGAGTGCTGTGGGAAGTTTCCCGGCAAAAAAGCTTTTTATAGCAGTCAAGCATAGCCTAATCTCGATAGTGACTTGCGGAGTTATTGTTAATCTAAAATGAGTTTGACTGGGGCTCTCATTGGATTCCTCCCTGAAGACTTGTCTGTGAATATAAGTTCTATGAAAAGCAATCTGTTCGTGAAAGTCCATGTCCACAGAGATACGCTTGCGGCCAGAATGTTCGACCCACGGGGTAGATGTTAATTGTGTTACTCGGCAGCTAAAACCCCCAGAGATCCGTGATCCTACAACTTGAGAATGTGTGAGTGGAAAACGAGATGCTGTGAAATTTTTCAGTGTCTCTTGCAGTACAATTTTAGAATATTTCCCTTCAATCCAAATTTCTGAACATGCCAAAAAGCAACAATACTGTTTTCTTGCAAATCAAATGAAATCCGCAAGACTTAGATAAACCAGAGACTGGCAATGCGCAAAATAATCCACGTTGATTTATAGGATGTTAGCTGCTAAATTAGAATTTTAAAATAATTCTCTAAAGCTTCACGGCAGTATTTACTTTAACCAGCAATTTGATCTGAAGTTAAAAGCTTCAAACTAAAATGTCTCAATCTAAAGTGTGACCCACTGGCCTTTGAAAGGACATGTCTTCCCCTTGGCAGGAACATACAGTGACAGAGAGTTCCCAAGGTGTCTTCAAGGCATCATACATACTCTTAAAGTCAATGTGAAATGCAACCAACCGCAACCAATTTCTGAGTGACATATGAAAAAACAGGATGTTCAACAAGAAAAAAAGCCAATTCAATTTATGTATGGTCTTGAGATCCTTCTACTTCTTCTTCTTCTTGTTTCCTAATGATTTAAAGATGTATTTATTTATTTATTGGCTATATTAGCCAATCTCATTTCACGTAGTAGATCAAACTTTGGAAGCATTTAGATGTGAAATGCTTTGAACAAATCCACAACCTCTCTTATATTCCCAGAAAACCATCTATCTATCTATTGAATCCAAAAACCAATACGCTGATATATAGAACCTATAATTTCTATCAGGAAGACTCGCAGACTTGAGTGAAATTTAAGATGACATTTATTTGATGAATATAAAACAGAAAAGTAATGTCTCTCTTTGGTGTAAGCCCCGTCTGGCGGTCCGAAGAAGTTGTACTCGGAACCATCATATCCTGCCGGAGATAGGAGGCAGGGGCGAGGAGCCTAACCCCCATGCGGGACGGGACTCAACAGGTGGTGGTGGGGTGGTGGAGGTTGCCGTGTTAGCACACAGAAACAGCAATGTGATAGATTGTGAGCAGACTTATAAAGCAACGGCTTACATGTGATTGGCTAGGAATTACCCAGCTAATGGTGCGCTGATGTACAGCTGCTAATCTTCCCGCTAGAACTACGCTGCGCTCACATTTACATCAAGAAATGTAGTTTCCAAAAGCATATTCAATATCCATATACAGTATATATAATATTGTTCTGAATAAAAAGAGGGATCTGCACAGACTTGTCTGGAAAATACTGTAGGTATTAACTTGAGAACATGTCTCACGAATAATATCCTTGTCACCTTGTTTCTGCCAAGTGTTTCAAATTTGTTGAGCTGCAACTCCACAACCCATATGCATAATGCATGCATGCATTCAATATTACCTCATGTTTTTGTTTTTTTCTTCCTCAAAATATGCTCTACTCCTAAATGGAGTATATAAAACTGAATGTTGTTATAAATAGCTATTGGCATTTAGGTCATTCTGCAAAAAAGATCTCAACTTTCTTAAAGGCGTTGTTGGCACTTGAACCTCTCTTAGCATATAGGAACATTCAAGCGTTACATTTCAAATTAATGCAAATAATAACTAGTAGACAGAAGCATATTGACCTTTTAAAAGTTCATGGCTCGATGACCAGCTCATAAATATTCAGGATCACGTGAATCATCTGGTTTTGCACAAACTTGTGGAGTTCATGCCAGCTTGAGAGCATGCTGTTATTAAAGCAAAAAGGGTGCATGCCAAATACTAAACTTCTAAAATGCATGTATATTTTTCCCTTTGCATCCTAATTGTTGTGCTGTTTATATCATTGGTAATTAAATGTGTATATTCAATTAGAAAATAGCCCAAAATAGAAGCATTTTCAGCATATGAGTATTGTATTTTAATGCATATTTTAAGTTCTTTTTTTATTTTATTTTTACATAATATTATGGAGAGCGTGCATCACATTTATCTGGAAAATCTTATGATCAATGGGAAGACATTCCTCCTTAACTGTGAATTGTCCACTCAACATGAGGTTAAGATGGAGGTTCTTCCCCTTTGTTAGATGACAAACAGATCAACGTAGATTTTACTTTGGCAGACCTTCAATTTGCTATAATTTTCTGCAGTACATGCCTTGAATGTGAAACCAGTGCTGTTGAAAGTTGATCTCACGTTGAACTTTAAAATATCAATCAAGGAAAAGTAGATTGATTGAATGGATTGAAATATGCACATACTGTATTTTCCAACATCTGTCATTAGGTTGATTTTGACTGTTATGATGTAGGATGTGGGACGGACTGGGATGGGATCAGGTGCTGGCAGACAGCCAATACAGGACAACTGATCAATGTTTCCTGCTCGGAAGTCTTCCAGCATTTCTCCAATGAAGGTCAGATCCATCCATCTGTTTTTCAAAACTGCTATCAGAGAATAAATCTTATCTATCTATCCGTCCATCCATCCATCTATCTATTAGGAAAGGAATCGATTAAAAATAATTCTCTAATTAATTGCACAATTTGCTGTCATCGATATTTAAACGTAGAATCACCTAATTAAACTAATCAACACAAAGGAAATATATTTCAAATAACATTTTTAATGACTTCTTGTTAACTGTACAGACTCTCCTCAGAACTATAGTCATTCCCATCAAATATTACATGCAGCAACATTATAAACAACAAAGTGTTTAAGTGCAAGTTGGATATTAAATCCATCAAGGTTATCAAAAAGACTGGATCAGCTTAAAACTTAAGGCAACAGGCCAAAAGAAAGGCAGTTTCTTCATATGCACCAACAATAGCAAAAACAAAATGTTAAAGTGCAAGCACACGCGCACACTCACACACACACACACACACACACACACACACACACACACAACACACACACACACACAGGTTTCCATGTTTTATGAGGACTTTCCATATACATAATGGGTTTTATACTGCACAAACTTTATATTCTACTCTACCCCTAAACCTAACCCTCACAGAAAACTTTCTGCATTTTTCTGCATCCTCATGGGGAGCGACAAATTGTCCCCACAATGTCAAAAATTTGGGGTTTTACTATGCTTATGGGGACATTTGGTCCCCACAAAGTGATAAATTCATGCTCACACACACACACACACGCACACACACACACACACACACATACACACACACACACACACACACACACACACACACACACACACACACACAGACACAGAGAACACAGAGGACAGATAGATGGGATAAAACACACACACACACACACATAATACACACACAGATAGAGAGAACACACACATAAGACATAGGAAGAGAGGAGAAACACACGTACACCGATCTGCAACTTCCTAAAAATGTTCAGCGCATGACTCCGCAAAGCGGCGCTCTGTTATTCTTTGACTCACAGTAAGGGCAAACGAACGCAATCGCCACTCTGCTGTGACACCCAAGGCAAGTAGTTGTCATTGCTCAACCTTGAGCAAAACGTTACCCTTGTCCTTCTCCATCATGCCAGGATGACTGGGCTCGGCACACTCACAATAGCTGCTGCAACAGGAAGTCATTAAAATGGAGGCTTTAGTGTTTGTGATTGAGGCAAAAAAAGTGCTGCGTCAATTACGTTATTTTTGAATCATTTCAAATTAATCTCAAAGATTAATGCGTTAATTCCCCCAGCCCTTCTATCTATCTATCTGTCTGTCTGTCTGTCTGTCTGTCTGTTTGTCTGTCCCTCGTCTGTCTGTCTGTCTGTTTGTCTGTCCCTCATCTATCTGTCCCTCATCTGTCTGTCTGTCTGTCTGTCCCTCATCTGTCTGTCATCTATCTGTCCCTCATCAATCTGTCTGTCTGTCCCTAATCTATCTGTCCCTCATCTGTCTGTCTGTCTGTACCTCATCTATCTGTCCCTCATCTGCCTGTCCCTCATCTATCTGTCCTCATCAATCTGTCTGTCTGTCTATCTGTCCCTCATCTATCTGTCCCTCATCTGTCTGTCTATCTGTCCCTCATCTATCTGTCCCTCATCTGCCTGTCCCTCATCTATCTGTCCTCATCAATCTGTCTGTCTGTCTGTCTGTCCCTCATCTATCTGTCCCTCATCTGTCTGTCTGTCCCTCATCTATCTGTCCCTCATCTATCTGTCCCTCATCTGTCTGTCCCTCATCTATCTGTCCCTCATCTGTCTGTCTGTCTGTCCCTCATCTACCTGTCCCTCATCAATCTGTCTGTCTATCTGTCCCTCATCTATTTGTCCCTCATCTGTCTGTCTGTCTGTCCCTCATCTATCTATCCCTCATCTGTCTGTCTGTCCCTCATCTGTCTGTCCCTCATCTATCTGTCCCTCATCTGTCTGTCTGTCTGTCCCTCATCTATCTGTCCCTCATCTATCTGTCTCTCATCTGTCTGTCCCTCATCAATCTGTCTGTCTGTCTGTCCCTTATCTATCTGTCCCTCATCAATCTATCTGTCTGTCTGTCCCTCATCTATCTGTCCCTCATCTGTCTGTCCCTCATCTGCCTGTCTGTCTGTCTGTCCCTCATCTACCTGTCCCTCATCAATCTGTCTGTCTATCTGTCCCTCATCTATTTGTCCCTCATCTGTCTGTCTGTCTGTCCCTCATCTATCTATCCCTCATCTGTCTGTCTGTCCCTCATCTGTCTGTCCCTCATCTATCTGTCCCTCATCTGTCTGTCTGTCTGTCCCTCATCTATCTGTCCCTCATCTATCTGTCTCTCATCTGTCTGTCCCTCATCTATCTGTCCCTCATCAATCTGTCTGTCTGTCTGTCCCTTATCTATCTGTCCCTCATCAATCTATCTGTCTGTCTGTCTCTCATCTATCTGTCCCTCATCTGTCTGTCCCTCATCTGCCTGTCTGTCTGTCTGTTCCTCATCTATCTGTCCCTCATCTATCTGTCTCTCATTTGTCTGTCCCTCATCTATCTGTCCCTCATCAATCTGTCTGTCTGTCCCTAATCTATCTGTCCCTCATCTATCTGTCTCTCATCTGCCTGTCCCTCATCTATCTGTCCTCATCAATCTGTCTGTCTGTCTATCTGTCCCTCATCTATCTGTCCCTCATCTGTCTGTCTATCTGTCCCTCATCTATCGGTCTCTCATCTGCCTGTCCCTCATCTATCTGTCCTCATCAATCTGTCTGTCTGTCTATCTGTCCCTCATCTATCTATCCCTCATTTGTCTGTCTGTCTGTCTGTCTCTCATCTGTCTGTCCCTCATCTATCTGTCCCTCATCTGTCTGTCCCTCATCTATCTGTCCCTCATCAATCTGTCCCTCATCAATCTGTCTGTCTGTCTGTCCCTCATCTATCTGTCCCTCATCTATCTGTCTGTCTGTCCCTCATCTATCTGTCCCTCATCTATCTGTCTCTCATCTGTCTGTCCCTCATCTATCTGTCCCTCATAAATCTGTCTGTCTGTCCCTTATCTATCTGTCCTTCATCTGTCTGTCTGTCCCTCATCTATCTGTCCCTCATCTGTCTGTCTGTCTGTCCCTCATCTATCTGTCCCTCATCTATCTGTCTCTCATCTGTCTGTCCCTCATCTATCTGTCCCTCATCAATCTGTCTGTCTGTCTGTCCCTTATCTATCTGTCCCTCATCAATCTATCTGTCTGTCTGTCCCTCATCTATCTGTCCCTTATCTGTCTGTCCCTCATCTGCCTGTCTGTCTGTCTGTTCCTCATCTATCTGTCCCTCATCTATCTGTCTCTCATTTGTCTGTCCCTCATCTATCTGTCCCTCATCAATCTGTCTGTCTGTCCCTAATCTATCTGTCCCTCATCTATCTGTCTCTCATCTGCCTGTCCCTCATCTATCTGTCCTCATCAATCTGTCTGTCTGTCTATCTGTCCCTCATCTATCTGTCCCTCATCTGTCTGTCTGTCTGTCCCTCATCTATCTGTCCCTCATCTATCTGTCTCTCATCTGTCTGTCCCTCATCTATCTGTCCCTCATCAATCTCTCTGTCTGTCTGTCCCTTATCTATCTGTCCCTCATCAATCTATCTGTCTGTCTGTCCCTCATCTATCTGTCCCTCATCTGTCTGTCCCTCATCTGCCTGTCTGTCTGTCTGTTCCTCATCTATCTGTCCCTCATCTATCTGTCTCTCATTTGTCTGTCCCTCATCTATCTGTCCCTCATCAATCTGTCTGTCTGTCCCTAATCTATCTGTCCCTCATCTATCTGTCTCTCATCTGCCTGTCCCTCATCTATCCTCATCAATCTGTCTGTCTGTCTATCTGTCCCTCATCTATCTGTCCCTCATCTGTCTGTCTGTCTGTCCCTCATCTATCTGTCTCTCATCTGTCTGTCCCTCATCTATCTGTCCCTCATCAATCTGTCTGTCTGTCCCTCATCTATCTGTCCCTCATCTGTCTGTCTGTCTGTCTGTCCCTCATCTATCTGTCCCTCATCTATCTGTCCCTCATCAATCTGTCTGTCTGTCCCTAATCTATCTGTCCCTCATCTGTCTGTCTGTCTGTTCCTCATCTATCTGTCCCTCATCTATCTGTCTCTCATCTGCCTGTCCCTCATCTATCTGTCCTCATCAATCTGTCTGTCTGTCTATCTGTCCCTCATCTACAGTATCTGTCCCTCATCTGTCTGTCTGTCCCTCATCTATCTGTCCCTCATCTATCTGTCTGTCTGTCTGTCTGTCCCTCATCTATCTGTCCCTCATCTATCTGTCTGTCTAGCTAGCTAGCTATCTGTCTGTCTCACAGAAGTGGAAATGTTTATTTTTAATCAATTTCATCTGTCACGTGTATTTGCATCACCTACTTTCTCTTGGCATAGCTTCAGGAGGGGCTCGATAGCGCTTTAGAAGAATGTTACCGTAAAGTGGGTCACGGTGTGAAGAGACACAAAATCAGAGATTTTTCTTTGAAAACTGTGTAATGTTTTTTTTTAGTGTGAATTAAAAAGGTTAATTATTGTTGCAGTCATACTTTCATTTGAGCTGGTGTAAGAGAGCTCCAGACTCCTTTTGAAAAGTTTGTTAAAAAGAGGCGCAAATGAGTTTTTGTTTTGTTGTTTTGTTTATTTTTTATTTAGCATTGGTGTGCAATGCTTTCAGAGTTTTGGTTTACACTAAGGGGATGCAATATTCTTAGAGGTCAGTAATCTTTATATTTTTCGGGTTGCAAATTACACTGAATTTGTGGATATGTAGATAGAGTGGCACAGAGCCCCAGAAAAATGGTGATTCTGCTTGCACTGATTATAAGTCATGTCAACTTGGCATTCAAGAGTTATTTGTCATAAATAAATTCTAGCATCTCAGTTACATTTACAAAGAATAATAACTTCCCACTCATGCATTTGTGTTGGCAAGTTCTTCGTTATATTTTTCTGAATATATAATGAATATTATGTTGTACACACACACACACACCTACATTCTTTTTGGTAACTTGACACCCTTTATTTTTTCATTTACAAAATGTATTGATTACACAAGCACTTTGTGAATATTCACCTGAGACATGTACAATATGTTCACTGTCTTTCAAATAATAATAAAAAAAAACATTTGTGATGTTTTGAACACATGTTATAGTTTCCTGACAACAAAAGTGTGGAGATTATTGCATAATAGCACTTTAAAATCCACTCAAATTCCATCACAATTCTCTTTGAAGGGTCGCGCCATCTGCGTCTGCCCCTGTTAAACACCACGCAGTATATTACAGCTGTTTGATTAATTTTCCCCCTAAAACCATAAAAGTTTGGATTAGAGACTCTGTCTAAATCTGTGCTCTTTTCTTAATATTTAAAATCCGCTGGAAGTGCTTACAGATCAGCTGTTCATATGACCAAAGAGTACAAAGTGGTGCCCCATTACTTTTACTCAACAAACACAGTCACAAAGCATGGAAAGTGGCTATTTCAATACTTTTTATATTGATAATTTTGGCCTGTCCTACCTCAGTGGTCTGTATACATACAACAAGTGAAATCATACAACAATGTTATATTTTTTACATGATCTGATAAATTCATATTCAATTCATATATTAATATATGCTGTAATAATCTGCTTTAATTCAGTTTCCTTAAACTGTGATGGAGATAAACTCAAACTCATATAAATATTTCTAAAACGTTGCAAGAAGACAAGTACATAATCTCACTCCTTTAGTCAAGCTCAGCCATTACCAAAGTTATTGTAAGAAAAATACAAATATTTTTCTTTAATTTATGGAAAATATAAGTCAACTACAAGCCAACATTTTGCGCCGAATTTGCCCTGACTTCATAGCTTAATTTAGGATTTATCTTTTTATTTTTTAAGCATGAACCTAAGATTGATATTTATTAAAGAAATGATAATTCCGTCATCATTCAGACACCAATTATTTACATTGTATGGAAAATAAGAGCAACATCAATACTCTTTAAAATTTATCCTTAAATTGGGTGTGGAGTGACATGAGGGTGAGTAAATGATGACAAAAAAAAATCATTCATAATAATAAAGTAATTTCAATTTGAAACCCTATTCATTTGAAACAACTAAGGCAGATTTAGGGATGCTGGTTTTCACACTATTCAGGTAGTTGAGGGTAAAGCTGCAGAAACTGTGATGCATCAATGGGCTAAAATAGGACAACTGCCACCTGTTCCAGGACAGGAAATGTTGCCAACAGCAGGTCTTGTCCCAGCTCTAGTGATCACGCTTTCCCCCAAAGCATTCTTCAGGCTTCTGTAGGTATTTTTGGAAGTGTGCTGAAGTGGGAATTGTGCTTACTGCTCTCTGAAACAAGGGCTGATCAGCTGTGGTCTTAAACTACAATCTAGAAACTACAATTTAATGATAATTCTGTCATCATGCCTCATGTTGCTCCAAACCCATATTAATTTATTTTATCTACGGAACACAAGAAAGGACATGTTTTGGGATGCATGTATACCTCAGTCATCATTCACTTTCATTGTATGGAAAAAAAAGATGCAATAAAAGGTGACTGAGGTTTTTAGTTCTTCTTTTTAAGCTTTATATCAAACCATAATTCCTCTCAAAAATGTCCAACTTCCCTGGTGTGGGATGCACATGTGTTCAGACTGTTGATGTGCAAATGTATAAACACAGACAAAATATACAGAGTAGATTTTTTTAATCCAGACTTTTACTAAGTACTTTAAAATGTGTTTTGTATATTGCTAACAGTATTATACAACTGTTACACTTATTAAGGATGCTGTATATTGTGCAGGTTTTATATACCGGAACTGCACGTCTACAGGCTGGAGTGACCCGTACCCTCCATATGAGGAGGCCTGTGCATTTGAAGACGATTCAGAATCCAGAACTGTGGTACATATACTCTCATGATACTTTCATAGATGACAGTCATACCAAACATTTAAAAAACATTACCTTAATTTTTAAAGCAGCTCAGTACGATGTGTGCTGACGTGTTCTTGAACTTCCCATAGTGACCACTTGTAGGCGCTGTTCCTTCAAATAAATTGAAATTGAAACTGAAATTCATTGTGAAATTTGTAAAAGTGACCATGGGAAATCCTGGTCCTCTTTAAATGAATCAAACACAGTATAATCAACATCTGTAAGCTTTCAGAAAACTTGCCCTTTACCTTTCAGACGACATACTTCTCAACTTTGAAACAACTGTACACTGCAGGATACGCAACATCACTTATATCGCTCATAACAGCCGTTATTATATTCACTTGCTTCAGGTAAAGCTCCATATTGCATACGTTCAACATATCATTTACAGATTTATTTATACAGAGTATAAACAGCCTGTTGCTCCAGTCCCAGTGGAACATTGAAATGTATCAGTTGTATTGTTCTTATATACACAGACCTATCAAGACTCTTTTCCATAAACACATTTGTCTATTACAGGAAATTTCACTGTACCAGAAACTACATACACATCAATCTATTTGTTTCCTTCATCCTACGGGCTACTGCAGTTTTCATCAAAGATGCTGTACTTTTCTCCGATGAAACTCTGGACCACTGTTTAATGTCCACGGTGAGTAAGAAAGAGTGTGTATTGGCACTTTTCCTCCGCATGTTATGGTTCGACTCGCCTCGCCTCAACTCTACTCGCTTTACTTTTCTGAGCTTGCATTTCCACTGCAGTTTAGTGCCGCCTCAACGTGGGTGGGATTATTGGCTGATCGTCATAGTTGCGCCGCCTCTACTGCCGTGACATCATCTTGAACATGACCACTAGCTGTTAGCTACTAGCTCATTGTGCTGCATGACGCAGTTGTTGCATGGTGATTTTACGCAAGTATAACAGTTAAATTGGCCTGATTGTTGTAGAAGCTTTCCAGCAGCCGGTCAACTAAATAAAGTGAAGCTTTCAAGCAGAGTATAGAGTTAACATAACAAAACATACCATCCTCCATCATAGATCAACGCCAGTCCAAGGCACTCTCCGTCCCATTACTCGCCGGTTTAGATAGCATCGATTTGGTCAAACCACTTCCACTTTTCCTTGATGGTTCGGTAGGTCCGGTGGTAGCCATGTGCGGCCAACAGCTGATACACTTCCTGAGAGACTTTTTCGTTTCGCCCATCACTAACGAGAGGACCGTCTGCACCTCATTTATTGACTAAGCTGTGGTTTTGCGCACAGCCATTTCTTTTTACAATTCAAAAGTCATGTGAAGAAATGATGCTATCGCTGTTTATAACTTTAAAACTATCGGGTTGATGTCGTGTGTGACCAATCGGTGAGCAGCAGGATTTTGACGTCACATTTTGTATCGGCTCGGCTCGCTTGGAACCTCGACCGAGGTGGTACTAAAAAAAATGGCAGGTACCAGGTACTATTCACAGTGGAAAACCCCCAAAAAGCGAGCTGAGTCAAGTTGAGTCAAGTTGTACCCTGCAGTGGAAAATCCCCATATGTTTGTATTTATATACAATAAGCAGTGCTGGGTAGATTACTTCTAAACTGTGATCTGGCACTGATTAAATATGTGTTTTACTCGCTATTTGTCTGTCACTTGTTCTTACCCCGGCATTTGGGCATTACAAACGCCATCCATGCGAGGTAACAAATAAGGGGTTATATTTACAAATAACGATTGATCTTAGCGAGCTGCTATACAAGCAATTTTACAAAAACATAATTTTTATGTGCGTTTCCCAAAACTGCACTTAACACAAATGCGCAAGAATGCAAGTGCAACTTAGAGAGAGTCGCTGTCCATGTGTGAGGTGCTGAAACACTTAGTTATATTCATGCCTAACTTTGGAAATACTTATCATTTATCTCACTGGGGAAATGTTCACATTTTTAATTAACTACTTAGGCTAATTAAATGTAGTTTCTATTACCTTTAGACAATCACAGTTTCGTTCATCACATATGTGCTTGCAATGTTTCATTTTCACAAGTTCTGTGGGTCAAGGTGCCGTTGCTTCCAGGGTCTGTAAAGACAGAGTATGTTAATGGCATGCGGTTAGCCACTGAGGCCATGTGAACGACCCCGACAATGATCAAGCACATATTGAATATATCAAAGTTCACTGAGTTGTCAGCGGAGTGCAAGGTAACAGGCTGAAAGCTGCACATTAGGAACTTTCACCAATCAAACAGAGGTCTGTAATTTGCACAACAAAGTGATAAGTGTCAATTTTGCACTGCATTGTGGTGTGGGCGAGAGCGCCTTTGGGTATCAGAGAGGAAGAGGAGATGAGGATGACGAGCCAAGACATTTATGCAATATAGCCTATGGACGATTTTTTACCATTGTTGCCAACTACATGGCTGTCCACACAGTTCAGTGTAATGTATTTCTTTACTAGTTCATTAATATATTTTATAAATGTATTTATTATTATTATTAATTGTTAATGAATCTACTAATAAATAAACCTTAAAAGCAGCAGATATTAAAATATCATTGTATGCTGCATAAATTGTAAACATCCAAACATTAAATGTATTAAACTGAATTAAATGCATTTAGTGTTCAAAATGCAATAAATAAAGAATGTTGCAGGTACTGGTTTAGTCATTCATAACACATTTGAACATATTTCAAAATGAATTATGGAGGGATATTCTCTGGGGCTAAGCCCCTTTCCTCTTCCAAACCTAGAAACGCCCCTCGCCTATATATGAAAAATCACCAAATATAATGACATTGAAGCATCACTGTCTTAGAAAATTGTCTGTAAACCCACCTAAATTGTCTAGCCACCCACATTACCCTAGTGGTGAGATTTACGGCATGCAACACTTACTTTTAAAATCGAATTTGTTTGTATTATTAAAAATAGGAATTATAGTGTGCTGAGTAACTCCAGCCAGGTCTCCTAAGCAACCAAATTGGCCCGGTTGCTAGGGAGAGTAGAGTCACATGGGGTAACCTTCTTGTGGGCACGATTAGTGGTTCTCGCTCTCAATGGGGCACGTGGTAAGTTGTGCGTGGATCATGGAGAGTAGCATGTGCCTCCACATGCCGGGAGTCTCCGCGGTGTCATGCACAATGAGCCACATGATAAGAAGCGCGAATTGACGGTCTCACAAGCGGAGGCAACTGAGACTTGTCCTCTGCCACCCGGATTGAGGTGAGTAACCGTGCCACCATGAGGACCTAGTAAGTAGTGGGAATTGGGCATTCCAAATTGGGAGAAAAGACAGAAAAAAAATTATAAAAAGAAAAATTGGCATTTGCGTACTTTAAATAAAATGGTTAGACTTTATTTACTATGAAAACAAACTTTTCCCATGTTAAAATGAATTAGCACTTTGTGTTGATGCAGTCTAATGTAGCTGATGATGGTTACGCTCTTATCCTGTCTCTGTTTTGTTATTCACAGGCAGTGTGTAAGTCTGCTGTAGCGTTCTTTCAGTTCTGCATTCTCACTAATTACTTCTGGCTACTGGTGGAGGGAATGTACCTGCAAACACTCCTGGCTCTCACGTTTGTCTCGCAGAGGAAGTACGTCTGGTGGTACATCCTTATTGGATGGGGTTGGTACTGTACACCATGAAAAATAGGTTTCCAGGAAAAAGACCTGTTTATATTTAGTTTAAAAGGCACAACATCTCTGAATATCTGACAAAATCAGAAACTAGAGGAACTGTGAGAACTGTAGCCTACTATAGATTGCATTTCTCTCCTTTTTATTAAGATTTTATTCCTCAGAGTTTGCTCTTAATGGAGCTCTCACTCATGTTTTATTTAAGTATCAACTTTGTCTCAAATGTTTCTCCTAATATACCTTTGGAGGAATAAAAAGAGATACAAATGAGACAATATTAACGTACAGTAAAACTATAGAGCTATGAAGTAAATGGGATTAGCACATATAAGAATTTGATGTTACATGTAAGCGCAGCGTAGTTCTAGCGGGAAGACTAGCAGCTGTACATCATCCCACCTTTTGCTGGGTAACTCCCAGCCAATCACATGTAAGCCGTTGCTTTATAAGTCTGCTCACAATCTATCACATTGCTGTTTCATTGTGCTAACACGGCAACCTCCACCACCCCACCACCACCAGTTGAGTCCCGTCCCGCACGGGGATAGCCTCCTCACCCCTGCCTCCTATCTCCGGCAGGATCTGATAGTTCCAAGAACAACTTCCTCGGAAAGCCAGACGGGGCCTACGCCAACGAGAGACATTACTTTTCTGTTCTATATTCATCAAATGTTATCAAAAACGTTACTAAAGTCTGCAAGTCTTCCTGATAGAAATGTCTAAGTTCATATAAAAATATGTGACTTGTAATTGCAGACCGAGTTATCAGTCAAACACATAACAGACACACTTCCTGGTGTCTTTTATTGGACTATCTGAGAAGCAGGAGACTTCAGCAAAAGTCTCCATTTAATTTTGGTTATATTGAAGAGATTTAATTTGTGATTCTTCTTTCCTTGGGCTGTCATCTCTTGTTCTTTTCTGTGAATTTGAAGAAAGGTAGTATTATACTTTGTCTGTATTTTTTGTAGGTGTGCCATCAGTTGTCCTGATCGTGTGGGTGTTGACCAGACAGTTCTACGATAACAGAGGGTATGTCGGATCTTTAAATCTACAGTCAACATGAAATCAAACCTTACTTTCTACATGCATGCTCCTGATCTTAATGTGTACAAATAATCAGTGCACATGATTTCAAATGAAAAAAGTGACATAAAAATGTAATACTTACCCCTCCCCTTCAACCATTTGTCATATAGAGACCACTTTTCACAGTCCAATCAATTCCCGTTGAATAACCCACTTCAATCTGAAAACCATTACAGTCACATAACAGAGGTACAACTGGCTTAAAATTGACTTTAACTTGTTTTTCATGTTATTTTAAACATTTGCAGATGTTGGGATGACACCGACAATATGAACATCTGGTGGATAATCAAAGGCCCAATCACAGCATCACTGTTTGTGAGTAATGATTTTATCGTACCACAGATTTTGATCAATAGATGAAGTTTACTAGAGATATCACCTGAGAAATCACCTGCTCTACTTGTAGTAATCTGTTTCTGTCTGTCTGGCTGGCAGGCCAATATTATCATCTTCCTAAATGTGATACGGATCTTGGTTCAGAAATTAAAGAGTCCTGGAGTCAGAGGCTGTGACATGGGTCACTTCATGTGAGTCATAAGAACAGTGTGAATGGAATAGGGCACGAATCAACAAACAATTCTACAGCAACTCGTCTCGACAGTAATACAGTAAAATGCATGTAGGGTCCAAAATGAACCCTAATGCCAGTGCCGTTTCTAGGCATAGGCCTAGGGCGCCATAAGCTGGGGGCTCACACAATGCCATCTTATTACATTGAAACACTTTTACTATAGCGCATGGCTTGTAAGGATATACATTGCAATGCTTGCATTACATAACCAACTACATGGACATGCTTGTTCAAGTTCAATCAAATTGCTCAACTAAAAAGAGCGTTGCACTTGCGATGCAAAGGTACGTGTCCTGATACAATCCTACATGATTGATGAATCATGCACAAGATTACCTGGAACGAGTATGAAGAAAGTAAATGGCGTCAATTTTGATCTACACAATGTCATTGCTAAGTATGTTTGGCTTTCTAGCTAAACTTTTGACAGTAAAATTTGAAAAAGTTACTAAAGAACAAAAGTTAGCTGCTTGTATGTCTTTGAATTTGAATTACTCACAATGTTTACATCAGACTTCATTGTTACATTACCATTTAAACCCTACATTATATTTTAATTCCTAAGTTTTCATTTTTAACCGGAATACAATGACATTACATGCTGTAAATAGCAGTACATATATAGTCCAACATACAATGCATTCCAGATGAAACCAGATTACTCTAGAAACAGAGGTCATGCAGACAGATGGTGTGTGAAAGCGTGACAGGAAATCAACATGAAGAAATGCAGATCTTCGGTTCTCTGTTCAGACAGAACACGGCTGTAAATGACTGATTTTCAGCTGCCGGGTTCATACATAATGCATGAATAATATTATAATAAGCCCACCCATCGACTAACTTGACAGTTCACTCAGAGGGTGGGTTTCTATTTTAGGCCCCCATTGTCTTTACTTCCAGACAATGCAGTGTATACCCAAAGATGTAGAGAAATCACATTTAGTCCATTATACAGAGGCGTGATTGCTTCTGAAAGTGCGGATTAGGCAGAAGAAGACCTTTAGATCCGTCTTGCAAATTTGATTTTGATTTTGTGCTGTTTAACCTCACAGAGACACTTTATGCTTGACTTTGCACCTATAACTCACTCACTTTTAATATTATTCTGATATACACATTGGTACTTATGAAAGATTTTACATAATTTAAAGTCTGTTTGAGCTAATCCTGCCTTTCATGTTTAATTTTAAACATTTAAATGTGTTTAAAAGGATGTACACTCTTAGATTGGATCAGGTGTCTACAGTAAGCTCTATTATTGTGCATACCGTATGAGTGGCATTCCCTCATGTTGAATGCATGTTTAGATCACACGACCAGCCGAATACAACTCACTTTACCTTTGTAACCTCCCAATCAGACACTTTTGGTTGCAGAATAAATTAGTAATGGGAAACCTTATTCATCCGTCTGTGAATAAGGTATATCTACAATGGCATGAATGGCTTTTTGGAACACCCTTGATGAAGGAAATAATGAAACGTCACTTCACCTGAAATATAACCATGACGATGCAGCGTCCATCATCCCATTATTTGTTTTAACAACACGAATCTCTTATTTATTGCTGTTAATTTGTTTTTGCAAATAAATATTCTTTTTGTAATGTTTATTTTTTTCAAACACTGCCTTTGAGTCTTATTTGCCCCCTGCGTGGTGTTTTTATAATAATAGTAATATATATCTGTTATACATAAATGTGTATATATATATATATATATATATATATATATAAAAATACATTAATGAACATTTCACAATGAAAGTTATTAGGTGCACAAGAGGTCTTAATAATTAGTTTATTAAAAAACAAACAAACAAACATGGTACTGTCATGGTTAAATATAGTAAAGCCATGGTTTTACTATAGTAACAATAATTAAACTATGGTATTTGTACAGTTAAACCATAATAACCATAAAATTATGATTTTAATTACCATAGTTTTAATTTTCTTGTATTATCACTATGATTTCACAGTAAATATCATGGTTAAATAGGATTACTTTAGTAAAATCATGGGTAAATTTATAGCGGTGAACGGAAAGTATTGCAAAAAAACAATTCCAGCCGTGTCTTCTAAGGGGCTCCGTACTTGACATATAAGAGGTCATTGTACTTTAAAAACATACTGTACGTTTCAGAAATTATTTGTTGAAACCAAGCTGCTAAAATGACTCGTTCTAAACTTCCTCCACATTGTGATGTCACACTGTGATAGACATATGCATCTGACCGCCTCCACAACAACACTTCAATGCCTACTTTACCATTAATCACATCTGTAGCCTGCCCAGTAGCAGTGAGCAGGACAGTCCCTCAGAGAGCCAATCAAAACAGTGGTTATTTACTGTCATGTCTTAAAGGAGAAGCAGGACCTAAACTGAGCGTTTCTGACAGAGGGTCAGAATAAGGGTGGAAAATTAACACGTTTTACAAATTCAGTATATGATTGTTTTCGTGCAAAAACTTTACTAAAAAGATGAAATGGCATGTCGTGACCCCTTTATTGGTGCACCTAGTAAAAGTTATGTTCATGTTGTGCTCAGCATAAGCAGAAGTTCTCAGTTACTAATGTCATCGTAAAAATGAACTTTTCACAGTCAGCCATGATTGATTGAGTTAATTGACGCTAGTTAAAGTGTCAAAATATTCGGCTGGTCATGTGATCTCGACATGGCAGCACTCGACATGGATGTGCACCCAGCACTATACTGTATGTAAATTACAATAAAGTAGCTATTTCTCCTAGAGTCTTCATCTCATGTGAGTGTATATAATTTTAAACATATTACTATTACGACATTATTTCTAACTGTTAAAATTTTTTAGCAATTAACAAAAAAATGATGACAATTCTATCCTGTCTTCGTTGTTGTTTGTGCAGGAGGCTCGCCAAATCCACCTTGTTTCTGATTCCTCTGTTCGGGATGCACTACACTGTGTTTGCCTTTCTGCCTGAGAACACTGGGGAAATAATCCGGTTCTATATTGAACTCGGCCTAGGCTCTTTCCAGGTACAGATGGATGCATTTGTTAAATTGAGAACTGAACTATTCAATATCAGATTATCATGATTTCACAGTTTCATACTGTGTGTGTGTTTTTGGATGTGTCTGATTTCATACCTGCAATGCATGTTTTTTTCAGGGCTTTGTGGTGGCCCTTCTTTACTGTTTCTTGAATGGAGAGGTAAGTATTACCATACAGGAAACATTCAACATGATTATGAATTTTACAACCAGATTTGTCACACCTTACAGAGTGGTGCTTGCCCATGCAAAACTCGCCACCATGATACTAGGGGGTTGTGGGTTGTTGCTAGTGCCTATGCGGTTGCTAAGGTGTTCTTAGTGTTTATTTAGCATGTTGCTAGGTCATTTCTAGAGCATTGATAGGATGTTTTGGGTGGTTTCTAGATGGTTTTTTACTTATCATTCTATAATATCACTGTATGATATCCCTCTGTCGATCGAAGTCTTTGGGATTTTCTTTTTGCCATTTTTATCATAAATTAAATCACACAATGCTAACATGTGTCCAAATGATTAGTAAAGTAATCATTTTTTTTGTAACATTTTATGCATTTGGCAGACGCTTTTATCCAATGCGACTTACAGTGCACTTATTACAGGGACAGTCCCCCCCGGAGCAACCTGGAGTTAAGTGCCTTGCTCAAGGGCACAATGGTGGTGGCTGTGGGGATTGAACCTGCAACCTTCTGATTACCAGTTATGTGCTTTAACCCACTACGCCACCACCACTCCAAGTAATAGCACACTTCTCAATGAGTTATGCTCCGAAGTTGAATACATAGAGTTAGACATTTTACACAGCCTGATCTCACATTCTTGCAAAATTATATTATGAGGTTCAAACACATATCACAGCAGTTCCCAGGTGAAATGTCCACCATGTGGTGCTAAAAGCAAGTTAAATGTTCTTCAAACGGTTAATACTCTATCGAGTTTTAAATCAACAAAACTGACCTCCTTACCCTAAACCTAACTGATAGTCATAAACAGCAAATGTGAGATGAAAGATGCCATTGATGAAGCAATCATGTCATTTTGTGGTGCTTCTATGACACTCTGGCAGGGCAGAGGGCGGGGCAGCAGTTCAACTGACAAAGCATTGCATTTGTGTTGGAGAGGGTAGGGGTATGAGTGTGCAAAATCACGACCCGGCGCCACCCTCCGCCCTGCCACAGACACTTTCAGCTCACATGTCGTCTAATGTGCTCTTCAGGACTCATACCTCTACCCTCTGCAACACAAATGCAATGCTTTATCAGTTGAACTGCTGCACAGTTTAATCGCACTTGAACAAACTTGTAAATGTAGTTATGTACTGCAAATGTTAAATGTCTCGCAAAAGTGTTTCATATATCATAAGTTAGCATTGTGTGAGGAACAGATCGAAGAGAAAGTGTTTATGAACTGATACTGTCCGTTTTACTCACGCTTTTCTGTGTGAAAGTGAATAAAAGCCGCTGTTGTTGTAGTGCCTCTAGTGTTCATTTGGAACGGCAGTGATACGTAGAACAAGCCACAAAAAAATCATATTGCAAAAATGTAAGTATATAGTAATGTGATTTAGTTTAGGTTGTTTTGATTGACATTGTGCAATCGAGAACAGTGTTATCTCTCTCTCTCTCTCTCTCTCTCTTCAGGTACAGGCAGAGTTAAAGCGAAGGTTGTGGAAATGGCAGACACAGACTCACCTGAGTCCCAGTAAAAAGCGCCGGGTCACTGTTACTCAGATCACGATGCATGAGGTCAGTGACCCACAGACTGCCATCTGCAATGGAAAAATCACATCTGTGTGAACACACCTGTTGTAGTTGTATTTCATGCTGTACCCAAAAGACTTGAAGTGCTCCATGTTCAGCTCTGAAGAGTGGAAGACGTTCTAATGAGAAGAAATTGGTCACCAATCAGCACTTATCAAAAAGCATGTGCTTTTCGATTTTGAAGCTTTTATAACAACGTTGACACTGTTTGCATTGTTTTAAAACTGACTTGAAGGTGGTAAAACTGCAATCAGACATTACAATGTGAAAGACTGTGATTGTGACTATAGAGTACCAGTAGTATATGTTTGTCTGAAAAAACTCAATAGTCAGTCAGTTTTGGCTTTTTCATCATTGCTCAGTAGCTTAAGGGAAGCAAATTTTGTGCTTTGAGGTTGATTAAAATGTCTAATGCAATATGATTGTTTTATGCAAATAAAAGTATTTTAAGTAAGCTGTAATATTACAATTTTACCTATTCATTCCACAATCCAGACATCATATGTTGAACTGTCTGTTATATAGGTGTCATATTGTAACTCAAAACTGGCTGGTTGCATTTGATACCTCAGACTTCCTGTGGGGCAAAAAGTTTGACATTTAAGACTGGAGGTTGACGTAATTCTTAGCGGTAGCTTAGAGGAAAGCTGTGTTTGCAGTCAGTGAGTAATTAATTTCATATATGCAAATATTTGGAATTTAATGCTCTATGTATCAATTTAGAATTTTTGATATTTTAACGTATGATTATTGACAGAAATGCAGTATACATACTGTATATTACATTGTTACTAAATAAGACCATCTAATTTATCAGCAGATTATAAAGGGATATGTGAATACAGTATATCTACATATATTACAGCCGTGGCCAAAAGTATTGGCAGTGACATAAATTTTGTGTTTTGCAAGGTTTTCTGCTTTAGTATTTGTAGATACATTTTTCACATGTTTCTATGGCATACTGGAAAACAATGATCAGCATTTCATAAGTTTTAAAGGCTTTTATTGGTAATTTTTTTTTTTATATATGCAAAGAGTCAATATTTAGAGTGTTGAACCTTGTTCTTCATAACTTCTGCAATTCGCTCTGGCATGCTGGATATCAGCTTCTGGGCCAAATCCTGACTGATGGCGATCCATTCTTGCCTTATTAGTGATCGGAGTTGATCACAATTTGTGGGCTTCTGCTTGTCCACTCGCCTTTTGAGGATTGACCACAGGTTCTCAATGGGATAAAGATCCGGGGTGTTGCCTGGCCACGGATCCAAAATTTCAATGTAATGATCTCCGAGCCACTTCATTATCACACTTGCCTTGTGACATGGTGCTCCATCATGCTGGAAAATGCACGGATCATCACCAAATTGCTCCTGGATCGTTGGGAGAAGTTGCTCTTGCAGGACATTTTGATACCATTCTTTATTCATGGCAGTGGTTTTGGGCAGAATTGTGAGAGAGCCCACCCCCTTGGATGAAAAGCAACCCCACACATCGATGGTCTCAGGATGCTTTACTGTTGGCACGACACAGGACCCATGGTAGCGTTCACCTTTTCTTCTCCGGACTATCAAGTTTCCAGATGTCCCAAACAGTCGAAAGGGGGCTTCATCAGAGAAAATAACTTTGCACCAGTCTTCTGCTGTCCAATCCTTGTACTTCCTGCAGAATTTAAGTCAGTCCTTGATGTTTTTCTTGGGGAGAAGTGGCTTCATTGCTGCCCTTCTTGCCACTAGACCATTGCCCAAAAGTCTTCACCTCACTGTGCGTGCTGATGAACTCACACCAACCTGCTGCCAATATTGAGCAAGTTCTGCACTGGTGGTGACACGATTCTGTAGCTGACTCCTCAGGCGGAGATGGCCCTGGTGCTTGCTGGACACTCTGGGACGTCCTGAAGCCTTCTTCACTGAAGTTAAACCTCTCTCCTTGAAGTTCTTGATGATCCGGTAAATGGTTCTTTCAGGTGCAATAATCTTTGCAGCAATTTCTTTGAATGTGAGGCCATTTTGATGCAAAGCGATGATGGCTGCACATCTTTCTTTGGAGGTAACCATTGCTGACAAGAACACAATGATTGGAAGCAATTCTTCCCTCCTTTTATAGCAATCAGTCTGCTCTTATAATCCAATCAGAATGACAGAGTGATTTCACCTGACTAGAACTCGTTCACACTTTCCCAGGTGCTGCTGATATGATTAATGGAATGATGTTGGCTGGTCATTTTGTGCAAGGGCAAAAAAACTGTGAAATTTGGGTTTTTGTGCTAAAGTTTTTTTTTTTTTTGGCCAATGAAGCTTTTTGCAATTATTTAAAATGCATCTGATCACTCTGCATAATAATCTAGAAACAATGTGAATCAACACCACAACAACTGATGCAGAAAACTTTGCAAAACACAAAATTGATGTCACTGCCAAAACTTTTGGCCACGGCTGTACAGCTTGCATGATTCCAGCTAATTTAAATAGGTTCAACTGGAGCACTTAAACTCTAAAATTGTTGTATAAATACTAATGGAATTTATAAAAGATATTAAAATATTGGTAACAGTTTACAATAAGGTTAACAGCAAAGTTTTATAAGAAAAAACAATATTTTTAACAGCATTTATTAATCTTTGTTGAGGTTAATTGATTGTTAATTTTTAGCTCAAGTTATATGTGTAAATTATACAACTTAAAATTTAAAAAATGTACTTTAGTAGTAAAAGTTGAAACTAATTTCATCCAAGAATAACAAGATATGCAAAACTATCGTTCATTGTTAGTTTATGTTAACTAATATAGTTAACTAATGTTAACAAGTACAATTTTATTGTTTAGGATAATCAAAATAATTACACTTGCTAAATCATTATTTAAAATGTATCATATCCTTGTTTTAGAAAAAGATAAATCATGAATGAAACTTGTAGATCTGTGCAGGGAATGGATCTGTTCTATTTTCATTCATAGCATGAATTCAACTCTGAATGTAAATTTCAATTCAGATCTAAAAAGACTGAATGAATCAGGTATGAGTCAGATGTGTACTGTGGGACAATGTTCTTCAGTTGAAATAAAATTGAACCCAGTGCTCAGAGCATCTCACAGCAGAAATTTCCAATACTTTAGTTGTTGAAGCTATCTGCCAAACATATGGTAGGGAATGCATTAAAGCAGATGGCTACTGTATGTACAACAGTCTTTATAAGCTTATCCTGTAATATAAAGTCTTCCTTAAGTCTTTTCCATATGGTTTATGTTCTGTGCTACATCATATTGAACCGTGATAAATGTTTAATGCACAAAGCTTTACCTGGAATGTCTCTTCTATATGTATTGATAATGTAAATGAAGGTGCAATTGGTCTGCACTTATATAGCTCTTTTTTAACCTTAGCGGTTTTCAAAGAGTCACACACACACACACACACACACACACACACACACACACACACACACACACACACACACACACACACACACACACACACACACACACACACACACACACACACACACACACACACACACACACACACACCAGAGCAGCCATTCAAGGTGCTAGCCTGCCATTGGGAGCAACTTGGGGTTCAGTGTCTTGCCCAAGGACACTTCGGCATGTGGAGTCATGTGGGCCGGGAATCAAACCGCCAACCATGCGATTAGTGGTCAATCCACTCTACCACCTGAGCCACAGTCACCCCAATGAAAGTTCTGTCACCGTTCACTCATCCTCATGTTGTTCCAAACATTACTTTTTTATTCTATTGATCACAAAATGAGACGTTAGGCCGAATGTTATGAACTCACAGTCTCAGTCACCATTCACTTTTAAGGACTCTTAATGTAAGTCCCTAACATTCGGACTAACATCACAATTTGTCAATTAGAACAACGAAAGTGTGAGTGAATGATGACAGAATGCTTCCATCCACTCATGCATGAGCTCGCATTACAGTGGAGAATTGAAAATCATATGTGGGACGCGACAGCGGTTCCTGACCAACGCAAGTTCAACATCACATGCGTAAATGATACAAGAGCGGACTTCTTTACTAAACAAGGGGGTGAGATCGGAATCACTCGTCTGATAGGACTACAGTCGATAACTGGACCGGAGCGAGCATGTTTTGTTCTGCTTCTCAAGCGCTCCAAACATTTGTTTAGATACACACACACGTTCCATCTCGTCTTCTCCGTACGTCCGATTATGGACACGATAACATGTTGGCTTGTTTATAAACAGAAGATGATGAAAATCAAAATGAAAAGTCATGTCAACTCTCTATTTGGTTTGCTTTACATCATGCAAAAGTTAAAGGGATTTAGGCCTACATGGTTTACCAGCATTCTGTTGTCAAGTCAACGAAGTTTACATACTGGATAGCAGGCAAAGTTAGTAAGCAATTTTATCACACTAGAGTCATGTTAACACATATTATGCATATTATACATATTATATATTGATTCGAGATTATATTGAATTGTGAACCTCATATCATATATCAAACCATATCGTAAGGTAACCATATCGTCCCATTCCTAATGTTTCCTGTTCTTCTCGACAACAAAGCACTTGATTGCAACATACTTGTACTGTAAATACCACTTCAGAGGTGGAAAGTAGGATAATTCCGATAGCACATGCAGGCATCATAAATTGTTTTACACCCGAAACATTCCTTGTAAGAATATCAATGGATTTATATTAGTTCTCTAAGCAGCCCTGGTTTTGGGGGCAATGCCTAAAAGTTCAAAAGTTGTGTCAAAAAGTTCAAACAAAATATCAGAAACTTTGATTTGCAAACTGTTCTATCGATAGTGAAGTGATTGAAATGTTGTGCTTGACCCCCTCACGGTCCCTCTTAACACTCACTACCCTCCCACCTTTTAAAATTTTCCACACCCCTTTCATGACTCTTTTTATAAAAGTCTGAGGTGTAAATTAGCTGCTTTTCCACTATCGGGCCAGTGTGAGCCAAGGCTAGACCATAATAGATCTGCGTTCCCACCATCAGGCCAATAACTTCTGCCAATGTCACACACCCTGCCCATTTAACAAGCAAGAGGGCAGTGCCAGTCCTACCCTATTTGGCACCCTAGACGAGACCCTCCATTCCTGAAAATGAAATTATTAATTTCATTAATTATTAATTTATTTATTTATTAATTTATTTATTTAATTATTATTAATTTGCATTAATGAAAGTATGGACTAAAAACATACTGACACCTTTTCACATTACACAGCACAAGATTAAGTTTATCAAAGTTATCTTATCTTTCCCAAAAGCCTGCTGTGGCAGTATCATGGTACAGTGATGGTACAATATGGTAAAACCTTGGTATTTCATTTTTATAATATATATAATGGGATTTGTATTGTAGGCTACTCCAAGGAACATGTCCAGTAAACATGGTATTGGCTTGGTCATTTTGGTACTTTAAGTGCTTTCATGTACTGTTAGTATTTTGATACACTTTTATTTAGAAAATGTCTTTAACTGCAGCAGACAATCAACTGCACTCGCACATGATGATTGAACGAAGCTACAGGTTTTGTTTCAATTAATTGTAAGTAAATATCCACTTCATTCAGCATTGTTTTTGTCTTCTGTCTTCTTAAGCATCCCGTTACTGTTTTACTGCAAGACAACGCACTTCAAACAATTCAGCCCACACATTAGACACATTTATTGAGAAGAGCAGACTCAAAAGAGTGATTATTTTGTGCATTGCTCTGATTCACAAGCCCCACGCTCTGGATTTTATGCTCGTGTTTACAATGGCATACTATCCATACTCCTCTCTGTTTTTAGTGTAGTATGGTAGTAAGGCATTTAGTACACCGCCTATATATTTCGGGAGTGCCACAACACACAAGGTCCATTTTGTTGGACACAGATTGCACACATGCAAAAATTGTCTCGGTAGATTGGCGCCCCGAAGCGATGCCACACTAGGTGCTCGCCTATGTCACCTAATGGGTTGACCGGCCCTGCAAGAGGGAAGTTCAAGCTGAGGTATCATGCTATCTAGTTATCTAATGAGTGGTGGTGGTGTAGTGGGCTAAAGCACATAACTGTTAATCAAAAGGTTGCTGGTTCGATCCCCACGGCCACCATCATTGTGTCCTTGAGCAAGGCACTTAACTCCAGGTTGCTCCGGGGGGGGATTGTCCCTGTATTAAGTTCACTGTAAGTTGCTTTGGATAAAAGTGTCAATGCATAATACACCAAATGCATAAATGTAAATCTAGTTATTTCGAATATCGAATTTATATCGAATGTAAACAGCAAGATAAGTTAGTGTTGATAACTCAGCAACTGTAATTGCCAAGGTGTCCCAAGTGGTCTCTCCACTAACAGCGGGACGATGTCCCAGCACAATCTCTATGAATGTTCACTGAACCATGGAAAGTAATTGTTTTGTGCATCGCTTTGTCTATTGGACTTTTTAATGGGTTTGTACAGTGCCCGCTTTAAAAAAAAAAGTCCCCCCGAACCTGTACCGTTGTGCGCTGGATACACAACCTGGGAAGTTTGGCAAAACTCTGCTTTTGACATTGAACATGCCTCATTCCCCGGTTGGCCTTGTTTGGCCCAAGGCTAATCAGCAGGTAAAAGGCCACTGGCCCCGAGAAAGCCCAGAGGTAGCTCGATGAATCCCCAGAAGTGACAGTGGGAACACAGCTGGCACTGGCATGCACTAGCACAGCCTAATTTGGCCGATAGTGGAAACACGGCTAATGACTGGTGCTGAACTGAACTAGGGGGGTTTCATGATACTTATATATTAAATATTATCCCATCTCTCTCAGTAGCTCTCTTTCCCTACTCCAAGAATATGGGAGACAAGATTATTCCAAAACACACATAAATGAAAAATCTGCAGAAGTTCAAGAGTTGTTTTTCAACAGTGGAACTCAAACATGTACAAAATGTTCACTTGTCAAACAAAGACATTATCTCTACATCAAAGAAGGCAGCTTTACAGAGCGGCAGAGCAGAATGTACAATACAGTTGTGTTACATTCAGTTTAAAAGAGTTAGCCACAATATGACCAGATCTCAAAGACACAATGAAACATTTCAGACCTACACAGCACAAAACACAAAAGAGAGTTCAAATGCTTTCAAATTCAAAATCCTCTTCCCTCTACAGCGCTCAAATTTACAATGAAATAAAAATAAAGCGACATCTATTGGCAGGCGGATGTATTACAAGCACATTTCCACAGCAGGTTTGTAACAGCTTTGAGACATGGTCGTTACCTTCTGAGCACTCACACTCAGAATGACAGCTGGTGTTAAGAACATAGAAAGCAGCAAAAATCTTTCTTTTTTTCATGCAGAAATATCAAGAAACAGCCACAGGATGAGGATGACCCTTTCGTTACTATATCTAAACACATATTTAGCTCCATGTCTTTATGGTCACGTGATCCAAGCCACATTTGAAACACCAGACAGTGAATTCTGTCTGTTTCACAATTTATTCCTATAGACAAGTTCACGATCACTGAGAGCTTGTTCGAGATCATTGATATTTACAGCTTGACTGAAATAATAATAATAATAATAATAATAATAATAATAATAATAATAATAAAATGAGAAAGTTCAAACAATTATACAAAAAAACTTTTGTCATTACCAGTAGCCACCATGGCATATTTAAAGGTGAAGTGTGTAATTTCTGCACCACTAGCGTCACCAAACATAATTGCAGCCCTGCTGTGTCGATACAACAACACTGGCTCAACCAGTAGGGTGACTTTGGGGTGGGGCCACCTGTTTCTCTAACCAATGGCAGACGAGGGGAGTGTTCCGAGCTTGTTTGAAATGCAATCCTGTTTGGTGCCGCTAGTAGCACAGAATTCACACATTTCATCTTTAAATTAATACAATCTCAGATATGTATTACATCAAAGATAAAAAAAACATGTTAGATGTTAACCATCTCGCCTCCATATGATATACTAGGCCTAACTACTATGAGCAGCAACAAAAGCATATACATATTGCATTTTAAAATGGGCAACTTCATATTCACAGAATGACCACTGCTAAAGTTTTACATCAAGGTTTGGGACTTCATAGTGACTGAAAGTGCAGCTGATGTAAAGAGAGAATGCTGGTACATCCATCATTTACTGGCACATGTACATCTTTAAACGTACATTGAGAAATCACACTCTGGAACTTCACACCAGGTAATCATTACTGCACTAGAGACAAACAACAACTTTTGCAGAGACTGTTGCCACATATGTTCACTTTGTACATTGATGCACATTGTTCTCATGATAAAAAAAAGTTAAAAATGAAACATGGTCTTGATGCATGTAACTATACCAATATTTTTGCAAAATGATTTTTACGTGGCTCGCTGTATGTGTTGCACCAGTTTCCTGCTGTAATGAACACTAGAGGCACTACAACGACAATTGGCTTTCACACAAATCAAAAAACATCAGATTTACAGTTCATTATCAAACTGTTTCAGTCCTATTTCTCACACAATGCTATCTTAGTGCAGTCAGTTGATTAACATTTGAATCGTGATTAATCGCATAATTTCTTTTGTAGTAAATTGTGATAAATCGCAGATTTTGAAAGTGCTGAAATTGACACTATATAAATGTATTTTCTTGTCAAAATGTATTTATTTCCATCTTAGGAAGAAAACAAAACAATATGTACCAATATAATGATTCATGAACATTTTCCAGACAAAGCTTTCCACAATATAAAGATAAAAATGCACTAAAATATCACCAATTCAAGTCACATCAAGCCTACGTGGGAGGAGTTTGACTTATTGAAAGAACTAGTCTCTCCATAGGATGTTTATTCATTGCAATGGGCATGAAATCTTTTAAACTCTCATCATCCACACTATTAATCAGCCAGTAGTAATTCCTACAGCAATTGTGAAGCTGCGTTGATGATTCACGTAAGGGCGTCAACGCCGGCGTCAAGCACCGCTTTGAACTCCCCATGCGTCTTACACAGGCTGAAAAATACTTGATTTCTGTCACAAGTCCCATCTGGAATTGTTTGGTACATCAAATAGCACTAAGACATTTCACCTCAGAACTGCCACAATATGTGTAATGAACCACGTAAAATCATTTAGCAAAAATGTTGCCATAATCATGTAATTTTCATGAGATCAGGCTCAAAATATGCAGCACTGAGTGATGTAAGAACTATTAATGATTGTCATTCAGTGGCATTGCAGTAAATCTGGTTGGATTAATAAATTGACATCAAAGTTTGTACGTGTAAAGGGTTGGGGGTTAACTGTCGCTCTCATAGCATTAAAATTCAGCCAAAAAGGACAATTCTGCCCCTCATGTTCCAGAACTGTAGGATTTTCCTTCATTCTGTGGAGCATAAAATTATACTTTTATATGGTGCTTTTTGAAGCTCGACAGCCCCTGGTCACTGTCTACATGGTAAAAAAAAAAAGCAGTGTTGGTTTGGAACAACACAAGGGTGAGTAAATGATGACAATTTAAATTTAAATTCCTTTACACATTCAAATTTCACTCAAATGTCTCTTTTTTCTGTCACAGTTCAATTCTCAGCCCTAAAATGCATTTGTAATGCACCTGATAGTAAAGAAATGGCATTTATTTGAATACAGCGTCTCAAAGCTACAGATATTACAGTATATAAATCAAAGATTTATTGGTAGATCAGAATTAAAAACTTCCTTAAATATTGAATTTGTTGATCTAAATCACTAATAATAACTAAATTAATACTGTATGGCACTGTTTGTTTAGAATCCATTAAAGCTATCTTTATCTTTATAATAAATCCCTTGTAATCCTATTTTTTTACTCAAGTTATTTTTCAGCTAACGGACCATAAAGATGAACAATCCTTGATTTGTTTATATTGGTTCTGAATCGTTATGCATGTCTCATTTGCATAATGAGATGCACATTACACTGGCCTCCAAAAGACAAAGGCTAAAATTGAAAAATAAAACCATAATAACATTTAAATGTAATCTAAATTCATGAGTCACTCTTAAGTTTTAATATTGTTGACATACTCTGTACTTACGGCTGATTGTAAAAAAATACGTTTTACAATCTCTCTGTAGAGAAGGTTGAATCAAATACACAGCATTTGTTCGAGCAACACTAAATATGAACATTTTATTTTTGTAATGTATATTTGATAAACACAGTATCTTGCAGGTAAAACTCTATTTAAATAACCATATTTTGGCACTTTATATTACTGTACTATATTTTGCTTGATCTTTTCATTGACATAACACTGAAATGCAACCAGTTTGACATTTTAAAGAAATGTTCTGGGTTCAGAACAAGTTTAGCTCAATCAACAGCATGTGTGGCATAATACTGAAAAATATAGATTCTGTGGTAATCAACATTATGCTACAAATGCTTTCAATTGATGTATTGAGCCCGTAACATCCCTTTACTGCCTTAGCATTACACTAGTACACTAGTAAAGGAATGTGCTATCAGTTTGACAGAAATTAATAGATTTAAGGGCACAATGTTTAGGCCCGTATGACATTTTTTAGTGGCATATCACTACATTCTAAGCACAAACAGTTCACATTCTCTATGGCTCATAATGTGATGTGAAAAAATCACTTACATTTTTGCTGGGACCTCATTTCGGCAACTGTGTGAACTTTTCTGCATTATTATTGGCCATTATTAAAAAGAGATAAAAGAACATTATTTTAAGCTTGTATTGTTGTATTCTCAAAAGATTAATTAGAAAGCCTCACAATAGTTTTGGCAGTCTACGTGAATCCCTGGATGAATCGTTTTGACCAATTTTAAATACCATCTCGAGGTTTCATTAATCATACATTTAGTTTCTAATCGTGATTGGTTTGAATTGAAGGGTGTGGCTTTAGGAACGGACTGGCTGAGAAGTGGGCCGATCAGACGTTCAGGTGGGCAGGTTCAGGTTGACCGTCTCGGCCATCGGGCTGGACATGCGTATCTGTGAGCTGCTCTTGCTTAGGATGGACAGCTGCGTCCCCCCGTTCACCCCACTGCTCGCTAGTGAAGGGTGACGTTGCTGCTTCAGGTCCACAGCAAAGTACCTGTTCACCGTCCAGCTCCTCCATTTCCTCTTTATCTCCGACTGCACCTTTAGGGAGAAACTTGAAAAGGTCATTTTTTAATGTACTCAGCTGTAAAGGTGCGTCTTCCCCAGTCCACACTCCCCAGTCCTAAACAGGTACAAGGCGACACATTTCTTGCATCGTTTATATATGTATATAGTATACGGAAAAACACATGATTTTTGAGGAAGTTTCTGTTGTTTTTGATGAAACAACGTTTCAGCTTTGAAATGAGGAGGTTTATTGAGTAATTCAAACATTAAAAATGCACATCAAAAATACTTGAGCAAAACTCAACTATGTTTAACATGCTTTCAAAGTCAATTTGATATTTTGCGTGAGACAGTTACAATAAATAAATAATAATATTTAACTTATATACAACAATTAAATTAAAATAATATATGATACTAAATTGATTATTAAATAAATACAATTCTCATTAAAAGCTTAAATGTTGGCACAAGTAGTTTTAAATAATCTTTAATTATTATTATTTGAATTAAAAAGTGAAAAACATTTGGTAGCATGTAGCATGTTGTCTGGTAACAAAAAGGACCCCTTTAAACCAGCATGACTGTGTAAAATATTACAACCTCAGTTCCAAAAAAGTCAGGAGAGTATTAAAAATGCTAATAAAAACAAAAAGGAGTGATTTGTAAATTATATTCACCCTTTGCTCTATTGAAAGCACTACAACTACACATTATATGATGTTTTACCTTGTGAATTTCATTGTTTTGTTTTTTAATGTACAGTCATTTTAAATCAGATGATTGCAACACACTCCAAAATAGTTGAGACTAATTTGAGCAATTTAAGACTAATAACAATTTGACGAGTTAAAATAAAAAGGTGATGTGAAACAGGAGATGTTAAACAGGTTAAGCAATCGTGTCATAGTATATAAGGAGCCTCCAAAAACAGCCCAGTCCTTCAATAGCAAAGATCGGTCTAGACTTGTCAATTTGCCAACAGATGCTTCAGCAAATAATCCAGCACTTTGAGAACAATGTATGTTAGTCAACACCACTCGCCGCTGCATCCACAGATGCATGTTACTGTGCAAAGCAGAAGCCGTACATCATCACTGTCCAGAAGCGCTGCCGACTTCTCTGGGCTCGGTCTCATCTTAGATGGAAAGTAGAACAGAGGTCTGATGAGTCCACATTTCCAATTGTTTTTTACAAACACAGCCGTTGTGTTTTCCGGGCCAAAGAGGAAACGGACCACACAAGCTGTTATCAGCGTCAGGTCCAAAAGCCAGTGTCTTTACGGGCCATGGGTGTGTCAATGCCCATGGAATGGGTAATTTGCACATCTGTGGGGGCACCATTAATGCAGCATTAATACTTTGGAGCAGCATATGCATCCATCCAGCACCATCTTTTCCAGGGACATCCTGGAAATTTCAGCAGGACAACTTCAAACCACATACTGACTGAATAAGCAGAGAGTGCGGGTGCTAGATTGGCCTGCCTGCAGTCCTGACCATCTCCAATTGAGAATGTGTGGTGCATTATGAAGTGCACAATACAGCAATGAAGACCCGGTACAATTGTGCAGCCAAAGAACTGCATAATGGATGATTGGGGGAAAATTCCACTTTCTAAACTTAACAAACTTGTGTCTTCAGTGCCCAAATGCTTAATAAGTGTTATTAGAAGAAATGGTGATGTTTCACAGAGGAAAACACTAGAATGACCCAACTTTTTTGGAGTGTGTTGCAATCATCTGATTTGAAATGACTGTACATTTAAAAAAACAAAGAAATTCACAAGGTAAAACATCATATAATGTGTATTTGTAGTGCTTTCAATATAGCAAAGTGTGAATATAATTTACAAATCACTCCTTTTTGTTTTTTTAGCATTTTTCATACTGTCCCAACTTTTACGGAAATGGGGTTGTAGATTTTTTCCCTTTTATTTTTATAAAAAAAAAAAGTCACATTTTCAGATTAAATGGAGTAACCCCTTAGAAATCATCTTAATATTTGTGAATCAGAAATCTGTCTATCTATCTATCTATCTATCTATCTATCTATCTATCTATCTATCTATCTATCTATCTATCTATCTATCTATCTATCTATCTATCTATCTGTCTGTAAAACGTTTATTATTTTTTTTTAAATTAAAAGTTGTGTACACGCGTGTATTCGAAGTGCAAGGAAAGTACTTTAACAACTTTTACTTGGTCACACCACTAGATACTTTTCAAATTAATTATTATATCGCTATTATTTATAGTATTTATTTATTTTGAAAATTTTATAAAATGATTTTCAAAAATGTGACACCAACATGGCCACAGAGATTACATTTCTACAAATTTAACACGTTTTAAATTAGATTTTTTTTTAAAAGATTTGACATTAAATGTGCTATATATATAATGTTGCCTTGCAAATTTTACATTCATTACTGCATCATAAATGTGTATCTTTAACTACACATCATTTGAAGAAGTGTAGTTAATGACTGATTTACATTTCATGAACGTTCAGGAAACACTGGTCCACAGTGAAAGCAAAATACTGCACGCAGCAACAAAATCACAGCCAATAAGCATATCAATTATGTTTAATGCTGGACCAATGAGATTGTGCTGTGGGTGTGGCTACGCAGTTCAATGTAAAAAAAAGAAGACAACAACAAAAGATCAACAAAGCATTTAAGTCTTTTTTACTCTTTGGTAGAAACTATAATGATTTTTTCTTCTATTTTTTATTTATTTATTTTTTTTTTTTTTGGAGCATTAGGCCAACTATTAAATGAGAGAGTCTTGATTTACTGTATTCTTAGCAAACTGAACATTCAAGGAAGTCTCTCAATTTAATATGAAAAACAAACTGATTCCATGAATTCCATGAAATTGAACTACAAATAATATCAAAACATCTCTTACCTCTCCATTCAGAAAGCAGTACAGGACGGCTACCACAAACCCCTGTGGAGAGTTCAAGCGAAGATTTGGTTAGTAAGCAGCCACAACCACATAACACTGAACATGTCTCACTCACATTTTGTTAGAGATTATTTTTAATGTACACTGGAGTTTTTCTAAAATACTCCCACCGGGCAAAATGTACCTTCACTGCACACACAGTTGATTCCTATAGACTCGTTAGCTTAGCATGTTGCTAAGCTAACACATTTTACAGACAGGACTGTAAAACACGTTAAATTATCTTTATCAAAATTTGTACACTTGCAAGACACATTTTCTTGTTTTATAAATGCCATTTTATGTATTCAAGTAGAAATATCCCACATCCGACTTTAAATGGAAAATAGCATTACCAGCCTGATCTAGTAACTATTAGTAACTGTATTTGTGCGTAACAATTAAAAGTACATTTTTGGATGTTTGGATAGATGCTGGAATGTATAATATCTATGTAATGACAGCAAACGCAAAGTAAACTATTTTATGAATATACAGCTTTAGGAACGATAAAACATGCTTTGAATCCTTCATTGTCATATCTCATTCAAATATATACATCGCACGGAATATAGCATGCCACAATCAGTCATGAGACACACGAGAGCCAATGAGCATTTGACTTCACTGATGAATACGCTTTGTTGTAATGCTTATTGAGGCGGCACTATCTTAATTGTTAACCCTTTAATCGGTTCTTTAGTGACCAGGAAACTAATTCCACCCCCTGTACCTCATCTATATTTTGGAGTTATGTCCGTACCTCTTTAGTATTCCTTAACCTTTCTGAATAGTAAAAAAAAGAAGGGAAAATTGCAAAAAAAAGTGTATATTTTTCTCAATCGCTTTGGCTCAATTCTCGAATGAAAATTAAGTTAATTTCTCTGAACTATTAATTTCTTGTTCACACCAGATTTGAATTTCTTATTCATTAGCTAATTGCACACATGACGCTCCTGTTCTACCCGCTCCGTACAGGACTCGAACCAGCATCTCCGGCATGGGAGGCAGATGCGCTAACAAGGAGGCTAAAGGCTACAGCCCCTAGCGTCAGTCGCAAGTGCACCTCTTGAGGTCAGGAGAGTGAGGTTTATACGCATTGCACAGCTATCTATCAGCTGGCCACCATTACACTCACCCTCCTAAACCTCACTATTTTGCTGCCTACTGTCAGGATCTCACCTTTGATGCCAAAAAATGCTGTTTAGGTAGGCTGGTCTATAAGTTTTGGAACAGAACAATGGTGTCCACGGAAGTGTTACTAAAAAAGGAGATAAAGTTGCTACTATGCAAACTGTTGCTCAGTACCTGAAAGGAGCCCAGGCCCAGCTCAAAGACCAGTCTCTCCTTCTTGCTGAAATCCTCAGGGGAGAACGCAAACACAGTGTAGTGGATTCCAAACAGCGGGATGAGGAGCAGGGTTGAACGCGCCAGACGCCTGTCAACACAAAGCAAACACCAGAGCGTCAAACTGCTGGTTGATTCTCTCATAATGTCAACACACAGTTACTGTGATACACTGGAGATCAGAGCCATCCACAAGAAGAGAGATGATGGTGAGCGTCCTGCAAAATCACAAATGAGGTTGCCTTAATATCTCAACTGTTTCTCCAAGGCAGCAATGGAGTTGAATTGAATGGAGAGCAAATGGAGAATTTTGCTGAAGTTTATGGCAAACCTGCTCCAGTAATATCACATTTGTCTCATTGAGAGTTTCAGAAGTGATCTCAACAATGTCTCAAACATTGATACCAAAGTCTGCAATCAAAAAGAGATTTTAATATGAACTTAAACAATTCTCATCAAATTCTTCCAAGACCAAATGATCTCAGCTATGCTATCTACATTCATTTGAGCAACTCTCCTGAGTTATAAAACAGCAAGCTCTGAGCAGTAAATTTGTTTTATGTCCGTGTCAACTACACAATAAAAAAGGACCATGATCCTTTTACAAATTCCTCCAACAAATCAAGGTTGTAGGTGTTCTGGAACATAGTCGCTGGTTCAAGCTGGTCCAAGCTTGTTAAAGTGGTCAACCAGCTGAACTACTAGCTGTTGGAGCACTGGTTGAGCTGGTAGACCATTTTGAACCAGCAACAAACCAGCTACCATGTTCCAAAATCCAGCTTGACCACATTTACCTTTAAATTCATGGTTATTTCGCAAAACAATATTACATACCTTGGGTCTTCAGTGAAGCGGCACATATATCTACCACAACTGGATCAACAAAAGCCCAGATTTTATTTATTGCCATTGGCGTTTTATTTTTCATATATATCAAAGAGATGATGCAACAAATCAGGACAAAACTAGACCCGGATTTGAGGTGCAACTGGCAGTCAAACACATATTGAGCTACACTTAACACATAAGATATACAGGAGCTACACAAATGTATTTTCTCAGGCACTTTTTCAGTCTAAATAGATGCACGATTTACATAATTTGAGAAGAACACCCAAATGACAATAGCCAGTTCATACTGTTCATGTGTTATACTTGCTATAGTTTACTTCCACGTTGCTTCTTCGTCAAATAGCAATGTCAAAAGTCAATCACTGACACATCAGTGCCACCTTAAGTAAGAAATAGCATGTATAATATGTATGTGTACATGTATATGGGATACTTTTGTATTTTTTTGTTTTGTTACACTATTCGGAAGAGAAAGGTTGAGGAATACTGAAGAGGTATGGACACAACTCAAAAAATGGATGAGGACATATATGTAGACCCGCCACTAAAGACCCGAGGTATGTATTAAAGTGTTAAACAGCCATTAACTGGTCTACCAGCACAGCCAGTTCCCCTACAAACCAGTTTGGATCACCTTAAACAACCAGTTCTAAAACACAGCGACAACTTTGAGCTGTTTTTAGCTGGATTATCCAGCAGGCGAAACTACACAACAACAACAACAGACAAGACAACAAAACTATCAGCATTGAATATTTCTCAATTTAGAAGTAAAAATGCACATTTGTTGACCAAAGCACACAAAATGTGCATTCTCCACACACATTCACACACAAACATACGCACTTACAGCGTGATGGAAGAAAGCTCTGACATCCTGCACGAATGCTGGGCGGCCTGTGTGGGCTCACTGAAGCATTTCTGTGCACAGCTGCTAAACACGACAAAGACAACAAACACCCTTTAGGACAGAACACACATACTCTCTCTCTCTCTCTCTCTCTCTCTCTCTCTCTCTCTCTCTCTCTCTCTCTCTCTCTCTCTCTCACACACACACACACACACACACTCATTCACAAAACTGGCCACACAGAACATATCCCAGCATTCAGAGTCTGAGAGACCTTATAAGGTCCTTTAAAGGAATAGTAAATCCATAAATGATAATTCTCTTATTATTTAAATGGTAAATGGTCTGCACTTATATAGCACCTTTTTAACCTTAACAGTATTCAAAGCACTTTACACTGTGACACATTCATACACACACACATTCACCAATGGCGGCAGAGCTGCCATGCAAAGTGCTAGCCTGCCATTGGGAGCAACTTGGGGTTCAGTGTCTTGCCCAAGGACACTTCGGCATGTGGAGTCATGTGGGCCAGGATTCGAACCACCAACCCTACGATTGGTGGCCGACCCACTCTACCACCTGAACCACAGCTGCCTCATTTACTCACCCTTATGACGTATCAAACTCGTTTGACTTCCGAACACAAATGAAGATGTTTTCATAAATGTGTATCATGTGTTTATATTTATTCAATGCAAGTCCATTGAGTCCAAAACCTTCAAGCGCAAATTTTTTTACTGTACATCTTGACATCTGCAGTCTCATTGGTGCGCTCATGATTTGAAGCTGGATTACTCTCCCTCGTGCTTAACGCATGCGCAGAACACGTGTATGACATTGAGCATTTTGGTCTGTTCTCACCCGAAGCTGATTGTATCGCTTCAGAAGAAAGGTATTAAACCCCTCTAGTCGTATGGATTACCTTTATTCTGTCCTTTTCGGAGCTTGAAACTTTTGGACCCCATTGACTTATATTATATGGACAAAAACACCACATACATTCCCCAAAATATCTTTGTTTGTGTTCTGCAGAAGAAATACAGTCGTAGGAGTTTGGGATGGCCTTTTGGGAGTAAATGATGGGAGAATTTTCATTTTTGGGTGAACTGTTCCTTTAATTCTCAAAACCTACTTAACATTGTCATTAAATTGTCCTTTATGAACAAATGTTATATTACTTATGCTTCGGATCTCAAAGATGTTTCACCAGCAGAACATTTGAGCTTATTTTGATGAATTCGGTTGTATAGTTCAACAGTGTGATTTTGATGGCATCAGACTGTCACAAATCAGAACTAACATTACTATACTGGATAACAATTGCATTCCTGAAGTGCATGCATGTTTTGTGATACCAAAAAGGACAAAAGCTTTGATTAAGTCAAAAGGACCATGTATGAACATAATAAGATAATGGGGAAATAATAGGTTCATTTGAAAATGACTTTTATCATTATACATTTTTTTACACATGCAGTACTGGGGTTCTTTTGGGACCCCAAACATAAATAAGTATTTATAACCAACAAACACTCTTTCACCGCCACAAAGCCAACACACAGCCCTGATCGACACAACAATTATATTTGATCCCCCCTAAAATCAGCACACCCTATCTAACTGTAAATCACACAGAAGCTCTGATGAAGATTTGTTACACATGAAACTTTAATTTCACATCCTCAAATTAAATCCCTTATAGTTGCAAAGTTCTAAATGAGTGTGTACAGGATTCCATTTTGGAATTTGCTCATAATTTGTGACCAATCATAATGGAGTCAATTATGACGTGTCAACCACTGGGTGAAAACATTATCTGTCTCAAACAAAAACAGGGTATTATCTTTGCCCTTCACTCTAATGTTGCTCTGTTAAGATCACAGTTATCACCCAAACAACATGTGACATTACATTATTCGATTAGTACACGACAAAATGGCTAACAATGGTGGCATCTATAGCAGAACATAACGACAGATACATAAACAATCAAGATTAATTAAATAAATAAACAGCCAGGAACAGCACCATCTTTCGTCAAAAATAACATTTTGCTCATACACTGTTTCCATGGTGACTGAAACACGAATACTCACAGGTAAATGCTGGACTCGTTTCCGCCGATATCTGGAGACTGCAGCTTCTGCACCAGGATTATGATTATCCCAATGAAGAGAACAAAATTAATCTGAATGGGAAAATAACTGAATGAGTTTAGTGTGTTATGGAATATTGTTTCATACAGATTTACATACTGTGTATGTATGGCGCCATTCATATATGTTGTATTTGCTCATTTACCCATGTTTTTAACTCTCAAAACATACAGAGATGCAGAATTTGTCAGAAAGTGTTGCAGGTGTAATGAGGGAACATTTCTAGACTCACCATAATTGATGCCACAACTGGTCCCTTGATCACCCACCAGAGGGCAGTGTAATCATTCATGTCCCAGCAGCTGCAGAAATACAAAAAATTATAGGAGCTTTGCAGCAATTCATGCTTGGTCACCTGATTTACAACTGAGAGCATTTCACACACTCAAGGTATGTTCAGAATGGCATACTACATACTATATTTGAAGGAAAATAATATGAGGTATATGAAAAGATACATACTACATACTACTTTACTGTGCAAAACTGGATTAAAATGCAAATGAACAATTTTAGTTCTAATATGATGACTGGACAGCATTCGCTGAATTACACGTGACATTACAAGCTCATATGACAAAAATTTATCATACAACTGTTTTATACATTTATTGTTGCTGTGTACAAGTCCTCGTGGTGGCGTAGCCTTAATCCGAGCGGCAGAGGACGAATCTCATTTGCCTATGTGTCTGAGACCATCAATCCATGCAATTTATCACGTGGCTTGTTGAGCGCGTTACCGCGGAAACTTAAGCTGCGTTCACACTTCCAGCTACTTTGTCGCTGCATGTCACCAGTGGTTGGCTGTTAGGTCGTTAGTGGTGTGTATGGAGAGTCTAAACAGCACTGTTTCTTTACAATTAATATTATTCAAATATTAGGATCACTTGAGCTCTACCATCTTCTCTCGTATTGGCTGTCGCTCCCGAAAGTCGCTCCTCATTTGCATAAAGTTAAACATTTCTCAACGTTGTCGCATCGCTGGGCACGCCCACGTCCGGTCGCCAAAGGTCACCGTCGCTCGTGTTGCCAGCTCTCATTGAAAACGAATGAGGTGAGGTTGTTTTGTTGCTGCGTGTCGCTGGCAGTGTGAACGCAGCTTTAGCGTGTGTGGAGGCCCACGCTGTTCTCCGCGGCATCCACGCACAACTCACTATGCGCCCCACCGAGTGCGAGAACCACACATTATAGTGACCACGAGGAGGTTACCCCATATGACTCTACCCTCCCTAGCAACCGGGCCAATTTGGTTGCTTAGGAGGCCTGATGGAGTCACTCAGACACCCTGTATTCAAAGTCATGACTCCAGAGGTGGTAATCAGCGTCAATACTCGCTGAGCTACCAAGGCCCCATTTCACATCCTTTTTAAAAAAAAATAGTTGGCAGTATAAAGTATACACTACCGTTCAAAAGTTTGGGGTCATTTACTCATTCTTTATTTATTATTATTTTTATTTTTTTTCACATTTTATAATAATAGTAAAGTCATCAAAACTATGGAATAACAGAAATGAAAATTTGGGAATTATGCTGTGACTAAACAACCCAAAACTGTGTTATATTTTAGCATCTTAAAAGTGGCCACACTTTGCCTAGAATTTGCAGACATGCACTCTTGATATTTTCTCAACCAACTTCTTGAGGTATCACCCTGGGATGCTTTTTAAACAGTATTGAAGGAGTTCCCATCTATATGCAGGGCACTTAGTGGATGTTTTTCTTAATTATTCGGTCATCCATTTCAAAAACATATTTTTTCTTTTAAATAAAATTTTAGTTTTGTAATTAAATAAATTAATATATTGGCACAATTATATTTTTGTCTCTAAAACTAATTTCAATCATTTAAGCAAATGTCTTCAGATCAAAAGATTTTTAAGATCATGAGAAAAATTTCAGACAAGTGACCCCAAACTTTTGAACGGTAGTGTATACTGTGCAGTATACAGTAAACAATACGCTAGTAATCCATTTCCAAACATAGCCTCACTCTTCAGGGACTCATGAAACTAAATGCAAATAGTTTCAATGCATGCCAGCATTTGTTTAGTAATCTGTCTTGTGAAGATTAAAAAAAATACAATAACTTCTATTTTCTATGTTTTAATGAGTGTTTCTTTGGGCTTCGGGCACATTTATGTCCTAACAGTATTTCACAAAAATTTTAAATTGTTTTTCGATCAGTGTCATTTCAACCACAGAATTATATTAAACACAATACAGAATTTGAGATGTGGTGGGACTTTAAAAAAAAAAAAAAATTACAAAAATTACATAAATGTGCTGTGATGCATGTACATACACTGTTGGTCAGTAGGCAATGTGAAACATGTTTTTACGTGACTACTTTCTATCTAAAAGTTCCAAGTGCTCAAAGTGCCTGAAGTTGAAGAAACACCCTTATATATATATATATAAACTTAACATACCCAGAATCATCAAAATGTAGACGCAGAACAGCCCAGATGGTCACACAAATAGTGGGTGTCCCTAAAAGGGAGAGACATTTGCAGATGCCAAAGTTGTTAATTTTTATTAACATGTATTGTTATAAATGTATTCAATATGCCAGGATAACAAATCACATCCTATGGGCCAGTATCCAGTAAGATAGGAAATCCAATCCTATTTTACATACCTATAACTGTGTTAAATACTGTAATCAATTACACGAAAATCCCATTTGCAGGGTATGGAAGTAACGGAATACATGTAACGGGATTATGCATTTAAATTACAAAATATAAGTAACTGTAATCCCCTAGTTACAATTACAATCGTTGGTAATCAGAATACAGTTACATTTAAACATTGGAAAACATTTATCCATATAAATGATGCAAACTGAGGAGCGTTTGAACAGCAGAGAAACACTTTCTTATAAAATGTTACATTCATAAAAGCAGAAATAGTTAACCTTGTGTGAACTGTCATGTGAGAAGTTAGCTTTATGCTAAGCTAAAATGCTTTTTATAGATCTTTTATAAAAAAAAATAATAATAAAAATTCCCCTTTAATAAGACCTTTAATATTAGTGCAAAAAATGTATTCTTGATCATTTATGTATTGTTTTCCTGAAAAAATATCAAAAATTCCTTAAAACAAGATAAATGTACTTTACATTAATCAAAACAAGACAAAAGTATTTAGATTACGTTTCTGACCTTAAGTAACCAAACAAACATTTTATAGCATGTATTCTGCATCTTTAGTGGAATACATTTATAAAGTAACCCTCCCAATCCTGCCCACTTTAATTATTAACTTTCATATGATGATGCAATGCTGTGACATACCCCAGCCAATGATGGTGTACCAGTAGAAGTAGCGTCTTTCGGGGAAGAAGGTCTCCACCAGCAGTGTGAAGAGGTAGAGACCTTCGATGAAGAGCCAGAAGTAGTTTGACATGACACAGTAATGGAAGAAGACCATCACTGCTTTACAGCCCACCTAAACACAGAACCACAGGGGAGAATTTGATATATCTGGTAACAGCATTGTTTATGTGCACATGCTGTCGACGCTGGTTTAGCATCTGATTCAGTAATGAATTATGCAGATCAGGCATATAACGCAAATAGCGCTAAACTAGATTCAGTTTGGTTTTCGTGCTGAAAAGTGGCACATCTATATCAGGTTTGATTCAAAGTGTTGCATAGGCTGAATTCTTATTTAAGGTCCTTTAGTTGTTAAAGGGATAGTTCACCCAAAAATGAAAATACGCTCTTAATTTACTCTGCCTCATGTCATCCCAGATGTGTATGACTTTAGAAGATTATTTCAGCTCTGTACGTCCATACAATGCAAGTGAATAGGTATAAAAATTTTGAAGCTCCAACAGGACATAAAGGCAGCATAAAAGTAATCCATAAAACTCCAGTGGTTAAATCCATTTCTTCAGAAGTGATATGACAGGTGTGGCTGAGAAACAGATGAATAAGTCCATTTTTATTATCAATCTCCTATCAATTTTCCACATTCTACATTTTTTAAAAAATTTTTTTGGGCGATTTGCATTCTTCTTGCATCTGGCCACCTACTGGGCAGGGAGGAGAATTTATGGGCAAAAAGGACTTAAATATTGATCTGTCTCTCACCCACACCTATCATGTGACTTCAGAAGACATGGATTAAACCACTGGAGTCTTATGGATTACTTTTATGCTGCCTTTATGTGCTTTTTAGAGCATACATTTTACATTTTGGTACCCATTCACTTGCATTATGCGGATCTATAGAGCTGAAATATTCTTTTAAAAAATCTTCCTTTGTGTTCAGCTGAAGAAAGGAAGTCATACACATCTGGGTTGGCATGAGGGTGAGTAAATGATGAGAGAATGCTCATTTTTGGGTGTACTATCCCTTTAATGTTGCTTAAGTTTTGTCCTGCACTGCTGGGAAAAAAAAGGCAATTTTAACTTTTTTTGAGCTTAAAGTCAACAAGAACCACAACATGTCTTAATTCCTGTGATGGGTGTAATCTGATTACATCAATCCACTGTAAATTATTAGTTACTGTAATCTAATTACATTTTAAGTCAACATTATTCAAAGTTTTAAAAAAGAAATGTATTTTCGTAAACTGTCACCAACATGAAGCAAATTGCTCTACCTCTCCTTTTAGGCTGGTATCATGAATACCTCCTATTTTCCAGCACTTGCCATCCAAAAACCTGGTTCAGTTTTGGTATGTAACATCCACTTTTAATTCCCTGTGGATAAAATCAAGTCCTGCCCTACATTTGTTTTCATTGAATATCCTGTTTTACTTATAAATATGTCTAAATTCATAATCAAAATGGATTAAAATCACACCTGCAGGAAACCCAGCTGGCCAACCAGCTAAACCCCTTTGGACTAACTACTGGCCTGCATAGACCAGCAAAGATCATGTAAAAAAAAAACCTTCAGCTGGTTGGATTTTCAAGTGCAAGTTATCATACATTAACATAAATTTGTATTAAATTCAATAACTCCCCTGTGGCTTCTGATTCAAGCCTCTCACACATATTAGGATCATTAATTCATTCAAATGTGTTTTAAGCAATAAAACAATCAGTGATGCATCCTTACCCAGAATCCTCTTCCTGTCTGTCAGACTGAATGTATATTTCCATTTATTTCCATTCACAATTTCTGGCCTGCTGTGTGTCAGAACACCCTGAAGACTTTAACCATGTTCATCAATCCACCTCTGATCCAATTAGACACTAGGTGATGTCATTACCGAGGCCTCTGATTGGCTGGGTGAGAGAGCTCAGAGCCCTCGTTCAGGTGCGTAATGAGAGCATGCAGGTTTTCTAAGCTATTCATATGCTAATACAGAAATAATGGAATATTTCCCTGAGCTTGTTGAACTCGGCACCATGGCTGATTTTTCAAACACAGATGGGGGAACTAATGTGCTGTTAGCGAACATAAACAAATTGAGTTATTATAGTTGGGGGCCTTAAGCACATTTTTGCGCAAATTCATCTAAAATCGCCAAATTTGGCACAGATGTAGCTCAGGTCATACCGAAATTATTTAGCTAGGGCGCCAGAGCCAGCGACCCTCGGGGCCAAGATGGCGGCCAAATCCAATATGGCCGCTGCCCGAAAAGGGATCCGGCTATAACTTTTGAACCACATGAGTTACAAATACAAACTTGATATGTTTTTCAGCTTAATTGATCATGAGAAACACATAGGAATGTTTATATTTATGACCCAGTATATCTGGACCCCTTGATCCTCCAATTCCAATATGGCCGCTGTCCAAAAAAGTTATTATTAGCCTGTGGCTTTCCCATGCAAAAGGAATCCAGGCACATTTGGGCCCCACAAACAGCGTCTCACATCCATATAGATCAGTTTGTGGGTTTACTATAAAACCGAAGTCTGAAGAGTGTGTATTTAAAGGGATAGTTCACCCAAAAATGAAAATGGATATCATTTACAGTAGTTCTGTCATTGAGAAAGTGCACAACTCACAGTATGGAGGAAGCAGTGGTCACTGTCCTCCTCTGCATACAGAACGCCGTCTTTAATGAACACAGAGATGGCTCTCAGGATGAACGACACAAACAAATTCATGTGGATGAAGTTCCTGGTACAGTGAAGCTTCCTGTTTGACAAACGTTGGAAGGAAAAAGGATTTTATAGAACATTTCTGTCAGGGTGAGGTTGGCTGCGCAAACGGCCACGCTTAAGAATAAAAGTTCTTCAATGGTTCTTTGCAGAATTTTAGGTTGAGCAAAGAACTCTCTACTTATCCAGAACCATTTTTCAGATTGGGTTCTTGAGGTTGTTCTTTGGAGATTAAGAATAGTTCATCCAAAAATGAACATTCTCTCATCATTTACTCACCCTGATGGCACCCCAAACACATATTACTGTCTTTCATACATCCCATCCCGATGATACATCCCAATTGAGCCGGATGTCAAGATATATTGTGACTAAATTGGTCATATCGCTTCTGAAGACATGGATTAAACCTCTCAATCTTTTGGATCCCATTGACTTACATTGTATGGACAAAAACACATCATACATTCTTAAAAATATCTCTGTTTGAGTTCCGCAGAAGAAAGAAAGACATGCAAGTTTTGGAGTATGGAATATATATATACCCCAGAAAAAAGGGCACTTTCTCTCGAGGAAGAAAAAGGGCAGGTGCTCAAGCCCGCTTTGATGTCTTGGTGTGCACGTGCCTGCAGTTTAACAAAGTAGAAGTGGATGTGGAACTCGAGACGAGAGCATGTTGAATGTCTACACTTTCATTGGAGGGTAAACACAGTTAACACTGCGTAAACTTAGCAAAATCAACACGTTTTCAATCGTAAACATATTGATGTGGACCTGGCCATAATCTAAAAGGAATGCTAATAATAATGCTTTACATTTATATAGCGCTTTTCTAGGCACTCAAAGTGCTTAACATAGTATAGCGGGAATCTCCTCACCTGGATGATGCGACGGCAGCCATAGTGCGCCAGAACGCCCACCAGCTATTGGTGGAGAGGAGAGAGTAGAGTGATGTAGCCAATTCAGGAATGGAGATTAATACAAGTCCATGATAGATAGGGGGCAATGGGGGGTATTTGGCCAGATTTTGGGATTTTTTAATGACCACAGAGAGTCAGGACCTCGGTTTTAATGTCTCATCCGATAAACGGTATTTTTTACAGTATAGTGTCCCCGTCACTATACTGGGGCATTAGGACCCACACAGACTGTAGGGTGAGCACCCCCTGCTGGCCTCCCTAATACCACTTCCAGCAGCAACCTTGGTTTTCCCCTGGAAGACTCCCATCCAGGTACTGGCCAGGCTCAACCCTGCTTAGCTTTAGTGGGCAACCAGTCAAGAGCTGCAGGGTGATGTGGCTAATGAAATGTCTATCATATTTTGGAACCAATATTAATGGGATCAACTTCAATTCCTATTTTTTGGGTTTATTTACCTTTAAGTTTTAATGTATCCGATAGGATTTTATTTTATTCTTAAGCCTAATTTTTACAAAGAAAGAAGACGATTTTTTTCTCTTGAATGCACTTAAACACCCTAACTGAGCAAAGCCTTTTTGCTCACTTTTTCCTTCATTTAAAATTGGTTTGTTGAGGGTGACATCACAGAACATTTTCAACTCTCAGGTGGAAGACACATCAGTAGGTAAACCGTCTCTGTTGTAACATTGTTTGTTTTTTTTGTCACAATAACCTTGGAGATATGGGCTTCAAAGTTATCCATCTTTAACGTTAAGCACGTACCACCTCGGCTGGTCCGTGCAATTGTAAATAAAGAATGTCACGTACAAACCACATCCACGTTTCCTTTTAGCCAATCATCAATGCTCTTACGCTAGCCGTTCTCTTTTAGGTACTGTAACTAAATTTCAGGTGTGAGCGCGAACAGGAGAAATATCTTCGAGCTAAGACTTAGCAGAACAAAAAAGTGCATTTTGTCATCATTTTTCAGCAAACTGAAAGAAGCCTGTTTACCCAGTACATATAAATTAGCCTTTATATGGCTCTTGTTTGACCAAGAAGCTGGAATGGAATCGACGTTGTGTGATGATGCTACTTTTAAACTGACCTGAATCTGCAGAGAATGACCATAGCTGTAGTCAGAGACACCAGAGACGTGCTGTAGCCCACTGTATAGAGAGCCTTCACAGACGGGTAGTATATGTCCTTGAGAAGAGAAAAAGAGCTTGGATCTAAAGTATTTCATTAGGAGTTTTTACAGAAAACAGTCAGATGTACTCACAGGTTTGGTTGTGTTGTGTTCGTCTGTCATACAAGCATCAACATAATGAGGATACGGTTCAGACCAGCCAAACTCCGTACAGTTTCTGCTGATCTTGCCGAGACCTGAAATGGAGCCAGGCAAAAGCCAGAACCAAACAATAAATCAAAGATATTTCCCACCTTCAACCCTCAGGCTGTGTGAATTTGCTGCTGTCAACAGAACTCCAATAAGAAAAAAAATTCAAGCATTCAACATTACCATACTGTACATTGACTGCATCTATCTCTCAATAGTTAAATACGATTATCATGGTTCAGTGTTGTTTTTTTGGAACCAGATTTAACACTGTAAATCCTAATAGTTATCTCAAATGGTAAAATTGATAAATAAATAGTTTACTCAACTTAAGCTTCATTTTTCACTATTCTCACTAACAGGGTTGGGAGGGTAACTTTTGAAATGTATTTCATTACAGATTACAGAATACGTGCTGTGATGGGGCGGAGGGCGGGGCCAAGTCGTGATTCTACACACCCGGCCCCTTATCGCGCTAATCAAGCCTCCGAGAGGGATAAAGGCCGACTGCAGATGGTGGTGTGAAAGAGAGAGAGCATTTACGGGCAGCTGTCCGACATATGTGCGCGGTTGTGTCTTTTTATATAAATATATATATTTATTTATATAAATAAAAAGACACAAACGCACACAAATGTCATAGAATTTTTTTTATTATTATTTAATTATTTATTAGGTGCTACTAGTTACAAATCAAAATAAAAAAAGGAAATAGAAAACGCACAGAGCAGTCATGTATGGGTCTCAGGAGGATTAAGTACATTAAACAAATATAATTATATAAAGCATCCAACTTTACAATATGTAAAAATGCCATCTGTTTATATTAGCATTTATAAATGTCTCTCACCCTCCTCTGGACTCATAAATTCAAAGAGTTCAGGACAGTTGACCTCCAAGACCTCTCCAACTCTTGTCGCCTGCCAGCAGGACAGGTTATCCCACTCCCACGGACAGCCTGAACGGACAATAAAACAATTATCACATTACTACACCTCCCATCTCAGAGGACCTTTTACTGTTGACTGATGCATTCTTTTCTTTACCGGAGATTTAACATATGTTTTTCTCTTTGAGATAGAAATAGGCTAAAATAACAAAAGAAACTTATAGATTACATAAATCTCTTGCTAACAATTACCACGTATTTCCATGATTTTTGACATGATACTATGAAAATACCATGTTTTTATGGATATTTACCATATTAAAACTATCCCTGATAGCACACATACATCACTTGGATGTCTGTTTGATGTGTACTGACATCTAGAAGATGTATTTTTTAGGTTGTTTCCTCATCTGCGAAAAGATGATTTGTTTTTTCTCGGATGTCAAAAGCACACTTGAGACATTTATAATTTAGAATGTATGTAAATTAGTTGTTAATTAGAATACAATGCTTTCCAGAGGAAACGCTCTTAAACAGACATATCAGTGATGTTCGAGTGCTATCTGGGATATTTATGGACATTAATCATGGTAATACTATGGCATTCCCCAAGGTGAATAAATATGGTAATCGTTCAATCCCATAGTATGCCATGGTATACTATCTTTGAACCATTTTTTGCACCTTTTGCATGAAAACAAAGCCTTTCCAAAAAAACAAACCCAGAAAACATCTGGACTCCTGACATGGTAACGTATGTGTTCATTTGATTCTCAATTATACCGTAATACTCTTAAGTTAGCCCTTGTGAGGAGGTCATTGCAGGTTGCAGAACATGAATCTAACCAGAAGGGGGTATCAGCACTGATTCTGCTGTCTCATTGCCACCCTGAGGGCATGTGCATGATCATTAAACAGTACGGATAAGAATCCATCACATTCAGAATAGAACTTGACTTCAGATTTTTGTGTTTCCCAGTTTTTGTTTCCCTTTGCTCATTACATACACGATTCTAGAACATTAATTACAGAAATTCCTCTCAATCAGCCTGGTGGCCATGAACAGATGCCAAAGATTAATTAAAGAATGTAGAGCCACTTGATACCGTCAGAACTCCAGCCTCTAATGTTGTGATCTGAGACAACACCTTTAATAACTTCAAGGAATAGTTTAAAAGAAGCAACACAGTTCAAGATCATGTGGTCTATTAAATGTTCTCAGAACTCATTTCAGAAGAGAGACATGAATCATGTTGTTATGCGCTGGAAATATTTTGGCCAAGTGCCTAATTAACTTCATTGTAAGTTTACTTTGATTAAACTCCCCTCTGCAGTTTCTGGAGCGATTTTCCATTTCTCTGCTTTGTTGGGTTGGTTGATAGCCTCTCTCTCTCTCTCTCTCTCTCTCTCTCTCTCTCTCTCTCTCTCTCTCTCTCTCTCTCTTTCATTCAGTCTTTAGTTCTTTCCAGCTGTGAGTGAAAGTGTGAAGTGAAGGTAGAAAGCACTAGATGGCTTTTGTCTGTCTGGTTGCACATGTTCTTTCTCACAGATCCCAAATCATGGCTGGTGGCCATTTAGAGAGAGTAGCCACAGTAATAAATTGTCTCCATTTGTAGACAGTTTATCTAACAAACTGACAGATGAACAGATGAACATCTAAGCTCTTTGAGATAACTTTGTAAGCCTTTCCAGTTTTATGCAAAGCAACAATTGGTAAATGATCTTACTTATATAGCGCATTTTTAACCATAGTGGTATTCAAAGCGCTTTACACTGCGTCTCATTCATCCATTCACATACACCAATGATGGCAGAACTGACATGCAAGGTGCTAGACTGCAATTGGGAGCAACTTGGTTTTCAGTGTTTTGCCCAAGGACACTTCGGCATCTGGAGTCATGTGGGCCTGGAATCGAACCACCAACCCCAGTCTACCAACTGAGCCACAGCCTCTTTTTGGCAAGGCCTGGTCCACATCAGCAGATGCTGCTTGTGAATAGCAAACTTAAAATGTTTGAGTACTTTTTATCAAAAAGTCAAAGTAGATCTAACCCACACCTCCAATCTCATTTCATTAATTGAAAGGCCAGGTTTGCCATCTCTTGACTTCAATTAGCTTCTAACAATAGCCAATTATCTGCTAAAGCCCAAAGGAGAGCTCTTTAAACCAGCCGGACAGACGCGAGGGGGAAGACAAAGGAATCGTGAACTAAGTACAGAGTGGAATAGTAACTCTCTATTTTTTTATCTTTCTTTATATATACATATATACACATACATACATACACACACATACACACACACACACACACACACACACACACACACACACACACACACACACACACATATACATACATACATATATATATATATATATATATATATATATATATATATATATATATATATATACATACATATATACACATGCATACATACACACATAACAAAACACAAAAAACAATAAAAAAACAGAAAAAAACAAAAACAAAAAACAAACAAATTTAGTTTAGGTGTAGAGATATAGTAGTGTCTACATGTATTGTGATAAGTTTAAGGACTAGGTTAATTTAATATCATATAATAGTAATCATTATTATTAATTACATTTTTTCTGGTGATGTTGTGGAGAGAGAGAAAAAGAAAGATATAGATTTAAACAGATAGATATGGAACAATCACTTATAATAATAATAATAGTTGTAGTAGTGGTAGCAGTAATAATAATAATAACAATAATAGTTGTAGTAAAGGTAGCAGTAATAATAATAATAACAATAATAGTTGTAGTAGTAGCAGCAGTAATAATAATAATAACAATAATAGTAGTAGTAGTAGCATCAGTAATAATAATAATAACAATAATAGTAGTAGTAGTAGTAGCAGCAGTAATAATAATAATAACAATAATAGTAGTAGTAGTAGTAGCAGCAGTAATAATAATAATAACAATAATAGTAGTAGTAGTAGTAGTAGTAGCAGCAGTAATAATAATAATAACAATAATAGTTGTAGTAGTAGTAGCAGCAGTAATAATAATAATAACAATAATAGTTGTAGTAGTAGCAGCAGTAATAATAATAATAACAATAATAGTTGTAGTAGTAGCAGCAGTAATAATAATAATAACAATAATAGTAGTAGTAGTAGTAGCAGCAGTAATAATAATAATAACAATAGTAGTAGTAGTAGTAGTAGCAGCAGTAATAATAATAATAACAATAATAGTAGTAGTAGTAATAGCAACAGTAATAATAATAATAATAATAGTAGTAGTAGTAGTAGCAGCAGTAATAATAATAATAACAATAATAGTAGTAGTAGCAGCAGTAATAATAATAATAACAATAATAGTAGTAGTAGTAGTAGCAGCAGTAATAATAATAATAACAATAATAGTTGTAGTAGTAGTAGCAGCAGTAATAATAATAATAACAATAATAGTTGTAGTAGTAGCAGCAGTAATAATAATAATAACAATAATAGTTGTAGTAGTAGCAGCAGTAATAATAATAATAATAACAATAATAGTAGTAGTAGTAGTAGCAGCAGTAATAATAATAATAATAACAATAATAGTAGTAGTAGTAGCAGCAGTAATAATAATAATAACAATAATAGTAGTAGTAGTAATAGCAGCAGTAATAATAATAATAACAATAATAGTTGTAGTAGTAGCAGCAGTAATAATAACAATAATAGTTGTAGTAGTGGTAGCAGTAATAATAATAATAACAATAATAGTAGTAGTAGTAGTAGCAGCAGTAATAATAATAATAACAATAATAGTAGTAGTAGTAGTAGCAGCCCCCCCCCCGCCCCGCCACCGGCAATCCCAAACCAGCGGTTAAGCCTCTGTGAGCCACTATGTCTTCCTCCACAAAGGATACTGGGGCACCACGGCAGGCACCTCCAAATCAAGATGATCAGAAATCGTTGTTTGGTTGACCTTTTTGGTTTACAATCTTTTGCTGGAATTGCGGTGTGCACCAGTTAGCTCTCCAGCCAGAGACACCACATACAACCCAGATAGCACTCCGACACAGTCACGTTAAAATAAGAGAAGGGTCGAGATGGGTCAAAGGGAGGGGCCGGGCAAATCAAAAATCGCTCAGGTAATGCCTATGCCAATAATATGTGCCAAACGCATCCACCGACAGTACTAGAGCAGCCCCCAGACCCAGACAGATAATAAAGTATATAAATTATAAGTGTATAAATATAATGTTTTTGGATTTGGGTTTTATAAGTGAGGCAGGTGAGAGGGATGATAAATTGTTCTATACTAATATAAATATCAATACTACCACCACTACTACCCCATCAACAATAACAATAATAGCATTAACTATAACAATTACATGCATAATTTACATGCAAAGAAAAGAAATGAAATATATTATAGCATATAAACCATTTTTTACCCCCTGTCCCTTTATTAGAGTAAAGTATGGAAATACAGCAACATAAATACGAGATAAACAAACTAATAAACCAAAAAGCCAAAACAGATATTGCATGATATTATGTGAAGTGTGGGTGTGAGGTTGTGTTTTGTGTGTGTGTGCATCTCTATTCAGAATGTACTGAACAAAAGAAAAGGGTTTATTTATAAATATATCAATAAATAAATATAAATAATAATAAATAAATAAGGGGGGGGGGGGGGGGTGTAAGTCTGTAGTTTTATAGATATGTGTTTGTAATAAAAATAGGAAATAAACATTATTGTTATATATATTAATAGGTTATAAATAGAATTATGATATGATAATACAGTCATAGTAATTAGAAAATATGTATTTATACAAATATATAAATATTTCTTAAATATTTTTTTTTATTGGTTTGTAAATATATGATTGGGAGAGTGTGTGGTTCAGACTCCACATTATTTTGGCACCACAGCCTGTCACTCGGTCCTATTGCTAATATTAATTCAATAGATGTCCCAGTGTTTGATCCATGTGTTAGTCTGGTAAATCTCTTTTCTGCTGACGTTTATACATTTACAAAATGAACATTTTGCATTTTGTTGGGTCTATGAAAATAATTATGTGTCACTTTCGTATGCTAAACAGTTTTGGTACTGTGTTGGGTCACCACTAGATGTTCAATGTAAAATATGGGTCCAAAAGCAAGACAATTAGAGAACCGCTGACTTACATGAAGACATCTGCTTCGATCTGAGACTGACTCACTGCTATTAAAGGTCAATGCTAGATTGTAATGAAATTGATTGGTGTGACTTTGTGATTGTACCCACCAAAGATAGATCAATGTACAGTATGATGTCACTGATGAGTCACAAGCTCAAAGGGACAATCTTGCTTCTGAGGTACTATATGTTTACTATATGTTACTCATTTGAGGGTCGTTCACACCAAATGTTTTGTCTGTCTGTCTGCACAGTTTATCAATTGTTTTTCTATGTAAACATACACCAGACAGATGTTTTTAACTGTTGTGCAGCAGATTTTTCAGAGACTTGCACAGGAGTGCCGTGGTTTTAAGATGCCGTGTAAAGTTAAAAAGTTTAACTTCAACTTTTATAAAAGCGTCTCGAGTCACCTGCATTCTGTTCAATGTGTTTCACTGTGCCTAGCTTTTTTTCATGCAATAATGAGTTTGGTCTGCACTGCCCCTTTTTGTTGCAGTTGTGGCACCTGGTATTCTCATTCTAGAGAATTTTATTGGGCAACAATTTATTTTTGTTACATTTTTCCAGAAGAGAAAAATTAAGATGTCTAACTTTTAGGAGTAAAATAGTATAAATGGACTTGAAGCTAACAGACATAGACCAAAAGCCACAGAACTTTAATTTAGATCGTTTCATTTAAACAAAGCCAAAGCCTTCACAAAACTATCTGCATTGCAATTATGTGGGTCAAACCCTTTTAAAGGAATAATTCAACCCAAAAATTAAAATAAAAAATTAGCTCATTATTTACTCACCCTCATGCCATCCCAGATGTGTTTGACTTTATTTCTTCTGCTGAACACAAATGAAGATTTTTAGAAAAATATCTCGGCTCTGTAGGTATTCACAATGCAAGTGAATGGGTACCAATATTTTGAGGCTCCAAAAAGCACATAAAGGCAGCATAAAAGTAATCCATAAAACTCCAGTGGTTAAATCTATATCTTCAGAAGTGATACGATAGGTGTGGGTGAGAAACAGATCAATATTTAAGTCTTTTTTAAGTACACATTCTCCCCCCATGCCAGTAGGTGAGCACAAATAATGCAAATCGCCCAAAGCAAAATAAGAAGAATGTGAAAGTGAAATTGTAGATTGATAGGAAAAAAGGACTTAAATATTGATCTGTTTCTCACCCACACCTATCATATCGCTACTGATATGAATTAAGTCACTGGAGTCATTTGGATTGCTTTTATGCTGACTTTATGTGCTTTTGGAGCTTCAAAGTTTTGGTACTCATTCATTTGCATTGCATGGACCTACAGAGCTGAGATCTTCTTCTAAAGATCTTAGTTTTTTGTTCAGCAGAAGAAATAAATTCATACACATCTGGAATTGCATGAGGGTTTATTTTTGAACTGTCCTTTAATAAATAATTGGATATCATTTGTGATATAAAAGTAAAAAATGTAAGCTCTTGTTAAAAAGGTCTGCATTTAGTTGTTATGTTGATTGCGTACTATTTTAGATGAAGCTCATGTATCTCTCTCTCTCTCTCTCTCTCTCTCTCTCTCTCTCTCTCTGTCTCTCTCTCTCTCTTTCTCTCTCTCTCTTTTTCTCTTCTGTTTCCTCTTTGTCTCATTTTGTCTTTCTATCTGCATCTGTCAATCTGTTTCTCTCCCCCCTCATGAAAACGTGGCTGTTTTATTTCCGGCTAAATGATTTTCTGTCTGCGCACTGATGAGTCTGCTGTGGTTTAAGGAATAGAAGAATGAAGATCAATGAAGGAGATGTAAACAGCCAGAAAACAAACATCACTGCTGCAGAATAGGCCTACCCTCAATTCATACACGCAGATACATGGCAATAAAAAGTACAGTTTTTGCTATAAATGTATGAATGTCATTGCAATTGATAACAAGATCCAAGTGGCTTTTTAGAAGATTACAAAAGTCAATTTTCCAAGCAATATACTGTAAATGAAAAAATATAAAAATATATATCCTTAATAGTGACTCAAAAGGGTCCAGTTAGTTCCCGGAAATGCTCTAGCATCATTTGTTTGCAGATGCATCTCTCTAATGCAATGAAATATGGCTTCTGTGTCCAAATACTTTTTTCAGCCACTGTATATCACTTTGAGAGCCCAAAATATCATTTTACTGTGAAATATATTTGTATGACATTTTCAAAGCAACCATGCCACCATGCTTATCAGAACACTCGTATATTATTAATATCATTAATATGGTGCAACTGATCTTATAATGTAAAAAACACAAACAAAGGGGATCACTACATATTTTTTACTAAAATGTGAAGCAGCTGCCATATTTATGTCAGATTTGAGTCAACAGCAAAGGTTTCAACTGCAACAATGTGGCATTTCTTTTTTATTATTATTCCTTTTTATCCCCTTTTCTCCCCAATTTGGAATGCCCAATTCTCACTAATTAGCAGGTCCTCACGGTGGCGCTGTTACTCACCTCAATCCGGGTGGCAGAGATCAAGTCTCAGTTGCCTCCACTTCCAAGAGAGTCAATCGGTGCTTTATCACGTGGCTCGTCGTGCATGACACCGTGGAGACTCACAGCATGCGGAGGCTCATGCTACTCTCCGCAATCCACGCACAACTTACCACACGAACCAATGAGAGCGAGAAGCACCAATCACGACCACGTGGAGGTTACACCATGTGACTCTACCCTCCCTAGCAACCGGGCCAATTTGGTTGCTCAGTAAACCTGGCTGGAGTCACTCAGCATGCCCTGGATTCGAACTTGCAACTCCAGGGGTGATAGTCAGCGTCAATACTCGCTGAGCTACACAGACCCCCAAATTGTGGCATTTCTAGAGTTTTATTGGACAGCACAATAATTAATGTCAAAGTAATTGATTAAGTGCATTCAAAGGTTCCACATGGATCTACAAATTTCTTGGAACATCCAGACAAATGATTCATTCCGTTCTGCTCTGTGGATTCAAAATCACCTTGAGTGCACTAAACCATTTAACTCAGTGAATTATGATCATAATTGTTTTGCAGCTGTAAGATCATTTGCAATCAATGAAACTTTCAATTATGAGGGCTTCAGTTACTGTTGTTATTAATGGTTTTCAGACGTGTTGAAATAATTATCTGCTGTTAACCATTTCCCTTTGTTGTGGTCAATGGTTCTGCTGTCTAATTAGCTTAACCGTCCCCCAGAGGTGCTTTTACTCAGAGTACAGTAAAGCCAGACTAAACAAGGTGAATGCCGACTAGTTGTTTCTGAACATTCAAACCTAAATATTTTACATCCTTGCACATGTAAAATACGTCATGCCATGATAATTATGGGAAAGTACATACTTTTGCATATGTAGTAAGGAGTGACGGCTGGTGCTTATCAAACGTGGGGAAGCACAGACTACTCAAACGGTGAAATTTCTAAACGACAACAATGAACATAGCGCAAAACTGTTTTTCCAACAAAGCTGTCAAATCATCCGATTATGAAAGCTGGAATAAACTTGTTACATCAGATTGAAAATACTCTGAGCTGCCAAATGGTCTGCGTGTGACAACCTTGTTTCTACATATCATAAGCTTCCAATCACTTTTTCAATTACTGGCTGTTTGATCCAAAGTCCGGCCTATTTTAGAGCTCTTCATATAGAGAAGCCGGGCTTCAAGGCAGGATAAAAATACATTGATTAAAAGCCCAATGTCCAATTGGCAATAGATTCAGATTCAATGCAAATAGTGCCCAAAAGCTCCTATAGACACCCAAAGAAGCATGTCATTATTGCTAAAAAAGTGGGCAGTCCTCATTATTACTTAACTTTTAGGTTAATACATTTGGTCTCACATTCCTCACTACTTTTGTCCAACTGAAAGGTGTTGTGGCAATATTTGACCAAAAATCGTGAATAAATGCACACTTTGAAAATTCGACTATTTCAAACATAGTGCTATTTGGACTGTACTACTTCCAATCTTGCATGCAATTTAAGGCAGAATGTATGCAGATTGGCAGATAGCTACATATATTGAGCAATAGGCAGGAAATCGAGTGTCATTATAACAATTCAAACTGTTTTGCCCCTTATAATCTGTAATTGTCTGCACCAAACAGTCAGAACTGGAGTGTTCTTGAAGCTCCAAACATATGAGTCACAGTCAAAATTCTCTCTTTCTCTCTCTTCCTCTCTCATTAATCCACATCTCGCTGTATGAGTCCTCCAGCTCTCTCAAATATAACTGCTCTCCTCTATAATTGCTGACAGCTGTCACAGCCCCGCTCCACAATACCTGAACACCTCTATAGGGCACATACGTATGAGATGAACGACACATTCATTACAGGATGGTTGAAATTAACCTAATAAATGCAAGTTAGTGCAACTGTTGAGACTCCGGCTGTTTCGGAGTCTTAGATCATGATATTAAATAAGTCTCTTGAAACACAAGCAGCCAAAGTGACATCAGCTGCAAAGGAAAGACATTTCAGAGGCAGTCCAAATTATAACATTTTGATGAAAGTTAACAAAGACAGTTTCGGAAGCTTTTGCACGATTCGTCAGTGAATTACATGCACTGATGAATCGTGCACAGTAAGACCAGAAAGTAAATCAACAAAGGGTCAATTTTGATTTCATGTTTACATTATAAACTGAAAAGACAAGAAAGTTAGGCTCTGTTTAACATGGAATACTAGTGTGTTGCACAGTGTAAGTATATTGCCTTTTGATTTTAAGAATAGTATGTTTAGAAGTATGCAGTATACACCAATAAAAAGTGTCTCACCAAACTTTTCGTCATCACTGGGGTTATGCAGAGCGATTCGCTCCATGCATCTTTCCTCCTCGCGTTTAATGACGCAGTTGGAGATCTCTGAATGTATGGGCCACATCTGAGACAATACAAAGATAAAAGTAAATCTTTAAAAAAAATACTAGAACCACATATAAGCAACATGAATAAACAGAAGCAGCACAGATGAATTGACACTATAAAAAACATAAAATGCTGCCACAAATAATGTGCCTGCACAAAAACACAAATCTGAAAACTAAACCTGAACTAAAAACTAAAAAGTTTGTTGTGATCCTGTTTATTTACCCCTCTGGGGGTTAAATAAAAACCTTTTATAGATGCTGTCCTTTACAGAGGTAGTGTTCTGTCTGCCTCTGCCATCTGTAGGGTTTGATCCAGCATTTGATTGAACGTCCCTCTATTAACCGCCCCTGAAAATCGAGCTAACACTAGCTTCTGAGGAATCTAGGTATTTTTAGGGCGCAATCATTTGAAAAACTGGATGCTTTTTGTCTTTGGCACCATTCGGAGTAAATTCTAGAGACTTGTGCGTGGAAATCCCAGGAGATCAGCAGTTACAGAAATACTCAAACCAGCCCATCTGGCACCAACAATCATGCCACGGTCCATATAACTGAGATTTTTTTTTTCCCATCCTGATGGTTGATATGAATATTAACCGAAGCTCCTGACCCATTTCTACATGATTTTATGCAATGCACTGCTGCCATACGATTGGCTGATTAGATAATCGCATGAATAAGTAGTTGTACAAGTCTTCCTAATAAAGTCCTCGGTGACTGTATATTCAATCTTTTTGGTATAAAGTATGTTCTCTTTAGAACCCCAACCTTTTATTTTTTTTACTTCCTTTGGGACAATTCAAAACTTAATTGAGGGGCTAGACCCAAAACCCCTGACCCAAATAGATCCTGTCTACAGTCTGTAAGAGAGAGGCCAGATTCCAGATCAAAAAAAAATCTTCCCAGAAAAACAAATAATTTGATGAACGATGCTGCGTCATCATTGCTGCTGACCACACTGGGCAATTTGGAGCCAGAGAACCTATTTATAGACTCAAGCATTAGATTTTAATTTTACACAGTGGAATTTAATTAGGTAAATATTCTTTTGTTGTTTTGCTTTGTACAACAGAGTGTCTGCGTATGCCTGCCCACTTTTCAGCTGTCTAGAAGTAATTTTCCCATTCATTTATTTTCCATATAGGGATTTCATAATAATCCTTCATAAGGTGAATCACGACATTGCAAACTTAAATTTTCGTCTTTAATGAGAACATTAACCACAATCCCATGAAGCATTACGAATGACGTAACTGAAATTATAATATAACAATATTGTTTTAAAATGAATACGATTATATAAACAGTATGTTTAAATTACATAGCAAAATATTAATATATATATATATATATATATATATATATATATATATATATATGCAAATATATATGCAAATATATATGTATTTCGAGAGTGTAGGGAGACTGACTCGATTGTGTCATTCACAGTGTGTCATGGGAGTGGCTGGTCTTTAAAGGTTTATAAGTTAGCATAAAAATCCGTTCACCTATGGAGAAAATGAATGAGATTTTTGCTTCCCAAACAGATTCCAAGAAATGTTTTGAAAATCAAGATCAAATAAAGCAGGTAAGAGTCTGAGTGCAATTTTGTGTGTCATATGTATGTCCACTAGGTATATCAGTAATTGCATGCATTTGAGTGTACTGATTCTAACTGCGCTTCCACCATTCAAAATATGACTCATTCTCCAGACATAAACACACAGATAGCCCTTCACACTCTTTGACCAATAGGACAAAAATAATGAGTTCTCTATAAATCTCTCAGTTGTTTATCCTAGACAGCAATTACATTAAGGAGTGCACATGGAAACCTCCTGCTTCTCAGATGTTTCTCCTGAGAAAAAGACCTCTGTAATCTTTCAACAATGTCTCAAACTGTGCTCAGATTTGCCAAAATACTAAATTCTGCATTGAAAAGACAGAGATCTCCTTATGAACACTGTATGAACATTTCTCATAAAATTCTTTCAAGATCTAATTAGTTGAGCTTTGCTATCCACATTATCGTATAGTTCTATAGTCTTACATTGCATGTGAACAATTGTCTCTTTTGTAACTATTCCAAAAAAAACGAATTTTAGAAGAAACATCTGAGACAAAGTGTATATTTTCTATAAATAAATTAAGGACTCCTATAAAGTCTGCTGAAATAAAATGAGTGACCTCTTAGCAATACCATTTTCCTCTAAATTGTTTTTACTAGATTTATAGTTAAAATACACATTAGAACAATTCAAACATCTTTGTTTCTCTTTTTTGTTAGATAAAAGATAAGATTTTTATCTTATTATGTCTATAATGTCAGATGTCTGTAACCTCACTGCAGGGAAATTACCAAGAACTAACAAAACAATTATGACAAAACGTTAACTGTAGATATCTTAAAAACACAGGATGTATTTCTTTCTTTTCATTCTTTTTAAAAGGTCAACCTCTATCATATGTTCTCAAACTGGCAGTGGTATTAAAACAGAACTGGATTTTAACTATGGTGTTTCAAGTGGCCTGATCTCATGAAAATTACATGACTGTGGCGACATTTTTGCAAAAGGATTTTACGTGGTTTAGCACATGTATAGCGGCAGTTCCGAGGTGAATTATCCACTGTCTGGTGCTAAAAAAGTGAGTTCCCCGTCTGTTGCTCGTTCTGTCGAATGAAAAGACACTAGGGGACTTCTTTGAAACAGAAACTTTGAGCGGCTTGCCTCACGGCCAGTCTGTTTACTCCCTTGGACCCCACGAGCTGGATGATGATTTTGTCGCTGGATCGGAGAGCGTCACAGCGGCATCTGATGCTGATGACTCGACAGGGCTGCCACCTCCGGGTCTGCTTGTCCAGTCTGAGCCTGACGCACAGATGTCCGCTATGCTTGTCTGGGCCGCCGTGAGCACGGGGCAGGACTGGAACCCTCCGTCCCCCCTCACGGCTAGATGATTCGTTCCCCAGGTCAGGGCGCCGCTCACAGCCACGCCCCCACCAGTTCCTTTCTTCCCGGAGGAGCATGACGAAATGACGAAGCTGTAGAGGGCACCTTCTACTGCCCAAAACAAGCTTCCTCGCTCCTCCGCTTTCACTACCCTCGACGGCGGAGCGGCTCCAAGCTGTCTCCGCTTTGCGTGCCATGGCCCCCCTAAAAATCCACCAGGCCAAAGCACTTAAAGATCTGCACTTGGATAGTCCTGATCCTGATGTGCTGCAGGAACTGTGCTCGATGACTGATCGGGGGCACGAAGGTCACAGAGTCGGCACTCGGATGGGTGATGGCCACCCTCGTGGTCCAGGAGCATCATCTATGGCTGGACCTGGTCGAGATATGGGAAGTTGACAAAGCATGCTTTATCAACGCCCCCGTCTCCCAGATCCGTCTATTTGGTGACACCATTGATGACATTGCCCAGCAGTTCTCAGTGGTGAAGAAACAGATGGAGGCCTTTTCCCGCATCATGCCCCACCGCTGTACCAGCACGGGCCGTGCTCTGTCTGCTCGCCGAGGGCATCCTCCTGCGGCTTCCAAGCATCAGGCAGCTCCGCCTCATCCTGGGCCCAGCTCTCAACCCCAGCGTTGAGCGCCCTGCAGGAAGCGCATGCCCCCCCGTCTCCTGAACGTCCTCGAGGACCCAGAAGGCTCCCAAGCATTCCTGAGATGGATGACCCAGGGAACGAGACGTTTGCTCCGGAGCTGGTAAGCATACCACTCCATCCCCCAGTGGAGGGCCGGGAGGAGAACCTTCAGTTAAAAGTATTTTCTTTGCCGAACCCCATTCGGGCTGTGTTTCCCACATTCTCAATAATAGAGCAATTTCCTCTTTCCCTGTGTTACCTGGCCTGCAAATGCCATTCTCACGGCAATCCTTTGCCACACCGTGGACCTCTCGCCTCTGGACTCACGACCGCTGTCCCCAGGCCGGCCAGTACTGACGAGTCCAGAGGACACCTACACGGGACCTCCTCCTCAGTCACTATCCGCCCTCTGCCGGGTGTGCGAAACAAGGTAAGTGCTTCGAGTGTTCTCTCAGCACTAAAGCCTCGGGAAGCGCTTTTTGCCTCCTGACGCCACATTACTTGCTCTACAATGCTGCGAAGCCTCGCCAGGTATGTTAAAAACGATCGCCCCCTTTGTGCCCCTTGCACGGAGCTTGGATGCATGGCTCTCACTTCCCAACCCATCACGCTGGCTGGCCAGGACCATCCAACTCGGCTACATGATTCAGTTTGCCAGGTCCCTGTCCCCTTTTGGCGGCTTCCACTTTACCTCGGTGCACGGCGAAGACACCAACACCCAGCATGCGGAAATTGCGACCATTTTACTAACAAAGACGCGATAGAGCCTGTCCTTCCAGCCAAGATGAAGAAGGGTTACTACAGCCCTTACTTCATCATACCCAAGAAAAGCGGCAGCTTACAACCAATCTTGGACTTTAAACCGGGCCTTACAAAAACTCCCATTCAAAATGCTCATGCAAAGACACAGTCTAACTTGCGTCCGGCATCAGATTGTTTTGCAGCGGTAGAACTGAAGGACGTGTAATTCCACGTCTCTATTTTGCCTCGACACCGACCCTTCCTATGGTTCACATTCGACAGCCAGGCATATCAGTACAAGGTCCTCCCCTTGGCATGTCCCTGTCCCCTTGCATCTTCATGAAGGTCGCAGAGGCAGCACTTGCCCCGCTAAGGGAAGTGGGCATTTTCGTACTCAATTACCTCGATGACTGACTCATCCTAGCCCACTCTCGAGAGTCACTGTGGCCCACACGGTCTTGGTTCTAAGATCTCACACTCATTGCGAAAGCCCCTCTCTGGCAAATTCCCCAGAGGAAGGACCTTCTTTCTCATGGACGGGGCATCCTCTGGCACGATCTGATTATCAGGTTCCTTAGAGGTGCCCAGAGGCTGAACCATCCCAGGCCATGCCTGTTCCCCTCATGGGATCTCTCCATGGTCCTTTCAGAGACTCCCCCTTCGAGTCGCTAGAATCAGTTGAACTCAAGCCCTTTCCTTGAAGACGGCCCTCCTTATCCCTCCCATGTCGTCCTAAGACCGCGACCGGGCTACATGCCCAAGGTTCCTATGAACCCCTTCTGGGACTAGGTAGTGAACCTGCAAGCGAAGCTGCCCTGGGAGGAGGCAGACCCAGCCTTTTAGTTGTTGTGTCCAGTGTGTGCTTTGAGTACCTATGTGGACCATACGCAGAGCTTTAGCTCATTGTCTGCTTTGGTGGACAGTGGAAAGGGAATTTTGTCTCCAAACAGAGGCTTCCCACTGGGTTGTTGATGCCATTGCATGGCAGGCCGTGCCCGCCCCCTTGTGGGTTCGAACACTCGAAGAGTAGTGTGGCATCCTCGTGGGCACTGGCCAACGTCACCTCCCTAGCAAACATATGCAGAGCAGCGGGCTGGGCAACACCCAATACCTTTACGAGATTTTACAATCTCAGGGTTGAGTCGGTCTCATCCCGAATATTGTCAGGTCCGAACCGGTAGAACTCAGTAACGTGGTACAACTGACCGGGTGTACCGCTTGCACCTAGTGTCTTCCCCTCCACTGAGGCGAACACGTGAGCTCTTATCCCAGGAGATTCCACTAACTCGGCTCCCTGGATGACTCCTCCCTAGCCCATTCGTCCGCGAATTCGGTGTCCCTGACCAGACACACTACAGGTACTAAAATTACTCTGTACTGGAATAGGTGCTCCACAGGATGGGCCCTTGTGTGGATTAATCCCCATGAGTGTATTGTCCGCGGTACGGTCCTCCTACAAGCAGAACCACATCTCCCTTGGGCAGTCCCCGCTGCCCCCCGGTCACCGTGTTTGTAGCAACTCCTCCCTCGCAGCAGGTAGGATTTACCACTGTGCCATTCCCACATGTGGCCTGAAAACCTGTGTGACGTATTCCGCCATTCTTTATTTCCCCCCAGCCTGGGCAGGTGGTGGTCTCTGCGGGGTCTTTCCCCCCGAAAGAATAGCAGTTGGAAATGAATGCCTTCCCCGATGCGTGTGATAGCGTTAAGATGGCCCCAGCCACTTTAACTCTATGCGAAAAACATAGAGAGAGAAATGCTCCCATGCTTGGCACGTTGCTTTGTTCCCCCCTTCGGGGTGCTGGGAACCTAAGAAATTTATGACAATTTTTATGGGCATTGGGGAAGGTTTTATATCAACAAAACCTACCTCCCTAGCTTAACCTAAACCTAACCAATGGTGTCATAAAAGCTCATTTGTCATGAAAAACGCAATTACTGAAGCAATAATAACATTTTGTGGTGCTTCTATGACACTTTCAGCTCACTTATCAACTCACACGCTCTTCAGGACTCATAACACGGTCACAATGCTTCTGTTATTGTCATAACATAACAATGCTCTATCAGTTGAGCTACCACGCAATTTGATCGCACTCAAACAAGCTTGTAAATGTGGTTGGTTATGTAATGCAAATGTTCAAATGTTTTTGCATTACAAGTCATGTGCTATTGTAAAAGTCTTTAGATGTTCTAAGATAACTGAATGAGGAACAGGGTGAATAGTAAATGTTATGAACCGATAATCTGCCAATTTACTCATGATTTGTGTAAAAGGGAATAAAAGTAATTTTTGTTGTAGCGCCTCTAGTGTTCAGCAGGAGACTTAAGCGATAAGTACAATGAGCCATGTGATAATAATTCTGCAAAAATGTAGGTATAATAACATGATTCTGTGAGACTAGGTTGTGTTTTTTCATGAGAATACATGTACAAATACACAGCTGTCTGTGCTCTTACCAGACTGATGATGAGAAAGAGGACGAGAAAGGCCTCTCGTGCCATGTGTCTATACATTCTGCTCACTGTAGTTTTCAGAGATTGCACACCTTATAAAGCCTGAAAGAGACAGTACAATATTTTAAAACACACATACTGTAGAGAGCTGCTTCTACAAACTGCAGTATCTGTTCTGCTATTGTCCACATCATAATACAATGCACAACTCAGGCTATTGCAACATGATCACATGGGAAGTCGGCATGTTGTTTCCAAGAGTTCCGGTACCCTAGGATTGGCCACATTATGCTGAGACAATGACAAGCATAATTTCCTATCAGATATTTTTGTATCAGCTCAAGTGTGTTTACTTTTCCCTGTGGCGGAGACTTGTGTCTTGGCAGAACAAAAATGGTTGTTTCCCAGTCAATGGCAATTTTTAATCCGGGATTGGCATTTTCAACTGCTTTATTTGATTTGCCTACTACATTGTACATCCATACTTTCATTGGATAGTTAAGAAACACCCATCCCAGTTTGAAAAATGGCCACAAATTTGGAAGCGGCCATTACTCTTCCGCAGAGAACTAAACTTCATGTGGCGCAACCGGAAGTGTGTAAATTCAGTAGCATGGGAGACCCCGGTTTGGATCCCGCATTGAAACCAGGAAGTAATCACATTTGCATAATCAGTGACGATCATGATTTGGAGGTTGCATTTTTCCCTCTAACATTACATCTTCACTCCATTGATGCTAAGGTTTAGGTTTAGGTGTTTAGTTTGCAGGGTACGGTTTATAAAATATGCGTTCCTCTTTACTGTATTACAGCCTGTACAGCTGAAAACAACTTGCTTCAGAACTTGCTTTTGGCGCCCCTCTGTGGACATTTTACCCAGAAAATAGAGCTCACACGTACTCATATGCTCAACAACAGTTTCCGCTTTGGAGGGGAAGTGTTTCACATTTCAGCAAGCACAGACCCATTTAAGATAAAGTCAACATATTCTTTCCAATTTCATTGTGAGATCAGTCTGTTTATTGTTTAGTTTGGATGCACAACAGCAGAACTAAACACTCCTGTATAATTCTATATATACTGTACTATCCAATTGAAGGAGGTAGATAATCAACATGTTCAATGTTGTGGAAAAAAAAGTTCAGCTCCCTCACCACGCTAGACAGCTACCGTTTTGGTCCATGTTTGTAATATGCAAAGCCTGTTCAATGACTGTTTCAACAATACATGATTAATAATATCATTCTACATATGTGCGACTACAGTTGGAAATTTACGAATGCCCAAAGTATACAAACAGTGTTGATTACCCTTTTTATTACCCAACCAAAGTATTGCCACAATGAATGTGTGCTATCATTTTTATAAATCTGGGACCCACTTTATTATTTTAGGTTTACTATTTAATTAAGAAATTGGTACAATTAACGTATTATGTACATACATGTTGTTGCATTGTACTTATATTTAAAGATTCTGCATTTAAATATATGTGTAGTTTCACTGTTAACCTTATTCTAAACCTAACCCTACCACAACCCTTCCCTTAACCCAACCCAAATCTAGATCAGATTAGTTTAGATTCAACTTTATTGTAATTGTGCACAGTACAGTACAGAGCCAATTAAAGTTAGCATCTTACTAGAAGTAGTTATGCAGTACAGTAGTAGAGACCAGCTCAGTGCAAATAACAAGCAATATTTATAGATATGGTGCATTGTACAGAGATGTGTAAATGGCTGGTGACCATTAGAGTACAAATAGCATAATGTATAAATAGTGCAAAATGTGTAAAAAGGGAAGATTGTCGATAAGGTATAAAATGGCATTTTATCAAGGTACCATCTAAACCCAAACCCTACTCCTAAACCTACCCGTACCTCAACCTCAGTAGCAGCAAATGTAAATCTTGTGAGACAACATGTAGTTAAGCAATATGTACACTGTATTGTAAGTATTTTAATGTTAGTATATAGTATTTAAAGACACTTAATAAAAAGTGGGACAGAAGTCTGACTAGAACAGCAGAAACTCCAGCATTAAATGCAGAATTTAAAGTGCTTATGACAGACGTCAACGATTCTGCTCATAGTGATTGGCTGCTACCCAGCGTTTTTTGCTTGTCATTGGCATAAAGCAGAGTATTTCTCTCAACCACCCTCAATGCTTTCTCTGCGCCTCTGCCAATTCCACAATCCCCCTCTCAATCATGGGTTATGTTTTGTTCTTTTGTTTTTATTTGTTCTATTGCTTGAAATATTCATTTTTTTATTATTATTATTACTTTACTACTGACTGTCTATACTTGTCTTTAATAATTACTCATTTTGTAAATATTTTGTTGTGGTATTGAAATTGATATTTAAAATTATAAATTGCTTTCATTTGTAAGGAAATTACATATTATAACTGAAATATAACTCAATTTAATCAGAATCTAATCAAATTGAATCTAAAAAAGTAACGAGTCAGGAAATCTGTATCAATAGCCAGCCCTACTTACATGTGTCTCAGATTAAGCAGCATAAAAAAATTGATTAAACAATACACACTTTCTGAAATTCTGCAATTCATCCAACCCTGCAAGTCAGATTATGCCTTAATACTTTAAGATCAGATGGGCCCATCAGAGACATTTTTTTTAACGATTTAGTATATTGTTCAGCACAATGAAACTCTTAACTAACCATATCAGGATTCAGATCGCTGCAACTAGAGGTGGAAGTCATCCAAATATGGGCAGAGAGGATCGTTCAGTCTAATAGATATTATAGATATTCCAAAGTTTTCCTCTCAGTAAACCTCCATATATGACAGCAGACAACAATTTTGGTGGAATCTGAGATAGGATTGGTGCATTACAGCGTATTACATTTACAGTTAATCGTTAAGCAGACCCTTTTATCCAAAGTGACTTACAAATGAGGAACATAGCAAGCAATTTGTTATACAAAGTTCAACAACTTCTACAGTGTTGTACTGCCAAGCTCTCAAGGTGGCTGGAGTAGTATAGGTACTAGTGCAGAAGAAAGAGACAGAAAGAGATGGAAGGATTTATTTTTTTTGTACAGTAAGTGCAAGTTAAGTTCAATAGCAAGTGCAATCAGTGTGGATTGGTTAAGTGTTTGCGGAACAGAAGTGTTTTCAGCTGGTTCTTGAATGTTGAGATGGTATCAGCAGATCATGTAGATGCTGGAAGCTCATTCCACCACAGTGGAACAGAGAAAGTGAAATATTGTGAAATAGAATTTGAGCCTTTTTGTGATGGGACCACCAGGCGCCTATCATTCATAGATCGCAGAGAGCGAGTTGTAGCATAAACCTGGAGAATTTAATTGAAGTAAGATAGTGCAGTTCCATTGGCTGTCCTGAGGGCCAGTGTCAAAGCCTTGAGTGGGTACAGGCAGCTAGAGGAAGCCAGCGAAGTGCAATCAAGAGTGGGGTGACAAGAGCCCTTTTTGGCTGATTGAAGACCATGTCTACGATTCAACTATGATTCAACCCATCCAAGTGCAGTTCCTGTGATGCCCAGGTGAGAGATTGTTTACAGGAGAATCTTGTGGTTCACTGTGTTGAAAGCAGCAGACAAGTCATAGAGGATGTGGATGGATGATTTGGAGTTAGCTCTTGCCAGTCTCAGGGTTTCAGCAACTGACAAGAGGGCACTCTCTGTTGAGTGTCCTCTTATGAAGCCAGACTGATGTCTGTCGAATAGGTTATTCTGTGTGTGAAAAGCTGACAACTGGTTGAATACAACACTCTAAATAGTTTTAGACAGGAAAGGTAGGAAAGAGACTGGCCTTTAGTTTTCCACTACTTTCGGGTTATGTGTTGTTTTTTTGAGCAGTGGGGATACTTGAGCCAGCTTTAATGTATTGGGAAAGTTTCCTGTTGTGAGAGAGTGTGCTGATTATATGTGTGTGTGTGTGTGTGTGTGTGTGTGTGTGTGTGTGTGTGTGTGTGTGTGTGTGTGTGTGAGTAAGAGTGATGGAGAGGCAGCTTTCATAAGAGGTGAGGGGATAGGGTCAAATGGACAGGTGGTAGGATGGTTAGAAAGAAGCACTTTGAAGACTTCAGTCTAGGAGACAGAGGAGAGAGAGGATGGGATGTTGGAAAAGAGTGGCTGTGAGAGTTAGGTGTAGAGAACTGGCTGCTGACGCTCGCTACTTTGTCAGTAAAAAACATGGCAAAGTCATCAGCAGTCAGAGAAGTAGTAGGATGTAGTTTAGGATGATAGAGAAGAGACAAGAAAGTTGAAAATAGTTTATGTGAATCTGAAGTGTTACTGATCTTATTCTGGTAATAATCCATTTTCGCACTAGAAACGCTGGCAGCAAAAGAGGAGAGAAGTGATTGATACTTGCTCAGGTCCGCAGGGTCACTTGACCTGTGGAGTGCCATCCTCAGGGAATGAGGACAGCAATACATCTAGCTCTTCAGTAAAGTTGCCTAGTTGACCTGGGGGCCTATAGATGACCAAAAAGTTAATTTTTGCAGGATTAGTGGCAGTAATGGCATGATATTCAAAAGTTGTGTTATTGCAGAGATGAGAGCGGAGTGAATTTCCATGAGTTGAGCAAACCAGTTCCCCACCCCACCCTGTTAGATGAGGGGTGTTGGTGAAAGTGTAGTCAGCTGAGAGAGCTGAGGGAGTTGCAGTGTTGTTTGTGGAGATCCAGGTCTCATTCAGAGCCAAAACAATGAGTTTTGACTGACTGGCAAAGGCCAGAATGAAGTCAGTTTGATGACAGCTGACTGGCAGTTCCACAGTCCAAAAGAGATGGAGAGGGGCTATGGAGAGGCAGTGCTAAGTGACCTTAGGTGCTCTGAAATGCATAGTCTTTAGCGCGTGCGTGTAGATTTTCACCTGCATGAAACAACAGGAATGTACTGAAAACATAAAATGTACCGTAACTATAATGAATATATAGAAGTGCTATGTGGAAAAGGAAGAGAAACGAAAGACAAAACTTAGCATAGTGGCTGGCACCTTGCCGGTTTCCTTTCTCGGTGGACACATGCATGTAGACTCACAAATCTTCACACGAGAGAGGTCTTCACAAGAAGAGGGCTGCACACCAGGGCTGCCACTACAGGTCTCTCACTACTTAAGTACTAATAGCTAATCACAGTCCAGACCACAATTAGCAACTCAAAGTAAAAAAGTGTCAAATGCCTGAAACTTCAGATAGATTGCCCTAAAATATTCATTAATAGTCAAAGATTTGCCTTAATTGTCACTGAAGTGCAGAAAAATATTCTTGCTAACACAGCTACCCAGTACAATGTCACGGCTAACAAAACTACAGTTGTTGTTTTCCTCTGACAGACCGAATGCTTGTCCTGCAAGGTAAACAGCAATGGGCCTGCTATTTATCTCAACAAGTATTTGTGAGTCCAGCCCACAACTTAGCAACTCAAAGTCAAAAAGTGCCAAATGCCAGAAACTTCAACTGGATTGCCCTAAAATATGTATGTATTAGGGGTGTAACGATACATCGATATGGATCGATGCATCGATCAAACGTCTAACGATACGATGCATCGATGTCACACACAAAATATCGATTATGAGATACCTTTATTTTGACAGTCTCCACGTCCTCACGTAACATCCGTTTACGCATTTCCGCCAAAGCGCGCGTTTTGTTTTTCTCACCATACTGCCTGCCTGCCACTTGTGTGTCGGATTGCGAATGAGATGCAGCAACAAAGCGGCTGTAGCTGCGAAAATACCATGGAAAAGACAGACACTGAACATTTTGACGCTGTTGTCGGGCGCAAATCGTGGGTTTGGAAACATTTTGTATTTTCCAAAAAAGATGGTCAGGTAAATAAAACCCATGTTATGTGTACACGTTGCCAGTACAAGCTAAAATATTCGGGAAACACCACAAACTTGTCAGTGCATCTGAAAAGAAAACATGGAATCGAGGAGAGTAACGTTAATTTGGCTGAAGAAAAACAGCCTCTGTCACGTTGATCAGTTGATTTTTTTTAAAGAAAAACCTCTCAAAAGAGACCACTGCACTGTAGCACTTGTTTGATTCATAGATCTTATGTTGTGTGAAAGATCAAATGTCAGATAAGTTTAACAGTTTTATGTTTGTATTTTTTATATTAGTTTGTTTTATTTCATTTATTTATTTAACTAGAGTATCTCAGTTATTTGCACTATTGCACATGTTGGCACAAAAGACTGGAAGGCTTTATTGACTTTATTGACCATTATAAGCTTGATTGATTTGATCAATCTCCCCTCCATTATTTATTTTTATTTATTTTATTTTTGTGTTGTTGTAAATGTCCCAATTGGGAAAGAGGGTGCAATTTTCAAAGTGTTTAATTAAACATTCATGTTATATATCTTTTGGTTGCATTTGTGAGTTAATAGAAATGAAACTGGTTGTGTAAAGTGGCGCATAATATCTAAATATCGATTAATCGTTCGATATAGCAATGAATCGAATCGAATCGTAATCGTATCGAATAATTTTTTGAAGGATCGGCAAATATCGTATCGCTGGCTGAGAGAATCGATATCGAATCGTATCGTGATGAACTGTCCGATTTACACCCCTAGTATGTATGTGCACGGTTTACATTCACTGAGCCCAAATCTCTAGAGATTCTGACGAGTTCACTTTCACACTCGTGTAAATGTAGATTTATACAGTCTTTCTTTGAAAAATTCTCTCTTTTTTTTACTCTGTGCTATTATTGTAACCCCTGTGGACAAGCAAGAGAGGCACTTCAAGGAGAGACAGACAGTTGACTGTCAATCAAATAACAGACATGGGTTTTTTATGGATGCACAACACACTCTGGGGCTCTGATAACCATCATAATGAAAAGTGCAGGGAACACAGCTCTGTTGCTGAATGGGGTCTGTGCTCTTGATGCAGAGGAAAAAGACCATCTTGCAATAATAATGACTATCATTTAACCTAGTATGTTCTTTCTTTATGTTACTGTTAGTGATATTGCTGTATTATTTTCTTTTACACAGAGACATAGAGTCGTCAAGGACACACACACACACACACACACACACACACACACACACACACTAGTTTTTCTATCATGATATGGGACTTTCCTTTGACTTCTATTGCTTTTATCTTGAGCTAATAATATTTTAGTACCCCTAAACCTTTTAGTATTTTTAGATTATCATTAAGACATTATATAGTATGTTTATTAAGCCATTTTTGACATCATGGGGATATATGGCCAGTTCGATTTAGGCAACACACACACACACACACACACACACATACACACACACACACACACATAAATTACAATTAAAAACATGCACATTTTCATCATCGATCAAAGAATTATGAGTGGAATTCACAGAACACTGTGATATATCAACTTAACGTGGTTTATAATGTCACAATATTTAGATTTTTCAAGGTCAAAAGTGAAGTTTGTAAAGGCTGCTCAGCAAAATGCAAGTCATTATACTGTACATTATATGACCTTAAGAGATGCAAATTAAAATAATGAGTAATGAGCAAATCAACAGAAATGTATATGATGTTAATTTTGAAAGGGAATACAGAAGTAGTTGAATTTATTTTGCACGAATGTAAAAGCAACATTAGTCTGCGCTGTGAGTCACTGCATGCCTTCAAATCCACTGCAGAAATCTGGACTGATTCATCAATGGTGATATGCAAAGCAATTGAAAGAGAAAACAGCTCTAAAGCAAGAGCAATTGAATGATTATTGGCTTTACACAGGATCTTTGCTGTAACATGCCCTGGTAACATTCCCCAGCACAGACAGAAATGAGTTTGGTTCATATAATGTATCAAATCATGTTCATATCAAAAGTGTGTTTTCCTCTATGGATGCGTTTGCGAACAAAGTCACATTTCACCCAAAAATTAAAAGCAAAACACAAGACATTTTATTTTGCATAAATAAAAAAGGCCTATTTTAGGACTATTAAGGTTGTATTTGCATTGTGACATTTCTTTCATCTCCAACAGTCATTACTGTAATGTGTCCAAATGTTCAACTTTTGAATTCTCATTATTCGGATTATATTCTCATTACTGTAATAATGAGAACTCTCCTGTCCTGACACATTGAATGTTCCTTTAATTCAAATCAGCAAAAATATAATGCAGTACTACAGCAAATATAACCACTATTAAATACTAAACAATTTAAATAATATTTCAGTAATGAGAATGGTCATTGAACTGTCATAAGAATACTGTCACAATGCAAAATTCTTAATGGAATTATTTTTTTTAAATGCACACATCAGTTCTTATTATTCATAAGACATGGACATGTTTTTGACATTGCTCATATGAAACAACGATGCGACAAACGCCTTTAGGATGAAACGCTTCATTTTAAAGTGATGGTGTGGATGATTTTTATTTTTAATTTTTAAGAAATGTCACATTAAAGCCCATATATCACCTTTAAATTATATAACACTATGATACCAACATAACGTGAACATAAAGACCAATATAATCTATGCGATCTCTCAGTGAATATTCACTTATCCTAAGAATAATGAATCCACCTATAAAAAACGTACGAGAAGCGCATTAGAAACACAACGTAAGGTGTTTGTATATGTTGTTTTGCAATGAATGGGTCGCCCACGTTTAACGTTGTATTGCAGTAGCGTTAGACTATGATCAATGAATGAAGAGATGTGAAGGAAATCCGAGCGCAAACTCACCATCACAGAATAAGACGCAATATATATTCCCTCTCTTCACGTTTATAGCGTCTTAAAATGAACGATGCGCTTCATGCACCTGCGATTTCAACTTTCTCATCCGCGACTCACATTGAGGGACAAAGCTGGGAGAAGAATATGTGTCTGTATTGCACTAGAGCTCTGAGGAGACTGAAGAGATCGTGTTAGCTGTGATTCCCTTACAGCCTCTGGTGGTGCTGCTGACAATCACCTGCACTTAGACAAACACCAGCTCACCATCATACCATGATCACTCAACTCTAATCACAATTACATCACAATTATCTTTGATCATCATTCACCAGTTGACTGGTGTTTGACTGGTTTGTCTTAAACGGATAGTTCACCGAAAATAAATAAATACATGTCATCATGTACTCACCCTAATGTTGTTCCAAACCAGTATGACCTTCTTTATTCTGAACACCAAATGAGATGTTAGGTAGGGTTTTAGCTTCAGTCACCATTCACTTTCATTGCATCTTTTTTCCAAGCAATGAAAGTAAATGGTGACTGAGACTAACTTTCTACTTGTGAGTTCTACGGAATATAGAAAGTTATACAGGTTTGTTTGGAGCAGCATGTGGTTGAGTAAATGATGACAGAATTTTCTTTTTTGGGGGAACCATCTCTTTAATCAGAGTAAAATTCATGGAGGTTTTAAAGGTGCACTCAATCATTTTTTCCCCAGTAAAAAAGTTTAACTCCAGACATGAATTGTATTTTTGCACTATATGTAGGAAATCATGAGCACTCACATTATAATGAAGACTCCAGTCATATCAGTAACATTATAAAAGCTGTTTTACTCTACATGGAGAGGGCCCGCACATGGGGGCGGCCATGTTAGAATCACATGACCAGTCGAATACTACTCGCTTAATCTCAGTAACCATCCTGTTATTGGACACTTTTACTCATTGATTAAAGTAATCATGGCTGACTGAATACTAAATTTCTACAATGGACTCTGAAACTGTAAACTATTGATTTTAAATGATGCTGCATCCAAGCCACTAGGTGTCAGTGTAAATCCAAGGTGACACAAAGACAAAAGCTACTGAGTGCACTGTTGAGAAGGGCTGAGAATTGATAAAAAAAAAAACTAATTAATTTAAGTTTTCTTTGATTAATCAAAGAACAAACATTAAAATATATATTCATAAATATACTGTATTTACTTTATACTTTGTCTAAAAGAACGTAATGGAAATCGGTTTGTGATCATTTATTTTATTTAAATAGAGCGGATAGCCTTAAGTAGACACATTTTTATAGGTATAATTCAATTTATATTCAATTTATACCAAGATTTATTGGCAAGATAAGTGTACAATGCCAATGCATTATAAAACACTATACAGATATAAAACATATCTTATACGTAAGTTTAATTTGCTGAAGTTTAAAATCTCAAAACTATTATTTCTTTGGCTGTTGTTCAGTCTTTATCGAGCACATGCTGGGTCTCTCCCAGACTGTTTCGTTTTTGACACTGGTTCAGATGAGAGTGAGTGAGCGTTTTTGGGCAATGCAAAAAGATACGGCAGCTTGTCCGGATTTCTCCCACAACTGGCTCAATGATTCAGTGCAGTAAATTTGCTCACATGTTTATTTTGCCAGGGACATTGGTTGCAGGCAATGAATAAGCATGCACTGCTCCACATAATACGGTTCTGTGCTAGGATGTGCAGTTGAGTCGAACATGTACCTCCTGGAAATGTATATGTTCTAATTTTAGCCACAGGAAGAAGGGAAAACATTAGTGAAGTTTCAGGAAGTGAAAAAAAAATTCAATCAATTGCATTATTTTTGAATGCATTTAACATTCAACTATTAATCGTATTAATTAACATGTTGCATTTCTCAGCCCTGGTTTTAAGACTATCACACTCACATCATATATTGTAATTTTACCAATTGACTGACTTGTACAGTTATTACAAGCTGAGTCTCAGACTGGCTTGAGTATTTACCATCACTCATAATCAATGAATCACTCACCATCACTGAACCTACAATAAACCATTAATGAACCAACATTGAACCATCACTGAATGATCCATCACCATCATTGATCCATCATTCACCATCACTGAACAACTCTACACATCAATAAATTATCACTCACCATCACTGAACCAACTCTGAACATCACTGAATGATCACTCGCCATCACTGAACCAACTCTGAACATCACTGAATGATCACTCGCCATCACTGAACCAACTTTGAACCATCACTGAACCAACACTGAACATCACTGAATTATGACTCACCATCAATGAACCAACATGAACCATCACTGAATTATTACTCACCAACATTGAACCACCACTGAATGATCACTTACCATCACTAAACCAACACTGAACATCACTGAATGATCACTCATCATCAATTAACCAACATTGAACCACCACTGAATGATCACTCACCATCACTGAACCAACATTTAACCATCACTGAATGATCACTCATCAACATTGAATCATCACTGAATGATCACTCATCATCACAACCAACACTGATTCAACATTGAAGCATCACTGAATAATCCCTCACCATCATTGAACCATCATTTACCATCACTGAACCAACAGTGAACAACACTGAATTTTCACTCACCATCAATGAACCAACATTGAATCATCACTGAATGATCACTCAACAACATTAAATAATCCCTCACCATCATTGAACCAACCGTGAACATCACTGGATCATCACTCACCATCAATTAACCAACATGGAATCATCACAGAATGATCACTCAACAACACTGAATCATCACTGAATGATCACTCAACAACACTGAATAATCCCTCACCATCATTGAACCATCATTCACCATCACTGAACCAACCGTGAACATCACTGGATCATCACTCACCATCAATGAACCAACATTGAATCATCACTGAATGATCACTCACCATCACTCAATGATCTCTCACTATCAATTAACCATCACTAAATGATCACTCAACAATACAGAACCACCACTGAATGATCCCTCACCAATATTGAATCATCACTGAATGATCACTCAATATCACTGAAACAACACTGAATCATCACTGAATGACCACTCACCATCACTGCACCACCACTGAACCACCACTGAATGATTCCTCACCATCAATGAACTATAATTCACAATAACTGAACCAACATGGAACATCAGTGAATGATCACCCACCAACATTGAATCAACATTAAATCATCACTGCATGATCACTTACCATTTCTGAACCAGCATTGAACCATTGCTACATTATCACTCAACATCACTAAATGAACAAACTAAACCACCAATTATTTATAAATAATCACTTACCATCACAGAACCATCAATTATCATGATTTAATGTTTTAACTGTTTCAAAATTCTGACATGACATGAACACAATACTATCTTTGCATGTTATGCAGTACTACGAGAAACGATTTTAACATAAAAAATACCAAATCACCTTTAACTTAGATTGTTATTGTGGTTTTAAATAAAATATTAAACTCCCTGAATGTATCTGAGAGTTTCTAGGTAGCCTTCATGTTCTCTCTGTAAATATTGATTTTATTCTCATAATCAGCAAAATGAATAGAATAAATACATGATTAATTTCCCTTCTGCTGCTTGTAACATAAGCCCAAGGCTTTCATCCTAGTCTCATGACCTGTGCAATATTACACAATGCTGGAGATGACAGTGCATTTGGAGCTCCCTGCAGGAGTATTCACCTCTCCAACCCAAGTCCAGCTGGGATCTGTTCTTCATCATTTATACTCTCTGTAATGAGGGGCACTCATTACAGAGAGTATAAACACTGCTAAATATTCTTTCGAATATCTGGGTAGTGTGTTAAAAGGTGCTCCACGCATTTTACTTATCATTATTTACAGGCCTCCAAAATACTCTCCAGCCTTTGCTGAGGACTTTACAGAACTGTTATCAACAATTACCTCAGAGTTTGACTGTTTTGCCATTGCTGGAGATTTTAACATTCACATAGATAATGCAGAAACCAATTGTCACGATTCCCTGTTGTCAGCCTTGTGCTTTTCCCTCACCTTCACCATAAACTACGTTTCCCACATTTCCCGGCCCTAATCACTCCCTCATCATCCCCACCTGTCTGTCATTCCCTCGTTTAGTTCTATGTGTATATAAGCCCTGTTGTTTTGTCAGTCCTTTGTCGATCGTTGAATGTTGTTCCTGCCTGTCACCGTGTTCCAGCCTCTTCCCCTCGTGGTTATTTTATAGTGTTTTCCCATCGTGGATATTTCTTGGTTGCAGTGTTTTCCTTTGTTTTATGTCCAATAAAGAAGCTGCACTTAGATCCTCACTCTCCGGCTGCTCATTCGTTACAGAACGATCGAACCACAATGGATCTAGCAGCATTTGTTATGGAGCTGACCCAGGCAGATCTAACCATTCGGGAGTTCACCCACTACTTCTCCCGCGTAGCTGGTTTCACCGGCTGGGATGACAAGACCCTGAAGTCAGCTTACAGAACCGGTCTACCCATACACCGATGGTGGGAGTTGCCTGAGATAGGTAACTACACCTGGCAGGAATATGTGGAGCTCATCCTGGAGACGTACGCTGCGGAGGAGCCTCCTCTCTCGATTCCGGGTTGGGCTTCTGGGTATTCCGCGCCTGCCACGGCCAACGAGCCAACGCCCACGCCTGCCACGGCTAACGAGCCAACGCCCACGCCTGCCACGGCCTACGAGCTGGAAGCCTCGTCCGTCCCAGAGCCGGCGTTGCCAGCCTCGTCCGCTCCAGAGCCAGCTTTGCCAGCCTCCTCTGCCAGGAAAAGGAGGAGAAGAGGAGGGGCTTCTGCTCACCAGTCTCCGTCCTCCATGGCCAAGTCCTCAGAGCCAGAGCCAGCGCCTGTAGCCTCGACCGTCCAAGAGCCAGAGCCAGCGCCTGTAGCCTCGACCGTCCAAGAGCCAGAGCCAGCGCCTGTAGCCTCGACCGTCCATGAGCCAGAGCCAGCGCCTGTAGCCTCGACCGTCCAAGAGCCAGCGCCTGTAGCCTCGACCGTCCAAGAGCCAGCGCCTGTAGCCTCGACCGTCCAAGAGCCAGAGCCAGAGCCAGCGCCTGTAGCCTCGACCGTCCAAGAGCCAGAGCCAGCGCCTGTAGCCTCGACCGTCCAAGAGCCAGAGCCAGCGCCTGTAGCCTCGACCGTCCAAGAGCCAGAGCCAGCGCCTGTAGCCTCGACCGTCCAAGAGCTAGAGCCAGCGCCTGTAGCCTCGACCGTCCAAGAGCCGGCCCTTCTTGAGCCTCCAGAGCTTTCCAGAGCTCCGCCTCCAGAGCTTTCCAGAGCTCCGCCTCCAGAGCTTTCCAGAGCTCCGCCTCCAGAGCTTTCCAGAGCTCCGCCTCCAGAGCTTTCCAGAGCTCCGCCTCCAGAGCTTTCCAGAGCTCCGCCTCCAGAGCTTTCCAGAGCTCCGCCTCCAGAGCTTTCCAGAGCTCCGCCTCCAGAGCTTTCCAGAGCTCCGCCTCCAGAGCTTTCCAGAGCTCCGCCTCCAGAGCTTTCCAGAGCTCCGCCTCCAGAGCTTTCCAGAGCTCCGCCTCCAGAGCTTTCCAGAGCTCCGCCTCCAGAGCCACTCACAGCTCCGCCTCCAGAGCCACTCAGCGCTCCGCCTCTCGAGCCACCCAGCGCTCCGCCTCTCGAGCCTCCCAGAGCTCCGCCTCTCGAGCCTCCCAGAGCTCCGCCTCTCGAGCTTCCCAGAGCTCCGCCACCCAGTGCTCCGCCTCTCGAGCCACCCAGTGCTCCGCCTCTCGAGCCACCCAGTGCTCCGCCTCTCGAGCCACCCAGTGCTCCGCCTCTCGAGCCACCCAGTGCTCCGCCTATCAAGACACCCAGTGCTCCGCCTCTCGAGCCACCCAGTGCTCCGCCTCCCGAGCTTCCCAGTGCTCAGCTTCCCTGTGCTCAGATTCCCAGAGCTCCGCCTCCCGAGCCTCCCAGTGCTCCGCTTCCCAGGGCTCCGCCTCCAGAGCTTTCCAGAGCTCCGCCTCCAGAGCTTTCCAGAGCTCCGCCTCCAGAGCTTTCCAGAGCTCCGCCTCCAGAGCTTTCCAGAGCTCCGCCTCCACAGCTTTCCAGAGCTCCGCCTCCAGAGCTTTCCAGAGCTCCGCCTCCAGAGCTTTCCAGAGCTCCGCCTCCAGAGCTTTCCACAGCTCCGCCTCCAGAGCTTTCCACAGCTCCGCCTCCAGAGCTTTCCACAGCTCCGCCTCCAGAGCTTTCCACAGCTCCGCCTCCAGAGCTTTCCACAGCTCCGCCTCCAGAGCTTTCCACAGCTCCGCCTCCAGAGCTTTCCACAGCTCCGCCTCCAGAGCTTTCCACAGCTCCGCCTCCAGAGCTTTCCACAGCTCCGCCTCCAGAGCCACTCACAGCTCCGCCTCCAGAGCCACTCACAGCTCCGCCTCCAGAGCCACTCAGCGCTCCGCCTCTCGAGCCACCCAGCGCTCCGCCTCTCGAGCCTCCCAGAGCTCCGCCTCTCGAGCCTCCCAGAGCTCCGCCTCTCGAGCTTCCCAGAGCTCCGCCACCCAGTGCTCCGCCTCTCGAGCCACCCAGTGCTCCGCCTCTCGAGCCACCCAGTGCTCCGCCTCTCGAGCCACCCAGTGCTCCGCCTCTCGAGCCACCCAGTGCTCCGCCTATCAAGACACCCAGTGCTCCGCCTCTCGAGCCACCCAGTGCTCCGCCTCCCGAGCTTCCCAGTGCTCAGCTTCCCTGTGCTCAGATTCCCAGAGCTCCGCCTCCCGAGCCTCCCAGTGCTCCGCTTCCCAGGGCTCCGCCTCCCGAGCTTCCCAGAGCTCCGCCTCCCGAGCTTCCCAGAGCTCCGCCTTCCGAGCTTCCAAGGACTCCACCTTCTGACCCTGTCTCGTGGCCTCCTCTCAGGCCTTCTGACCCAGTCCTGTGGCCTTCTCCTTGGCCTCCTGACCCTGTCCCAGTCCTGTGGCCTTCTCCTTGGCCTCCTGACCCTGTCCTGTGGCCCTCTCCCTGGCCTTCTGACCCTGTCTCGTGGCCTCCTCTCAGGCCTTCTGACCCAGTCCTGTGGCCTTCTCCTTGGCCTCCTGACCCTGTCCCAGTCCTGTGGCTTTCTTCTTGGCCTCCTGACCCTGTCCTGTGGCCTCCTCCCTGGCCTTCTGACCCTGTCTCGTGGCCTCCTCTCAGGCCTTCTGACCCAGTCCTGTGGCCTTCTCCTTGGCCTCCTGACCCTGTCCCAGTCCTGTGGCCTTCTCCTTGGCCTCCTGACCCTGTCCTGTGGCCCTCTCCTTGGCCTCCTGACCCTGTCCTGTGGCCTCCTCCCTGGCCTTCTGACCCTGTCCTGTGGCCTCCTCCCTGGCCTTCTGACCCTGTCCTGTGGCCTCCTCTCAGGCCTTCTGACCCTGTCTCGTGGCCTCCTCTTAGGCTTTCTGACCCAGTCCTGTGGCCTTCTCCTAAACCTCCTGACCCTATCCTAGCCCTGTGGCCTTCCTCTAGGCCTCCTGACCCTGCCCTAGCCCAGTGGCCATCCCCTGACCCGGTCCATGCTCTATGGCCGCCTCCCTGGCCACCTGACCCACGGCCATTTCCCTGGCCTCCTGACCCTGTCCCTGCCCTATCTGTATCCTTGCCACCCCCCCGTTCTGTCATAGTCTTGTCCCTCTGTGCCCCTTGTGTCCCCTTGGACTGCCTGTTTGCCCCTTGTGCCCTCTTGGACTGCCTGTTTGCCCCTTGTCTGCTCGCCCCGAGCCCCTCCCTCACCCCTTGGACAATTGTTTTTTTTGTTTTGTTTGTTCTTATTTTTTCTTTGAGGAGCGTCTGGAAGCCGCTCCTTTGAGGGGGGGTTATGTCACGATTCCCTGTTGTCAGCCTTGTGCTTTTCCCTCACCTTCACCATAAACTACGTTTCCCACATTTCCCGGCCCTAATCACTCCCTCATCATCCCCACCTGTCTGTCATTCCCTCGTTTAGTTCTATGTGTATATAAGCCCTGTTGTTTTGTCAGTCCTTTGTCGATCGTTGAATGTTGTTCCTGCCTGTCACCGTGTTCCAGCCTCTTCCCCTCGTGGTTATTTTATAGTGTTTTCCCATCGTGGATATTTCTTGGTTGCAGTGTTTTCCTTTGTTTTATGTCCAATAAAGAAGCTGCACTTAGATCCTCACTCTCCGGCTGCTCATTCGTTACACCAATATGACAAAAGAAATCAAAACTGTTTTAAAAACATTTGATCTGACTCAGCATGTACATGGACCCACACACAATCATGGACACACTCTAGATTTACTGATCAGTTAGGGTCTAAACATTTCATCGATTGTTATTAAGGATGTAGCACTGTCTGATCATTTCTGTATTTTCTTTGATATATTGATCTCTCCTGCCATTGAAGCTAGATCTGTGTTTGTCAAGAAGAGATGCTTAAATGAGAACACTAGTGTACTTATTTATGAAGGCTATATCTTTAACACCAAGTATATCTGCTGACACTGTTGATTTTCTCCTTGATTCTTTTAACTCAAAAGTTAAAAGTGTAATTGATGATATTGCTCCTGTGAAAGTGAGGAAGAAGAGTGGCAGTCAAAAAGCACCCTGGAGAAACTCAACAGCAGTGCAAAATATGAAAAGACAATGCAGAAAAGCAGAGCGCATTTGGCGGAAGACAAAACTTGTAGTCCATTATAATATCTACAAAGACAGCATCCATGCTTTTAATATGGAACTAGGCAAAGCTAGACAGTCTTTCTTCTCGAATATTATAAACAGCAACTTAAACAACACACGCACTCTTTTTGCGACTGTAGAGAGACTGACAAACCCCCCAAGCCAAATTCCCTGTGAACTGCTCTCAGACAGCAAGTGCAGTGAGTTTGCTTCTTTCTTCTCTGAGAAAATAAATAATATCAGAAAGGTGATCAGCACATCCTTGAGTTGTGCTGGGGTCAGACAAATCAAACCACAATCTGAGAAAGTGGTTACTTTGTCTGACTTCAAAGAAATTGATGGCAAAATTTTGGAAGAAACCGTACGGCACCTTACATCAACCTGCGCCCTTGATGCACTTCCAACATCTTTTTTCAAAAGTGTGTTCAACTGTTTAGAAGCAGATCTCCTAGAAGTGATAAACTCCTCACTTCTCTCTGGGAGTTTTCCAAACTCCCTGAAAACTGCAGTTGTCAAGCCCCTCTTGAAAAAGAGCAATCTGGATAAGACCATATTAAGCAACTATAGACCGATCTCAAATCTTCCTTTCATAGGCAAGATCATTGAAAAAGTTGTCTTCAATCAACTGAACAAATTCTTGAACTCGAATGGATACTTTGACAATTTTCAATCTGGTTTCCAATCACATCAATTTAATTAACCAATTGTCACACATTATACATACATTTCTGCATATATACAGTGAAATTATTTATTTTTCACATATCCCAGCTATGCTGGGGTCAGAGTGCAGGGTCAGCCATGATTCGGCACCCCTGGAGCAGATAGGATCAAGGGCCTTGCTCAAGGGCCACACAGTGGTGTCTTGGCGGTGCTGGGGCTTGAACCCCCAACCTTCTGGTCAGTAATCCAGAGCCTTAACCGCTGAGCCACCACTGCCCTCCACTGTGCCACCACAGCACAGAGACAGCGCTCATAAAGATAATAAACGATATTCGCTTAAATACTGATACAGGCAAATTATCAGTACTGGTACTACTCGACCTCAGTGCTGCATTTGACACTGTCGATCACAACATACTTCTGGAAAGGCTGGAAAACTGGGTGGGGCTTTCTGGGATGGTCCTAAAATGGTTCAGGTCATACTTAGAAGGGAGAGGTTATTATGTGAGTATAGGAGACCATAAGTCTGAGTGGACGCCCATGACATGCGGAGTCCCTCAAGGCTCAATTCTTGCTCCACTCCTGTTCAACCTGTATATGCTCCCAATTAGCCAAATAATGAGAAAGAACCAAATGGCTTACCACAGCTATGCAGATGACACACAGATCTACTTAGCCCTATCACCTAACGATTACAGCCCCATTGACTCCCTGTGCCAATGTATTGATGAACTAAACAGTTGGATGTGCCAAAATTTTCTTCAGTTAAACAAAGATAAAACTGATGTCATTGCGTTTGGAAACAAAGATGAAGTTCTCAAGGTGAATGCATACCTTGACGCTAGGGGTCAAACAACTAAAAATCAAGTCAGGAATCTTGGTGTGTCTCTAGAGTCAGACCTTAGTTTCAGTAGTCATGTCAAAGCAATAACTAAATCAGCATATTATCATCTGAAAAATATTGCAAGAATTAGATGCTTTGTTTCCAGTCAAGACCTAGAGAAACTTGTGCATGCTTTCATCACCAGCAGGGTGGATTATTGTAATGGACTCCTCATGGGCCTTCCCAAGAAGACCATAAGACAGTTGCAGCTCATACAGAACGCTGCTGCCAGAATTCTGAGCAAAACCAGAAAATATGAACATATCACAACAGTCCTCAGGTCTTTACACTGGCTCCCAGTTTCATTTAGGATTGATTTTAAAGTATTATTACTGGTATATAAATCACTCAATGGGCTAGGACCTCAATATATTGCAGATATGCTCACTGAATATAAACCCAACAGATCACTCAGATCATTAGAATCACATCAGCTAGAAATACCAAGGGTTCACTCTAAGCAAGGAGAGTCTGCTTTTAGCTATTATGCCAGCCACAGCTGGAACCAGGTTCCAGAAGAGATCAGATGTGCTCCTACAGTAGTCACATTCAAATCCAGACTCAAAACACATCTGTTTAGCTGTGCATTTACTGAATGAGCACTGTGCCACTGTGTGTCCGACTGTTTGTACTGTTTTATTAGATTTGTTTTTTATTCTAAACTGTTTTAATTATTCTTATTTTATTATTCTTGTTTTTTTCTTTTTAATTTCTACTATGTAAAGCACTTTGAATTACCATTGTGTATGAAATGTGCTATATAAATAAACTTGCCTTGCCTTGCCTTGCCTTGCCTTGCCTTGCCTAAACAGGAAAAGTGCTGTGTTTCTAGTTGAGTGCTGGAGGTCAGAAGTAGCTACACACAGTTAACATTTTGTTCCCTGTCTGTCACTCACTTTGACGTTGTGTCAAAGAAGCGACACTTGGGGTATCTCTTGAGTGCTGAATATGCCTCTGATCTATGAAAATAGGCCAATGAGAAGTTGGCAGACAGTATTTGCATACCCCACCCCCGGATATACGGGTATAAAGAAATAAGTCTGTTTCAATCAGAAATGGTCGAGTATGCAGCGAGCTGCGAGACACACACCTGTTCTTCTTACCTCTGAGCGATCTGCTGTTGGACCTACGGTGCACTTCAGCGGTTTTCTCCTTCTCTGAATGGCAGAGCAGTTTACCCCTGGGCGCTTCGACAGCGCAAACTAAAAGAGTTTATAAAGAGTGATTTTCTCTAAAATAGATTTTCCTCTAAAAGAGCAATACACAGCGGCATTGAATGTCCTTTTTAGGAAGCGTCTTTATAAAGATGCCTTTCCGCCCCTGTGTAGTTCCTGGCCACAGGCACTGTCTTGTGTGTCTGGGCTGCGATCACACCGAGGCAGCGTTTGTGGATGGTGCATGTTCTCACTGTGAGAACATGACCATGGCAACGTTGCAGTCATGGCTTTCCTTCAACCGAAGGAACGCCAGTCCAGCCGCCCCCCACGTCGCTCTTTCTTCCCACGGGATTGAGGACGACACGGCTGGCGATGGAGGCGATCTGGGGATGGCAGCAGGCTCGGTTTTGCCAGGTACGCCCCTGCGAACCACCCGCCCCCCGGCACGCTCGTTGACTTTCGTCAGGGCTCGAGGCAACAGCGGCTCACCTCACAGTTAGCCTGCCTATCTTCTGGAGCCCCCCGAGGATGAGCTCGCCGCCGCATCGGAGAGCAGTCCGGTGTCTGAGGCGGATGACTGGTCTGGGCTGCCACCTTCGGGCCAGCACACCCAGACTGAGGCTGACGCCCAGATGTCCGACATGTTTGCCCGGGCTGCCGCCGGAGTGGGGTTGGACTGGAAGCCTCCGTCCTCCTCACAGCCATTGTGGCTGGATGATTGGTTCCTTGGGTCTGCGCACCGCTCACAGTCACGCTCACCCCCCCGGTCCCTTTCTTCCCGGAGGTGCATGATGTGCTGACGACTGCATGGAGAGCACCCCTCTCCACTCATCACAAAGCCCCTCGCTCATCCGCTCTCACTACCCTCGACAGCGGAGCGGCCCATGGGTACACGGCGATTCCCCAGGTGGATAGGGCGGTTGCGATCCACCTATGCCCCGTATAAGGGCCCCCGCCGTTGACTCTATGTGAGAAACATAGAGAGAAAAGAGGCCCGGCTAGGATCGGCCCGTTCCCAGGTTGGCAAGCGTCGCTTTGTTCCTCTGTCTAGGGTAACTATAAGGATTCCGATGACTTTATGGGACATTGGGGAAGGGTACGTGCAGTCTGATACAGCTGGTCGTTTTGGCACGTAAAGCACCTGCCCGCTCCTGTGTCAGCAGAATACGACCACAGCTCAGCGCATGGCATGATTTAAATTGGACCCCTAGTGTCGCTTCTTCGACACAACGTCGAAGTGAGCGACAGACGGGGAACGTCTAAGTTACGGATGTAACCTCCATTCCCTGATGGAGGGAACGAGATGTTGTGTCCTCACGGCCACGTCGCTGAGTGAGCCACTATTGTGGCCGGACCATTTCCGGCTCCTCAGAAAAATCCTGAATGAAACAGACCTATTTCCCCGCCTTTATACCCGTATGTCCGGGGGCGGGACATGCAAATTCTGTCTGCCAAATTCTCATTGGCCTTTTTTCATAGATCAGAGGTATATTCGGCACTCAAGAGAGACCCCTAGTGTCGCTTCGTCGACACGTCTCGTTCCCTCCATCAGGGAATGGAGGATACATACATAACCTAGGCGTTTTTGGTAATCAATTTACTACAATGAAATAAAATGATGACTACTTTTGTATGATTTTAATTGTTGGATACAGTCGAGAAGGTCAAGATGTCTGAGGTTAGGCAGCCCAAACTCACCTTTACATTTTATGTTAGATAATAGTTTATCCAACATACCCTAAAAATCATTTGTCATGCTTTTATGTTCCCAGGAATTGGTTTGAAAAGTGCAGTTTTCTTTCCTGTGTGAAAGTATTTCTTAATGAAACAAGAAGCTGGGTTGAATTAGTCTTCGTTTAGCAGTAAACTTGTATAAAGATGCTTCCACAAAATGTTTTTTTAATTTTTTTTTATAAATGTCTTTAAAAAAGTAATGTGAAACCAAAATGAACCCTATTCATGATAAGAGGCATTTACAGTTTTAAGCTTAGAGAATTTTTCCCATGTCGGTAAACAGACCTGAAGCTATTTTTATATCACAATGTGCTCAACAGATGGGGAAAATAATTCAAAATCAATGGCAAGAAGGAGGAAAAAACAAAGATTCTATTTCCAGCCTTTCTTGTTTATCAGCAGGCAGAAAGAGACGTCTCTTCACCGAAAACCTTACCAAAATCAGATGTCCTTCAACTTCAGAGCACATTTTATAAAGCCTCTGCTCATCAGCATCAAAACAGCACTCTAATTATTTCGAACAATGAATCAGAATTTTAAATTAAAGGGTTTTTTAAATGTCTCATTTTCTTCCATTGTTCCGCAGGCTCCTCGCAGCGCAAATGATCCTCATTCTCTCTGCTCGGCAGATGTCTCGAGCAGAGCTGGTGCCCTGAGAGCCCGCTATCGCCATGGTGATTTGGCAGTGACGCATGGCAGATAGATACTTGAAGCGTTGAGCACTGAACTCCTACGGCCCCCCCGTGAAGAGTGTGCCATGGGGGGGAAGAGGTGGGGGGTGAGCGGAAGAACTCGATAACAGCCATCAACCTCCACTCTCATTAAGAGTAGGAGAACACTGATGCTCACACATGTGAGATGATGCAAATGGACGAAGTCTGCCAGTCTCCTCCAAAAAATAATTATGAGTACATCTTAAAGAGTGAAAGATGTAGTTTGTAGTTGGCGGAACAGTGGTGAGACCAATGTTGTGAGTTTTGGGCAGGACAATCTGTTCGAGAAACCTGTTTGTAAATAGACATTATCTTTATAATTCTGTTTGGTGACACTACTGGCGCAAAAATGTCAAATTTCATCTTTGAGGAGCAATACGGAGACCGACCGTTTTTCCACTGACTTGAGAAACGTACAATGATCTAACTGACCGTGTTACTACATAATAAGCCCACAAACACACAAAGCGCATCGCGGTCTTTGCTTATGATGAGGCTGTAGCCATTGTGCAAGTCCAACACAGATGAATGAGAAACAAGTGAGTAAAAAATGCAAATATATCAATGTTTTGAATCACAATACAATAAACATAAAGAATAAAGAATACTTACTCGTGCTTTCATTCCATGAAACTTCAGAAAAATAGCTGCATTAGAAATATAAATAAACTCCAGCCACTTTCCTTGCATACAGCTCCCATGTACCATTCAGAAGTGATAATCCCTATGCCCTAATCCCTTTGAAGACAATTACCCTCCACTGTGAGAGCTTTAGAGGGCTGAACGGTCGGAACTCACTTTTAAAGTGATTCTGTTTGAGAATGACTCTACAGCATGGATCGCGCTTCCTTCTTAGTGGCATGCAAGGGCACCATCAGCGCCGGTGAGCTAATAGATATGGACTAAAAGCAGCAAAACAGAAGGCAGCAAATGTAGAGATGGATCATGTCATTTTGAAGTGTGCTAAAAATATGTTAGCGCTGAACATACAAAAAAATAAGTGTACTATGAGTACCCGGATGATGCATTTCTTCAACCATCGAAACAGAGTGTGGCATGTTGGACACTTCATGCACTCAGCGCCAGAGTTGAGGAGTAACGGGATACATGTAACTGGATTGTGCATTTAAAAAACAAAATATTAGTAACTGTATTCCACTATGGTTACAATTTAAATCATTGGTAATCAGAATACAGTTACATTCAAAAAGTTATTTTGATTATTGAAGAGATTATTTTGCATTTTATTGTCATTTGTTCCATTTAATATTTTGTCTATTCAGTTGGAAAACATATATCCATATAAATAGTGCAATCCTAAAAGTGTTTTAACAGCAGTGATACACTTTATTAAGATGTTTTACATTGAGAAGAGCAGACAGAGAAGTACGTTTGAATTAAGTTTGGAGAAGCAGAAATAGAAATAAACCTGCTGTAAATTGTCATGTGAACATTTAGCATTATGCTAAGCTAAAATGCTATTTCTAGCCATTTTACATGCACCAGTTACCAGGCACGATCATACATTTTATCAAGAAAATCCTTGTAAAATCATAATTTTATTTTCTCTAGTAAGTCCTATGATATTAGGGCAAAAATTGCTTTCTTTTTTTTCCCTTCCCCCTTTTCTCCCCAATTCAGAATTCGTGGCGTGGTGACACACCTCAATCCGGGTGGCAGAGGATGAATCTCATTTGCCTCCGCATCTGAGATGTCAATCAGCGCATCTTATCACGTGGCTTGTTGAACTTCACGCTATTCTCCGGAGCAGCCACCCACAACTCACCATGCGTTCCACCGAGAGCAAACCACATTAGGTCCATGACCATGAGGAGGTTACCCCATGTGACTCTACCCTCCCTAGCAACCGGGCCAATCTGGTTGCTTAGGAGACCTGACTGGAGTCACTCAGCATGCCCTGGATTCAAACTCGTGACTCCAGGGGTGGTAGTCAGCATCTTTACTCGTTGACAAAAATCTTATTCTTGATGAAAAGTTTTTTCTTTCATTAAAATTTTTTACAAAAAAATCCTTAAAACAAGATACATTTGCTTTATCTTGTTTTAGAAGCAACACTTCATAATACTTAATAATAGAATGTACTTTTAACTTACTGCACTGGCAGATTTTTTTATAGTCAAAACAAGTGAGAAAAATCTACCAATGCTGAAGAAGTAATCCAAAGTTTTTATATTATGTTACTGACGATGAGTAATCTAACAGAATACTTAGAAAATTACATTTTACAGTGTGTTTTCTGTAATCTGAAGTGGAATAGATTTTAAAAGTAACCCTCAGAACTTTGCTCAGCGCAACTGGCTTGCCATATGTAGCGGAAGGGGTGGAGTTACCTGGCGGAGTTGCTGGTCTGACAAAACAATTGTATATAATGGAGAATATAGCAACTAGCTAAACTTCAGAAGACAGCACTCTTTGTAGTTGGAAGTCAGAAGTTTATCGACTGAATTGTATTGATTATTAATTCATATTACTGAATCAATAAACTTTATTATACTTTAAAGAAAAGCGTTTTGATATTGTTCTGCATGCACCTGTGCCAAGGGCTGTCAGGGGATGTCAGTGCTCAGATCCAAGCCTTCATTGTTTTCCTTTTTGATGGTCAATGTTCTGCGTATGTAAGGTCTCTTCCGCCAGTTGTTCAACGGCGAATGCTTCCGTGTCGTTGAAATCCATTAAGTGTTACATTTAGGACGATACTACACTATGAAGCGGAGAGAGAGTCATTTCAGACATTTCTGACTAATTTGAAACAACAAAAAGAGCAGCATTGCATGTATGCTTCACAGATAAAGCAATCTCAGAATGCAACAAACTTAGAGAGAAATTGAATCTAAAATGGTTTTGTTGATACATGACAGTTTGGAGGCTGTTTTAGAAGATAGTTGCCTTTTTAGACAGGGAGGCAGCTCATTAGGATTTGCATTGGAGCCTCACACATGAAGCTGCAGTCTCTCTCATTTCAAGGCTGATTTTGTATTTTTTATATTCAGGTTCACAGCAAATTCATTCTGTTCGATTTGTTTTTGACAGGTGCGTTCCACAGCTGTCTGGAAGAGTGAGTCGTCGGTCGCATATGGATGAACGTCCTTGCAAAAAGCTTTTCTTGTGTAAATACAGGCTGCCAAAACAAGTGACATATAAAGTCACATGATTGACATGTGCCAGTGTTTTTTACTCTATGCTCAAAGGGATCAATCATTTTACATCCAAATAGTGTCAGCAGGGTTGTATAAGTGTGTGTGTGTGTGTGTGGATTTAAGTGTGGTTTCATTTTTTGTTCAAGAGAAACGAAAAGGTGGAGACATGTTGAAAACTTTATCAACTAAAAAAGAGAGACTTTGGCGTTTTAAGAGATAGTTCACCTAAAAATTATAGGCCTACCCGTGTTACTTTTTTTTATGGTACGCAAACTTTTATAAGAATATCAATAATGCTCTTTTCAATACAATGAAAGTGTACATTTTCAGAGCCAACGAAATGCAGTTTTTTTTTTTTCCGCATATCCCAACTAAGCTGGGGTCAGAGCGCAGGGTCAGCCATGAAACAGCACCCCTGGAGCAGATAGGGTCAAGGACCTTGCTCAAGGGCCCAACAGTGGTATCTTGACAGTGCTGGGGCTTGAACCCCCGAACTTTCGGTCAATAACCCAGAGCCTTAACCACTGAGCCACCACTGGCACCTGGGAAATATTCCATATTTCAAGTTAAGCTCAATCAACAGCATTTGTGGCATAATGCTAATTAACACAACAAATTTGACTCATCTTTCCTTTTCAAAAAATAAATAAAATGAAATAAAAAAAGAGCAAATATCGAGGTTAGGAAACTACAATGGAAGTGAATGGGGGCCAAAAATGTGAGGGTCTGAAGTTTTTTTATTTATTTTGGAAATCAACATTATACCACAAATGCTGTCGATTGAGCTTAACTTGTATTGAATCTGGAATATTACATTAAAGATAAAGTCAAATTGTTTTATGTGTTTAGGGCTTTTATTTAAAGTGTCTAGCTAAGATGTTTGTGAGAGTCTGAATGCTTCCAAACTTCTGAATCTCTTTTTTTTATTATTAAAAAAGATTTGTCTTTAATTCCATGCATAATTCCTCCAAAAATACCAGGCATGCAAAAAGTTGTTCTCATGTGAACGTAAAACACAAAAATAATGATATTTATCTCCCAAGCTAAAGCAGCTGACGTCTCTCTCTCCTATAACAGTGCGGTCTGGCAGAGTTCCTAAGAATTGTTTTTGGGAGGGTAAACAAGGTCAGATCTCCATCAGGACAGACGTGGCTTTGGGTACATGTTTGTCAAAAGTTAGAACATATGGGAGTGATTGAGTCTGCAGTGAACTGTTCTCAGAATAAACATGAGACGCCACACTATTAACCTCTTGGAAGACTTCAGTTGTGAATGTTAATAGCCGATCAGATCTAAAAACAGAATTTTTGGTTTACTGATTACATCGCTTGCGTGTTTGTGTCTTTCCAAAAAGTCACTGTGATAGACTAATAGGAAAAACACAAATCAGCATTGTTAGGCATTGTCTGGGTGGTTGCTACGTTGCCTGTGTGCTGTTATTTTCTTTTGAAAACAAAAGGAGAATTTTTGAAGAATCTTCATACAGCTCTTTTACATACATGACAGTTCATAAAGCTGTTGAAGACAATCAATACATAATGGAAGCATCTTTGCACTGGATAGGCAGCAATGTGGTAGAAAAAGATGAGCAATGATGATCGATCACAATTCAATTCTTAAATACATGTACAAAAATAAATAAACCTTTAATAATCACGTCATCATTTCAGTTATATTATGAACATTCTGTCAATGTAAATCAAAGGGGTATTTTCAAAATATTATGTTTATTTTCTTAAAACTTTTCTTACTAGTAAACTATAAAGTGTACACAAATACATAACACACCTAAGACTAAAAATGTTACATTGTAATATTTAGGGTTAGGGGTTTAGAACACACTCAGCCACATTTACTGAGAAATATCAATACAGTGCTGCCTTTAAGCACTGCAATGAAATTGGGAAAGCAAAGAGTCGATAAAAAAAATAGTGAAAAACTTAAAAAAATAAATAAATGTGACGGCATCTAAAAAGGCACATTGTGACTGCTGTGTGCATTTTCCATTTCCTTTTTTAATTTGTAACTAGTAATACTTTATAAACAAGCAAAAAAGATCAAATAGCAAATATATTTTCTAAAAATGTATGTCCACATATGTGGACAGCGGGACTAAGTTGTGAAGTTTTAAATAATACCAAGCTATATAAAGTCATCATTTGTTTATTATGTTTCCAGGAGTGTTGGTTATTCTTGTTTTTGAGATGTCACAGACATTACAGCTGATTTTCTGTAAAGTTGAATGAATAATTCTGATTCAAAGCAATGGCCAGCGTCATCCAATCACTGCCAACCAGGTAAAAATAAAAATGCATCATTATAAAAAGCAGGAAGCTGCAAGCCATGACAACAATCATTGTCAGCATCGCAGCTGAACGGTTCGGAGAAGAGGTGATAAAAGGAGTCAAAACACCTTTTTTTTTTTTTGTGGTCCAAAAATCATCTGCAGTCTGAAACTGAAACTGAACTTTTGGTCAGATTTTAGGACTGCATGCACTTAGCTGCATAGAGAGCTATAGGACGTCCCCTTGCTACCTTGCTCCCTATTTAGTGCATGACTTCACCTCCAGTGTGCTGTCTGTCTGCACTGGTCCCAGAACAGTTCGATATGCATGTTATTTTCATTTTAAGTCCATATAAAGCCTCTGAAAGCTATTGGATGAACCCATTGATTCTCAACGTGAAAATGCACAGTGAATGCATTTACTAATGTTAATGAATACAATCCTATGGTACACTGATAGCAAAAACATAAATAAAAGTACTGTATACATAACAAACGTTATATTAAAATGAAGTGAAACAACCCACAGATTTGTTATTGTGAAAATGTATTCAAATGTGTTTTTTCAACTTATGTGGGAATAATGTCCCAAAATCCACATATGTGTACATAATTTTTATCATTGCGCTGACGTGCGAAAAACTCCTCATTTTTTAAAGCGGCATATCAAATGAAACTCGAGATGCTACTCAAAGATCTTAAAGTGCTTTCTTACCAGAAGCACTTTTGTTGGCCGTGCACCCAAAGAAGCACTTCATGGAAATCAACGTCATGTTGTTGAAATTAAATCCTTAAATGACAGTCTAAAGCAGGGGTGTCAAACTCAGTTCCTGGAGGTCCACAGTCCAGCAGAGTTTAGCTCCAACCCTAATGAAACACCTGAAGCAGCTAATCGAGGTCTTGAGGAATGCTTGAAGATTACAAGGAGGCATTTTGGAGCAGGGCTGGAACTAAGTTTGACACCCCTTGTCTAAAGTGTTGTGAACAGTATTCAGTCGGTTTAAATTCATTGACATTATGCTTTGCATATAGCGAATCCAAAATACGCAATGTACACTCATGTGTATGCAAGGTCACATGAGGTTATGGATATATCTACATTGTCCCATGACAACTTGTAATAATTTGTAAAAGATGGTGAAATCATAAGATGTCACAGGACTTGGCACGCACAATAAGGCAAGTCCTGTGTTTCCATGTACAGAGACCAACAAATCCACAAACACATTTTCAGATCAGAATTTAAGAACAAATTTGGTTACAAGTTAAATATTTATTTTCACAATACAAATTAATTATATACCATATGTCATTAACCTCTAATATGCTTCTCTTGTCTTGTTCCAAACCCTGATGATTTCTTAAATCTGTGGTGCACTAAAGTTATTTTCAATTAAAATCATGGTTAGGTGTAGGTTTGGGTAAGGGGTTACACTTTATAATTAGGTGTAGGTTTGGGTTAGGGGTTATACATTCGTAAATGTATTTTTCTCTGTGGGAGTATAACGACTTTATAAAGACTGTGTTGATATGTAAACATTTTATCTCTCCTAATCTACAGTAAATCTTGATGTTGTAAAAATGATACATGTCCATGTTATTTGTTAATTATCTGTTATTGTTATGTTATCTGTAGTTACCCAGTAACAGTTCTGTTATTTCAGCTGACTGAGTCTGCAGGACATCCAGCACCTCCAGGGAACAATACTTAGTAGAAGAAAGGGGATAATAGTTACAGTCAGGTAAAAGCGTGTATTCTGTCATGTTACTCTATGTAAATAATGCATGTATGTCTGCAGTAACAGACATATATGACCCACTTTATCTCAATAGTGACAGTGGATAATAAAGACAGGATGGTATGTATAAGCAGTATTCAAACTGGGATCCATGGAAAATTTGAGAGAATGTGTAAAAATTAAATAAATAAATAAAACTTAACATTTACCAAATTTGAAATTATTATTGTTTCATTCTGCTCTCTCTCTCTCTCTCTCTCTCTCTCTCTCTCTCTCTCTCTCTATATATATATATATATATATATATACACACACACACACACATATACAGTACATACATTCATATATATACACATATACATACATATACATACATATATACACACACACACACATACATACATATACATACATGTTTCATTCTACTCACTGTATATATATATATACACACATATATACATACACACACATATATATATACACACATACACACACACACACACACACACACACACACACACATATATACATATACACTCACCTAAAGGATTATTAGGAACACCTGTTCAATTTCTCATTAATGCAATTATCTAATCAACCAATCACATGGCAGTTGCTTCAATGCATTTAGGGGTGTGGTCCTGGTCAAGACAATATCCTGAACTCCAAACTGAATGTCAGAATGGGAAAGAAAGGTGATTTAAGCAATTTTGAGCGTGGCATGGTTGTTGGTGCCAGACGGGCCGGTCTGAGTATTTCACAATCTGCTCAGTTACTGGGATTTTCACGCACAACCATTTCTAGGGTTTACAAAGAATGGTGTGAAAAGGGAAAAACATCCAGTATGCGGCAGTCCTGTGGGCGAAAATGCCTTGTTGATGCTAGAGGTCAGAGGAGAATGGGCCGACTGATTCAAACTGATAGAAGAGCAACTTTGACTGAAATAACCACTCGTTACAACCGAGGTATGCAGCAAAGCATTTGTGAAGCCACAACACGCACAACCTTGAGGCGGATGGGCTACAACAGCAGAAGACCCCACCGGGTACCACTCATCTCCACTACAAATAGGAAAAAGAGGCTACAATTTGCAAGAGCTCACCAAAATTGGACAGTTGAAGACTGGAAAAATGTTGACTGGTCTGATGAGTCTCGATTTCTGTTGAGACATTCAGATGGTAGAGTCAGAATTTGGCGTAAACAGAATGAGAACATGGATCCATCATGCCTTGTTACCACTGTGCAGGCTGGTGGTGGTGGTGTAATGGTGTGGGGGATGTTTTCTTGGCACACTTTAGGCCCCTTAGTGCCAATTGGGCATCGTTTAAATGCCACGGCCTACCTGAGCATTGTTTCTGACCATGTCCATCCCTTTATGGCCACCATGTACCCATCCTCTGATGGCTACTTCCAGCAGGATAATGCACCATGTCACAAAGCTCAAATCATTTCAAATTGGTTTCTTGAACATGACAATGAGTTCACTGTACTAAAATGGCCCCCACAGTCACCAGATCTCAACCCAATAGAGCATCTTTGGGATGTGGTGGAACGGGAGCTTCGTGCCCTGGATGTGCATCCCACAAATCTCCATCAACTGCAAGATGCTATCCTACCAATATGGGCCAACATTTCTAAAGAATGCTTTCAGCACCTTGTTGAATCAATGCCACGTAGAATTAAGGCAGTTCTGAAGGCGAAAGGGGGTCAAACACAGTATTAGTATGGTGTTCCTAATAATCCTTTAGGTGAGTGTATATACACATACACACACATACATATATATATATATATATATATACACACATACATATATATACACACATACATATATATACACACACACACATATATATATATATATATATATATATATATATAATGTTACAAACTAGTATATGTATGTATATATATATATATATACAAGTTTGTAACATTCCTCTATTAGTGTGTAAAAAAGATACAATGTTAATATCAGCAATTAATTGAAAATAAAATAAATATAATGAATATTTAACTAAATTATTTACAAATTAACAAGATAAATTACATAATACTATGTTATTTTTAGATAACTAATATATATATATACAGAATTTGCTTTTGCAAACAACATGTTGTTATACTATTTTTCTACATAGTATAAATGTTTTTATTTTACATGAAAACCTATATAGTACCTGCCTTTCTATTTAAGGAATGGGGTCCTTCAAAAGGGTCATAATATTTGGGGGTCTTTGGCATCAAAACGTTTGTAAATCCCTGTCTTACATGCCCATACTCTATGAAAAAGGCTTTCCAATTGTATTATTGGTTGTGTGGATGTACAGTATTTTCCAATTTCTTTAGAGCAATTTTCCCTTTGTCACCTCCCACTCTGAGTCTCTCTCTTGCCAGGAAATTACAGGGTACACACAGAACGCCCACTTGACTCAAAGATCTTCCCGGCAACAAGCCAAGGACTGTGTTTTTCGCACTCATAAATATGAAACAAACATGTGCTCATCATGTGACTCATGCTCTTCAGTTCAGCATAACCATGACAACCTTAAGACATGCTGAATGCTTTACAGAGCGCATTTCTCCATTCAGATATCAGCAACAAGATAACAATGGGTTCATATCTGAAGAAATCCTTGAGCTGCAACTTTAAATTGGACATTTTGATGTATCTCACAGTGAAATCAGAAACGTATTTTTTTGGGGGGGTAAAATCACTCAATCACACAATTTGAAACACTGCCCCCAGCCGCCAAAGCAGAAAGTGTTGTTGGACATATGGGCACGTGCGAGCTCCATTTTCTAGGTGTAATGTCTACAGAGGGACAGCAAAGAGGAATTAATTTTTTTTTTAACTGAACCCCCCCAATCCAAACCTAAACCTTACCATTAATGGAATAAAAAAATGTAACGTTAGAAGTAAAAAATGCAACCGCCGAATTGCGCTCATCATTGAATATGCAAATTGAATGAAGAAAAGCACAGTCAACATTCTCCCACAGTATAAAAAAAGTCCAGGGGCAGGACTACAATTTCCGAAACAATTATACCTCAACATTTTTCAGCTGTTGTTGATATTCAAACCATATCTTGATAATTGTTTATTTATTCAGAAATTACAGAACTGATTTTAAATAATATTTCTTTCATCATCCTAACAGCCTACATGTAGACAAGTAGATTCAAAAATGATAATTAAATAAAAATTAAAAATGTCACTAAATGAACAAAAGGAAGAATGGTATTTAATTTATAATATAATATATATATATTTTGCATGCACCAATTCACCAGGTACATGCCATGGCCTTTGAGATTGAGCAGGCATTAAAGATTTTTAATACACATTATTAAATGCTGTGCCAAAAATGCATTATACGGGTGAGTGCAATGTTGAGGAAATGTTATAGACATAAATTGTTGCTTTAGAACCCACCATTCAATGGAAACAATTGTGTCCATTAAATCATGCAATGAACCATAATGGCAGAAGAGCTTGTTTTGACATAAAAAAGAAAAAGAATAGATTGCCAGTTACCAGTTTCAACATCATATGCCTCACACGTCATTCTTCCCACAGTTGAGAACCACTGGAATGGACAGCAGCAATGAACTAATCTGACCAAAGACAACAATCTTAACCTGAATGCACAAGACAAGTGCGCAGACATGTGTAATGTTAGGGCAGCCAGTGTGGCCAGAGAAGTGGCTCCAGGAAGGGAGCGGGGTCCAGTGGTTTGGATGATGGCTCCAGGAAGGGAACAGGTTTGGGGGGTGACCACAGGGCAGGGACAGGTTCAGGAGGGAGCGGCTCAGATGGCGGAACCATGGAAGGCTCAGGGAGTGAAGCCGTGGAGGACTCGGGCACTGGCCGTGACAGGGGAACATTCTTTGTTGCTGTGAGCATAGGCAGTGGCAGGGTAATAGTCTCCATTGTTGTGAGCACAGACAGTAATGAGGGAATGATCTCCGTGGTCATGGGCACTGGCATTGACGGGAGAACTGCCATTATGGCTGTGAATACAGGAAGGGACAGGGGAATGACCTCTGTGGTCATGGACATAGGCAGTGACAGGGGAACAACCTCTGTGGTCGTGAGCACAGACAGTGATAGGGGAACGGCCTCCATGGTCATGAGCACTGGCAGTGATAGGCGAGTAGGAGCCCTTCTTCTCTTCCGGCTTCTGGATGGCCGTGAGCACAGCTGTGGGAGAATTGGATGGCGGAGCCATGGGAGGCTTGATGAAGGAAGTCTCCAGGACCACCGAGGATGGGGAGAAAGTGGTCTCCATTGAAGGGAGCTTGGAGACCAATGGAACCATAGTGGCCTCCCCCCGATAATTTCTCTAGGGCTGGAGCTGGCATGAAAGCTGGCTCTGGGACAAACGAGGCTTGCAATGCTGGCTCTCGGATGGACTAGGCTTTAGGAACTAGCTTGTTGAACATTGGCAGGTGTGGGCATGGGCTCGTTGACTGTGGCAGGCATGGGCTCGTTGACTGTGGCAGGTGTTGGCCAGTTGGCTCGTGGCAGGCATTGGCCCGTGGCAGGTGTGGCCATTGGCTCGTGGTTTGTGGCAGGTGTGGTGGTGGGCTCCAAAGTGGTGGATTTGCATGTGGTGGCCAGTGTAGGAGTGTAGAGTTCCTCAACCACTACTCCAACAGTTAAGGCCAATCCACTCATTAACAGGGCAAAGTCAATATACTTTGAAAGAGTCCAACTGACTCTACCTCCAGGCATCCTGGAGCAGACTGGCTCATTAAAGCCCACACAAAAAATGTCTTTGAGGGCAATACTATTAAAGTCCACTTGATACTGTAGCTGAGGTCACAGAACTCCTCCACATTTTCCACGATGGAACGATTCCCCTGGCGTAACCACAGAAGTTTAATGGCTGGGTCGAGTATTCTGTAACGTTGGGAAAGGCAGACAGGACCAAGCGAAGATGATGATGTAGTAGTGAAAACCCAAGTGCAGTTTATTGACTGTGTATCCAAAAAAACTATGACTTGACTAATGAAAACAAAGACAATGACACAACATTACAGGATAATACAATCACAATACTCAGCAAAGGACAAAGGCAAACATGAGGGCTTAAATTCATAGACTAGGGTTAACAAGATAAAAAAAACACCAATGGCAAGACTGAACTAATAACATAGGGAGCAGTGAGAGAACTGAACTGATAAACAAGTTCACAAGAGTAATAAACATGAAACAATGAAAAGACACGACTAATAAACCAAGAACAAATAAGAACAAGACACATAAAACATGGGGGAAACAGGAAACCACACGATTAACACACATGACCAGAAACAAGAGGTAAACTATTAAAAAAATTAAAGACATATAAACAATACATGGACAAAAACACATTTAAACATTACAACATGGCAGTCTACATCACTTAATATTTTATTTTAAACGGACACTTCACCCTTACGGTAGAACTATAAAACAGACATAACACAAGGACACGATTGCCAGATCAACACTTCATAGCATCAAACTAACCATAAATACATTAAAGGGATTGTTCACCAAAAATTTGAATTCTCCCATAATTAACTCACCCTCATGCCATCCCAGACGAAAATGACTTCCAACATGAGAAATCGAAATGTTGCTTCCGAAAATGTATGTACCCTGAAATCAACCCCATTCAGCCAAATTACTGACAAGCAGCATCTTCCATCAGACATTTTGGTATCAATTCAAGAGTAACCACATTTCCTTCTAGCGCTACAGATAGCGAATCCAGCCAGCAACCTAAAGGACATGGGTTCTGGTCCCGTGGGAACCAGGAAGTAATCGTGTTCACTAAAACAATAGTGAGTGCGATTTAGAGGTTGTATTTTCACTACAAAACACATTGTTTTCTTAAGTGGGATTGGTATGAGCAATTCTCAAAGTGTGCTAAAATTGAGCGATCTAATCATAATGGATATTAATTTGTTTAAAGAACACTTGAGATGTAATGAAATGCCAAATGTGATTGAAATGAACAGAAAGCCCTGTAACTATTATCCCTATATGTATATAATAGAACTTGAACCCCTCTAGGGGCCTTTTATGCTAAATATATGATTAATATTATTACATTACTATTATTATGAAAAATCATTATTATTTTTTAATAAAAAAAAACAAAAACTTTTTGTTATTATTTCTTTTCACACAAATGTTGTTGCTCATCAATGTTTAATAAAAATCTTTATATATATATATATATACACACACACACAAAATATACATAATTTATCATTAACTCTAATTATGTGCCCCCTATTTTTCATAGCTATGATGTAATTGTGGGGTAATCACATCTTTTTATGGTTCAACAAAAAGACATAATTACACCAGTTAAAAAATAATCATACATTTTTTTAAGAAATTTGAAAGAACAAAAATATCAAAGAAAAACAGAAATAAGATCATCTAATCACAAAACTGTAAGTGATGCATAACACACACACACACACACACACACACACACACACACACACAAAGGCTATTTACTGAACATCAATGAGAAGACTGAGAACATGATCTATCTGCTTTGAGTTCTTTAATGACAAACTCTTTTGTAAAGCACAAAATAAAGACAAATGTGACAGTTTTGTTTAGTGTGTATAGGTGGAGAACAGCAGGGGACATTATCCTGCAGTGATGGTGACATCTATGTTAGGACCTTCACACCAGAAAAGTGTGGAAAAACCCTTGATTCAGACCTTTCATCCAAAACACATCTATCTGTGTCAAAATATTCTCAGCCGAACCCTAGCAGTGGCTTCACAGAGCTGCTTTTAGTGCAAACTAAGGATAAAAAATGCAGGATTGGCTGTATTTTATATTGGACTATGGAGTAATAATGAAATTCAAAAAGACAGGATTATTTAAAAATGTTGATGTATCCACCAAACATCGGTAATCGGCAGATAAAAACAATTAAAATTATGGTAAAAGTTATTTAGATTAGAAATGTCTTTGGAAGATTTGTCATTAATTATCAGTGATTTGGATCAGTTGATTTTGGAACAAAGTAGCATAAAAATGCAGAACCACCAAACTATCGGTATCGGTACAAGCACGTCTTTCTAAACAATTGGATATCGGTATCGGAACAACATTTGGTAACACTTCATTTTACAGTGAATTGTTATAAATATAACATTTATTTACTATTGTAATAACAGTAAATTATGCATAATTACAAGCAACTAACCCTAAACCAAATAAGCACATATAGTCACTTAATATTACTCAGTATTTACTTGTGTAATTACACTGTAACAAGGACACTGTAAAATAAAGTGTAACCCCAACATTTTTTTTTATCAGTGCATCCCTATTATGAACAGAACAGCATTACAATTGACAATGGATCTTAACATCAAAACAGGCAAAAAATAGCATAAAAGAGCCTAATGATTTTCAGGCTATTTATAGTATTAAATGTATTGGAAATTACCAAGCCAATTAGGAATTTAATTAAACCTGATTGTAGCAGATTCCTTGTATGTTCTCTGTATAGTCTTATGAACAAGACAGTAGCCATGTAGTCACATTAGCCACTCAACGTGGAGGAGTGGTGGTGGCGTAGTGGGCTAAAGCACATAACTGGTAATCAGTAGGTTGCTGGTTTGATCCCCACAGCCACCACCATTGTGTCCTTGAGCAAGGCACTTAACTCCAGGTTGCTCCGGGGGGATTGTCCCTGTAATAAGTGCACTGTAAGTTGCTTTGGATAAAAATGTCTGCCAAATGCATAAATTTAATGGTTTTCTTTTGTCAATTTTGGAGCTTTAGAGTCCCAGTCCACCTTCACTTTCATCATATGGAAAGAGAAGCCAGGACATCCAGCATAACATCTCCTTTTGTGTTCCACTGAAAAAAGTAGGCCATATGGGCCTGGAATGAAGGTTAAATGATGACATAATTTTCATTTTTTTAAACTATTCCTTAATGCTCTCAGTGTGCAATGCAACAAACAACAAATAGCATTTCTAGGAGGTGACCCGAGTATCATTTTGAACTGACCACATGAAACAGCACAACACTTTTCTATTCCAGTCTTCAGTACAAACTGAATGAGGATATCTTCACTAGCCTGCATGACAGAATGAAGGACTCCCTTTGAGAAATATCACAGTGCCAACTCTATGAAACACCACCTCCACATTTCTCTATGAGTTGTGTTTGTAAGCACCCTTATTCATATTCAAACACAACACACCAGACATTTAATCACTGGTGACAGTTTTACGGGAAAGTAAAAAAAGGCTTTACTTTTTAGTCAGTAAGTCTGACAAATGAATTTATTATAACGTGCGCCACATCTGTAAGGTTTAAATCCTAGTAATTAGCAGGGTTAATGTCTGCGGTAATTTCTCAATTAGATATTTTACTCCATTGAGAGCAGGTGGAGAGAGAGATGCACCTGTTTCACCAACTGAGTGCTGTAGAGCAAAAGGGGAGACGTCAAAGTTAAACTCCATTCAAATAAAAAACACACGGCTACACAAGAGGAAACTTTAAATCAAAGGAATGGCAGCCTGACAGACATTTGACACAAACAAGATGGAGGAGGGGGAACCAAAATCGTGTTTGTTATATATCTTTTCAGGTAACAGTTCATCAGTATATATACATTGTCAACCATTAATAATGTATTGATGTCAAACAAATGTTTAAAACAAATAATAATAGATCTTTTACCAGAACGAACCACTTTTATTTGTATCATTTAACACAAACTTCTTTGTGAAATTGTTGAGTGCTTGTGCTATCTTTCTAAGACCCGAGCGTGTCCGCTGTGCACATTTTTCATTTCACTTTTTGATTTACATTTATTTACATGCATTTGGCAGACGCTTTCATCCAAAGAGACTTACAGGGACAATCCCCCCTGGAGCAACCTGGAGTTAAGTGTCTTGCTCAAGGGCACAATGGTGGTGGCTGTGGGGATCAAACCAGCAACCTACTGATTACCAGTTATGTGCTTTAGCCCACTACGCCACCACCACTCCTCCACGTTGAGTGGCTAATGTGACTACATGGCTACTGTCTTGTTCATAAGACTATACAGAGAACATACAAGGAATCTGCTACAATCATTTTGGTTTAATTAAATTCCTAATTGGCTTGGTAATTTCCAATACATTTAATACTATAAATAGCCTGAAAATCATTAGGCTCTTTTATGCTATTTTTTGCCTGTTTTGATGTTAAGATCCATTGTCAATTGTAATGCTGTTCTGTTCATAATAGGGATGCACTGATAAAAAAAAATGTTGGGGTTACACTTTATTTTACAGTGTCCTTGTTACAGTGTTACAGCAACCTTCTGATTACCAGTCATGTGCTTTTGCCCACTACGCCAACACCATCCCAACTTGTAACTAGTAGCACCTAATAAGCATGCAAATCAAAAGTATCCTCATATGTGAAAAGCGGGACTAAGTTGTGAAATTTCTTAAAGTTTTATTTTTAAAATCAAATTGATTTTGATCCCAATTTGGAATGCCCAATTCAAACTACTAAGTAGGTGCTCATGGTGGCGCGGTTACTCACCTCAATCCGGGTGGTGGAGGACGAGTCTCAGTTGTCTCCGCTTCAGAGACAGTCAATCCGCACATCTTATAACGTGACTTGCTGTGCATGATAGCACAGAGATTCACAGCATGTCGAGGCTCATGCTACTCTCCGCGTTCCAAACACAATTTACCACGTGCCCCACTGAGAACCACTAATCGCAATCATGAGGAGGTTACCCCATGTGACTCTACCCTCCCTAGCAACCTCATTGAGCTACCCAGGCCCCCCTGCCTAATCAAACTGTTTATGGTTCCAGGACTGTTGGTTATTCATGTTTTTGGGACATTACCAACATTACATTAGAAATGAGCATAACTAATATTGATTCACAGTTATGGCCATCATCATCCAATCACTTTCAATATACAGTATACATTCTTAATCTATATACTGACATTGTCCCATGTCTGCCAAACATGTTGAGTAGTCCAAACATCATCTGCAGCCTGAAACTGAACTTTTGGTCAGATTTTAGGACTGAATGCGTCTTAGCTGCATAGAGCTAAGTTAGGATGCTCCCTTGCTCCCTATTTAATGATTGACTTAACCTCCAGTGTGCTGTCTGTCCGCACTGGTCTCAGAACAGTTCGAAATGCACCTTATTTTCATCCTAACTCCATATAAATCCTCTGAAAGCAAAATGTTTCAACTTTTGGATGAACCCATTGATTCTCAGAGATCAGTTAGTTTAAATGAAATTAAGCATAGCGTATAGCTAAGACAATACATAATGTCCACGCAGGAGGACGTGGCACAAGGTAAAAAATTTTCGTGTTATTTTCAGCCCTATTTCATGAAAATTAACAACAATTCTGAGGTGAAATGTCCACTATGTGGTGCTAAAAGTGGAGTGGTGGTGGCGTAGTGGGCTAAAGCACATAACTGGTAATCAGAAGGTTGCTGGTTCGATCCCCACAGCCACCACCATTGTGTCCTTGAGCAAGGCACTTAACTCCAGATTGCTCCGGGGGGGATTGTCCCTGTAATAAGTGCACTGTAAGTCGCTTTGGATAAAAGCATCTGCCAAATGCATAAATGCAAATGCACCACAATGGTGGTGGCTGTGGGGATTAAACCAGCAACCTTCTGATTAAAAGTGAGATTCTATGAGACCAGGTTTTAAGTTCTACGCTACTAGGATCACCAAACATTAAATTATCATTTAATAATACAAATTATTTCAAACAGGTTTCTTGAAAAATTTCCCATCTGACATTGATTGGACAAACAGTCCCATCCCAAACTTAAACCATTGCTTGAGACAATGCTGCTATGTTGGGCTGGTCCCGCTCAGATCACTCAAACAAACAGAGCAATGTTTTGATAGCGTTACAGAGTCGCAGTGTTTTCTCACTTTTTAGGGAAATCAACTGACAAATAGCTTACTTTGTCTTTGCAATTTAAGCTAGAATACAAGTAGTTTAACATAGTTAAAATTGTACACGTCAGCTTTAAAGGGGAATGTTTTGATGTCCAGTTATGCATGTATATACACAATGATTCAGACAGGTATGTTCTATGCTGCAGTTCAGCTGAAGCACTCTCACCGGCTGACACTTGGTTGTCTAATGGAGGACAATGACTTGCATTAGAAAGGTTCTAGAACAGACGGAGTATCCATGGAAACTTGCTCTGGAGATGGTGTACCTCCCATTGCCTGCAGCAATATATTGTAAGTACAGAGCCATTTATTCTGTGCTTTGAAAAAAAAAACCTTCAGTGATGGCCATAATCACGGCCGTCTGAAGGATCTGGATGCAAGTACAGCTGCCTACGCACGACCTGATTAAAATTCCAATTCAATCAAGTCCTGCTGTCCTGCGAGAACATCTCGTCTGTGAAATGACACATGATATCATGTGTACTGTCATGCTGCATGGCAGTACATGCGAGGCTGCGACCTCTGTTTAAGCAGATCAAATATATCACTTCGTCTCTCTCTGCTCTATTACATGTGTCTCTTTATTTATCACTAAACCTTTTAAAGCTATAGTTCACTCACAAATGAAAATGCTGTCATCATTTACTCAACCTCATGTCGTTTCAAATGAACTTTATTCTTTCCGTAGAGCACCAAAAGAGATGTCAATCAGAATGTTGAGAACTCAGAGCCTCAGTCACCATTCACTTTCACTGTGATGGAAAAATACGCAATGACTATCTCTTTAAAGGAATATTCCGTCTTAAATACAAGTTAAGCTGGACAGTATTTGTGGCATAATGCTGATAACCGCAACAATCGAGGTCACAGTGAGGCACTTACAAATGGATGTGAATGGAACCAAATGTATTTTTTTTAATTTTATAAAAGCACTTACATTAATTCTTCTGTTAAAACTTGTGTATTATTTGAGCGGTAAAGTTGTTTAAATCATTGTTTTTACTGTTTTATAGGGTTTACGGGTTTCTGGAGTTACATCATCAAGATAATCATCAGGATATAACTTTAAAAAGAAAAGGTTTGCGAGCGATTTTATCACACTAAAGTCATTAGGCGGCTGTGGCTCCGGTGGCAGAGCGGGTTGGGCGCTAATCGCAAGGTTGGCAGTTCGATTGCCGGCCCACATGACTCCACATGCTGAAGTGTCCTTGGGAAAGACACTGAACCCCAAGATCCTCCCAATGGCAGGCTAGTGCCTTGCATGGCAGCTCTGCCATCATTGTGTGTGTGTGTGTGTGTGTGTGTCACTTGAATACCTTTAAGGTTAAAAATGTGCTATATACTGTAAGTGCAGACCATTTACCATGTTAATATTAGGGCTGTCGATTTAACGTGTTAACTCAGTGCGATTAATTTGATTAAAAATAACACGTTAAAAAAATTTATGCAATTAATCGCAATGCCCCCGGACCATAATAAGGAAGATTTCTGAGAAATGCAAGCTTGTAGTACCACCTGTTTACTCCAGAGGGCAGTAAGTGAAATTTCAGCTGTGTGGTAACGCACAGTTTATACAGTGAAGAAAACAACCATCAACAACACAAACATGCGTTACGTTCTTGCATTCAAAACACTTGAAATAAGGGATCTCAAGATGTGTT